>CM038681.1:186711878-187061849 GCA_021605205.1 Aegilops longissima
CAGGGTCATCAAGGGAGCCGCCGTCGCCAACTTCGTGGCGGAATGGACCGACGCTCCAGAGCCTGAAGCAGGTGAGAACCGGTCCCTCTTGCCAGGAAGTGAAGCGCCAGATGGCTGGATCACGTACTTCGACGGCGCCTACGCGCGTCAGGGCGCGGGGGCTGGAGCCGTGCTCATTTCGCCCATCCAGGACAAGCTCTACTACGCCGTGCAGCTCTGCTTCCAGTAGGGCGAGAAGGTCTCCAACAACATCACGGAGTACGAAGTTTGATTGCCGGCCTCAAGGCCGCGGTGGCATTGGGAGTGTAACGCCTCACCATCAGGGGCGACTCACAGCTCCTCGTCAACTTCTCCAAGAAGGTATACGAGCCGAAGGACGGGTATATGGAGGCATACCTCGCGGAGGTACGCAAAATAGAGAAGCAATTCTTCGGCCTGGAACTGCAGCATGTGCCTCGCGGCACGAACAAGGAAGTCGACGACATTGCCAAGAGGGCGTCAGCCCCAGGAGCCCGGAGTCTTCGAGGAATGGCTCTTCAAGCCCTCGGCAGCCCCTCCAGCTGTGGAACCAGCGCCACCTCAAGAGGAGCTTCCCCCACCACCAGCCTCGGGAGCCCCCGCCTGTGGCCCGACCTCAGGAGCACGCCTGCTCCTAGCGCTCGGAATCTAGGAGGGGTGCTGGACCGAAGAATTCAGGGCGTACCTGATGCAAGGAACACTGCCAGAGAAGGAGAAAGACGTGGAGCGCGTGGCCCGGTAGGCTACAGCATACTGCATTCAGGATGGTAAGCTGTATCAAAAACGACCGAACGATGTTTCCTTGTGATGTATCTCCAGGAATCAAGAGTGCAAGTTGTTAGCTGACATTCATGGCGGGGACTGCGGGCATCATTCGTCATCACACACCTTGGTGGGCAAGGCATTCCGCAGCGGATTCTACTAGCCCACGGCGCTCAACGACGCAACCGAGCTGGTGAGATCCTGCGAGGCCTGCCGGTTTCACGCCAAGCAAATCCACCAACCGGCTCAAGACCTTCACACTATTCCGCTCTCGTGGCCATTCGCGGTCTGGGGGCTAGACATTTTGGGTCCATTCCCTCGAGCGCCCGGGGGCTACCGCTACCTCTACGTCGCCATCGACGAGTTCACCAAGTGGGCGGAGGTGGAGCCAGTATGTACCATCCCTGCTGGCTCAGCGGTCAAGTTCATCAAGGGCCTCGTGAGCCAGTTTGGGGTCCCTAATCATATCATCACCGACAACGGCTCGCAGTTCACTAGCAATCTCTTCAAAACATATTGTGCTAACCTTGGAACACAGATATGCTACGCCTCAGTAGCGCACCCCAGAAGCAACGACCAAGCTGAACGCGCCAACGCGGATGTCTTGAGAGGCCTCAAGACAAGAACCTTCAAGAAGAAGCTCGAGGCCTGCGGCAGGGGCTGGCACCATGAGCTCCAGTTCGTGATGTGGTCCATCCGCACTACCGCTACCAAGCCAACGAGCGAGACTCCATTATTCCTCGTCTACGGAGCTTAAGCGGTTCTCCCTCATGAGGTCAAGCATCGCTCCGCGCGGGTCTTGGCGTTTGACGAGGCACGTCAAGACGCCATGCGAGGGATGGACCTCGTGCTGGGGGAGGAACGCCGCCGCCAAGCCTCGCTCTGAGCAGCAAGGTACCAGCAGGCGCTACAGCGGTACCACTGCCGTAGCGTCTGCTCCAGGATGCTCAAGGTGGGTGATCTCGTCCTGAGGCGGGTGCTCTCCAGGGAAGGGCTGCATAAGCTCTCACCCATGTGGGAGGGCCCACTTAGAATTGCCTGCATCTCCAGGCTTGGCTCTGTGCGCCTGGATACGCAGGACGGGATCCCCATCCAGAACACCTGGAACGTCCAGCACCTTCGGAAGTTCTACCCATGAAGCAAGACCCAGTGCCTGTGAAGGTCTCCGCTCGTGAGACTCTCACGTAATAATGAGTGGGGCTGTACACACCCCGGAGTCTCCGGAGTGCCGCCCTCGGGCCTCGGGGGCTCCCTCCCACATCCTAGTGGCAGCACTTAGCTCCTCGCTGGTGAGAAGACTAGACTAGGTGCCGGACGCGGCTGTTCATTTGCTTTCTGTAGATGGTTTGCAACCTTCTTAATGGAATTTGGAGTTCTGGCGTTTCTATATTGCTTGGTTGAGTTTCCCCTTTTTACCTCGCTCGCTTCTTTGTCTTGCGTCAGGGAGGGAGGTAGTTGCCAGACGCTCTCTCTGGTACACCTCGCGCGGGGGCTGGGTAGGTGTGTACATGCGCTGGGCTAACCTAGACCGCGGACGGATGCACCTCGCCAAAGCCCTGTCGCCCCAGAGCTTCGGCTCCCTTGATCTTCGCGAGGCGCCCTAGAATGAGCTCGTGTCTGGCGCCCCCCCCCCTAAGTCCGTGCCCCACGGGTACCACGACATGGTGCGCTAAGCTGTGACTAGCTCATGCTTGAGGGCTCATGCAGGGAAGAACAAGGCACTCGGCAGATGTCCTAACAAATTATGCATCTTTGCGATGCCTCCCGAGGTCAGAGGCTCCCGAGTCGGCAACAAGGAGACCTCACCAGATGCCAGAAGACACGTCCTCATGAGACGGGAAACTACCTCGAGCATACCAAGCTAAGTTACCCCTCTATGCCTACGTGGAGCACGAATATCACAACACAACGCAAGAACAATAAACACAGCATAAGGGCATGGATACCACGGTTCATTACATGCCCCAGCAGGGCCATCTACTTTTTCAAATGCAGGTAGAAAGGAAAGGTTAAACAAAGCGGGCGCACGACCGCGGCACCTCCCAGACTCAGCCGGAGCCTTCCTCGCGCTTCACCGGAGCACGGCGACGGGACGACCCGCCACCATCCTCAAAGCGAGCCCGGCAACGTGGCGGCTGGTCGTAGCCGCCGCTGCTGGAGCTCTCGTCGGAGGAGAAGCCACCGCCGCTGGACGAGTCACCGCCGTCGCCAAGGGCAAGCTCACCCTCGGTGTTGTCACGGTCGTCGTCAAGGCCAAGCTCGCCGTTACCACCTCTGTCCTCGGGGCAGCACCTGCGCGACAACCGCCTTCCCCAAATACCCTCACGTAGAGGGTTGCGGTGCTATCGTACTTAAAGTGGAGGGTGCACCGCCTGCTTAGGCCACGCGCATGGGCGAACGTCTGCCAGCCGCGGGCCAGGGCCGCGTTCCCCGCGGCGGAAACCTCCAACGCGGCCCATGAGGCCCTGTTGCGGCTTGCAGCCAGAAGCCGTCGAGACCCACGGCCGGCAGCTCGTTGGCAAAGGAGCGCGGGAGCTGGAGCCAGGTGTCGGCCGGCTGCTCCGACCACACGACGAACTCCGGGAGCACCTTCGCCGAGTGGAAGCGTGGCCGAGGGGGCCGGGCGACCATGGCGCGCCTCCCCTCGGCACAAGGGCTGCTCCGCCTAGAGTGGCCTCTGCCTTAGGAGGAGGCACCATTGCGGCCACCTAGGACGACGCCGGACCTCAAAGGAGTATGACCGTGCCCCCGAGGAGCGACAGCAGGGGTCGCAACGTGCTTGCAGGGGCGACCATGCCCCCTCTTGGATGGTGGCGAGTCGGGCCCCTCCTGGCGAGCTTCCCTTTCTCCACGGCCGAGAACCTCTTTGTTGGCGCCATGAGTGCCGCGGCAAGACGGCGAGCCAAGGAGGAAGAAGAAGGAGTGGGCAGCGAGAAGAAGGAGATGAGCAACGGGGGCTCCGCCCCACTCCTCATTTATAGCTAGGAGGAGGCCAACCGTCGACCTCCACGATCACACACAATGATGGTTTTCTTCTGCATGCAGCAGGGTCTCGTCAAGTCGAACGGTTGCCAAGGCAGCGTGGGGAAGCGGAGGCACCCACGTCCCGTCAATCGCCACACGTCGTCCGAGGCCGCAGGCGGTTGGGGCCCGCGGCGCTCCGCACTTGCCCTTTGGCTTCGCCTTGAAGCCTGTTCGAGCGTGCCTTAGGCCCGGGGGCTACTGTCGGCGTCCTAGGAATGGGGGTGCCTAGACTTGCCTGCCTGCGGCCCGTGGCATGGCTCCATCAACGGCCCGGTACGGCCCAGCTTCGGCAGCAACTACTCAAGACCCTCGCGAGGCGGACGACGCCAAGACCTCCCTGGGGGCGGCATTGCTAGGCTGGCTCCCAAGGAGCGGAGATATCTATGCAGGGGGCACCTCGCGAGGTTCACATGACGTGAGCCATGATGACCAAGGCCAGGTGGGCGCCAGCGGGCGTAGTGTACCAGTTTCCACTTTGGTGCTAATGAGGCAAGCGCAGGCGAGGAGTCCCGAGGCATCAGGCAAAGGTTTCCATATCGGTGCAACAAGACCAAGACCAGTAGGACGGCAGGACGGAGGTCATTGCGGAGCCCACAGCAGCCTCGCCACCAGAGCCTTTGGCAAGCGAAGACTACTTTTGTTAGGATAGCTTGTACTAGTTGTCTCCCTTCAAAATTGGCCGTTGTGGGATCCCTTCCCGCCTACATTTGGGAAGAGGACCAGGGCCTCTATAAATAGGACTAGCCACCACCGTGGGGGGATCATCTCATCTTGATCGGATCCATCCGATCCTCGCATCCACCAGCTCATTGAGCTCAAGAACACCTCTCCTTCACATGTCGTTCATCCACTGTACTTGTTCATCCTCAACCCTTGTGAGGCAATCCACCACCACACTTGAGTAGGGTATTACACCACACGGTGACCCGAACCAGTATAAACCCCTGTGTCTCTTGTTCTGTGGGTTCGTCGAGCCAGGCCGTGGAATCATTGGGTAGGCAGGCTGGGGAGAAAGAGTCCTTCGTGCGCACCCCAGAGTTCGAACCTCTCAAGGGTCCGCGGAACCCTGAATCCGACAACTGTCTTATCTTCTAGTACATGTTTCTATTCTGCAATGTCGTGCTCAGTTAATTGTTGGTTCATTTGGTCTGCTGTCCATTTAACTGTTTGGTTCAATTATGCAATGTGATTTTCATTTGCTGCGGGTACAATTTTGTATTGTTATGCATGTGAAATAAATCAAATTTGGCTGTACTCAATACATGTTCTACTGATAGTATGGCAACTCTCAGTTAACCTGATCAAGATCTTCCTTATGTGTGTTGCAGGGAAACAATGGGAGACACTGCGGTTTACCATTGAGGTATGCTCATGCATGGTCCTTTCACTAATAGCACATTATTGCGAACTTGCAAGAATCATTCTAATATTTAGGTTTCTTACAATTTGGTCTTGCACATGTAGGTCCTGCTGTCAGAGGCTTAAACCCACGGTTCGACCCATTTTGCATATGGGGAAATGACATGTCTAGGAATATCAGTCAAGTCAAGAAACACAGAAAGATGGTTAGGATGAAGAAACTTGCGACGAATAACAGCAAGATCTTTGTTTGCACAATGAAGAAGACACCAGTCAACTATAGGATGGTACTAACTCTTTTACCTTGTTTTTACCCCTTGCACCATTTCAAAATTTATAACAACGATTTATGCATATCTTTGTTTTTGGTACTTTTCAAAGCAGTTCACCGATGATTACCTCTCAAACCACCTGCATGGTCAAGAGGCGAGGAAGGTATTCATTCAACAACCACGGTACAATATTGAGGTCTTCTTGAAGAGGACGAAGGTCGGACAGGCAATTATCCATAGCCACTGGCCTAAAGTTGCAAGGACATTCAACATCACTGAAGACTCAATATTCGTCTTCCTCTTCTGCAGTTTCCCGGATGAGATTCATCTGTCTATGTACCGTGTATGATGCTACTTTCCAAAGGTTTTCGATGTTGCATGTGAAACTTGGTGCTATTGTGTAATGGCATAACTGAGTGCCGAAGTTATCTGATGTAATTCTATTATGAAATTCTGGGAAGAGGACCAGGTTTTTGATGTTGAATGTGAAACTTGGTGCTGTTGTGTAATGGCATAACTAAGTGCCGAAGCTATCTGATGTAATTCTATTATGAAATCATGTTTTATAAGAAATATCAATTTGATTTCTACATGGATTATCAATAATAGACTAATTACCCTGCTTATTAGGGTTTTCTATTGCAGACAGTTACTCAGGCAGCACCGTGGGCGATGAACTCAAACAACCCACATGGTTCCTAGAAAGTAGGCGTGTTCGGTCAACTAACAATCACACACGGCTTCCGGTAGAGAACTGTTTGGGTAAGGACACCTTGCACAAATGTTTCCACACAAAAAAACTATGTGTAATATACATAGGAACGGAAATGTTTTTCTGGGATTCGCCGTGTGGGATGTACATACAAACGGAAACGATTGGGTTTCGATGCCTCGCCAGATCGCACACGAGCTCATTTTGTGTGCCAGGAGGGCCTATCCCCGACGGTTTCTCGGTCGTGTGGGAAGGACCCCCTATCGCCCACACTCACTTGGCGACGGTTCCAAATGCCATCGCGGAAAGGGGTTAACACTACTGCAGGATGCTCCTAATGCGACACTACAATCAGAGACCCTTCGACGAAACTGTGTGCGATGCCATAATCGCAAATGGTGGTGCAAAAAAACCGTAAAAAAGGTGCAAAACGTTTGCGATGGTGGAGCCATCAAACACGGTTCATATTTTAGTTCCGTGTGTGATGCAGGGTATACGGTTCAGTTCAATTGATTGTTTGTGATGAGGAGGAACAAAAGAAACGGGCAGCCAGATGGAGGTGTGTGTGCGATATACAGCATACGGTTCACTCGGATGAACTGTTTGTGATTAGGCAACACAAAAGAAACGGTCAGCCAGATCAAGGTGTATGCGATATCGGCATGCGGTTCACTCGGATGAACTGTTTGCGTTGAGACATGAGAACGTAAGCGGTCCAACTTAACAAGATGTGTGTGATCTGCGACAAGCAGTGCAGAATCGAAATGTGTGTGAAGACCGATAATAACACAGACGGTTGCTGCTAATAAGGCGTGTGTGTTGTGTGATGGGCTTGCATACAGAACAAAAACATACATACATACATACATACATACATATATATATATATATATATATATATATATATATATATATATATATATATATATATATATATATGCATTTATAAGGACATGCTTGCATAACCAAATTAAACATCCACTTATATAGGTGGCTACTACAAACATGGTGTAACATCCCAAAATTCTAAATTTTGGAATGTTATATTAAATAAATAACTATGCTTGTTGTCTGATTGTTTGTCTGATTGATTGAGTGAAACTGAGTGGAATTTGAAAACTTTTGAAAGTTGAATGAGAGGGAATGAAATGACTTTCCCAAACATTTCCCTTTGCCTTTTTGGATCACAATGAATTCAAGTTCATTCCAACACCAAACCCTAGAGTGAAGATGACATGACTTCTTCCATTTGGAATGAAAAGGGTTTTGGAAAAGATTTGAATTTCATTTGGGAATATTTCAAATTCAAAAGCTTTATGCAACTCAATGATTTTCATGAGGGAAGATAAAATGACTTCTTTAATTATATGAAATATGAGTTGGAAGTTAAAAAGTATCAAATTGAAAGTCATTTTGAAAGTGCCTTGAAACCCTCTTTCAAATTTGAGTTTGGAATTTGAATTCAAACTTTGGCAAGTGGGAATCATATCAAAAACTATGCCTGATAAATACTTGAGCAAAAGTATGAGAGGAGTAAACATGACACTCCAAAATATCAGAGGAAAACAATGCCAAAAGTTTTGAATTCAAACTTGAGATTTATTTGAATTTGAAAAAATGAAATTTTATAAAGTTTGGATTTTGCCTTTGAAAAATGTTCAAATGATAGGAATATTCCCTGATCATTTTGGTATATATATATGTCCTATATAAAATATTTATATTTTAAAAGATATCTCTGTTTTGTTTTATTTAAAAATAAAAATTTAAAAGAAAAAACTCCCCCCAGCGCCCACCGAACCCCTGCCCAGCCAGTGCTTGAAGCCACCGACCAAGACTGCCCACCAGCGCCCAGAGGCCAGCCCAGCGAGGCCAGCGAGCCGACCGACCCCTCCCTCGCCCGAACCCACTCCGGCTCGGTCGCCCGACCGCACCACCCCCTCTCTCTCTCACCGACAGGCAGGCCCCACCCCCTCCTTCAACCTCCCGCCCACGCAACGCCGCGCCGCCGCCGATCGCCGGATCCCGCGAGATCCGGGATGCCGATCTCCCCCCCGATCGCCCCCCTTGCCACGACGAGGCCCCCGCCTATATAAGCCCCCTCCCCGCACCCCATTCCCCCCCTTACCCCCTCGCCGGAGCCCCTCCTCCTCTCTCACGTCGTCGCCGGAGCCCGAGCCTCCCGTCGCCGGAGCCCTAGCCCCTCCCGACCCCCACCGACTCCACCAAGAGCCCCCCCTCGTCGCCCCGCACCCGCCGGAGCTCTCCACCGACCTCCCCGACGACCGGAGAGGCCACCACACTCGCCACCGCCGCCGCCGCCGCCGTCGAGCGCCGGTGAGTCACCGGAGAGCACCCCCGTCCGATTCATAATCTACGGTGTAGATTAGAACCCAGAAGGGTCTGCGTTTTTATAAAGCCCGGTTCGACCGGTTTAGCCCGGTTTAGTTTTAAGTTAGGGTTTTATTTTTTTAGCCCGGCCCGATTCAGTTTAACCCTAGGCCCGTTTAGTTATATTACGCTCAGTGCGTAGTTTAGGCCCATTAGGCCTTTTTCATTTATTTTTGTTTTCTGTTTTAACAGAATAGTTCCTGTTTTGAAAAATTCATATCTTTTATTCTGTTTAATATTTTTAGGCGATTCTTTTTTTTGTTGGTTTGCAAATTTTCTATAGTTTCTGTAGAAAATATATTTAGCTATGTTAAAATTAATTAAAATTGCTTTATTTTAGTTTTAGTCAGAATAGTAAATCTGTTATAACATGAGCTACGAAAATTATTTTTGGTTGATTCTTTTGTCCCAACTTTATTTTGACATTGCCAAACCATAGGAATTAATTTGGGTATTTTAGGATTAATAAAAAAATAGTTTTAAGCAGAATCTTGTTAATCCTAATTAATTAACTAGCTACTGTTTTCCTATTATTTTAATTAGCAAATAAATTTATTTTTAACATGTGATTGATTATTCTAGGATAGTTTCTGTCACTTTATAGGGTGAACTTTTATTTATATTAAATAAAACTTTTTATTTTATTTTTCTTAATATAAATTGGATTAGGCCTAATAGGAGTTTTATAATGGATTTTAAATTGATTCTTTTTGCTCCTAGTTGCTTAATGCATTCCTTTATGTTAAGTTAACATAAACCCATGGTTAGGTTATGTTGAGAAAATTTTGTTATGTAAAACTAGTTTTAGTTGTTGCTTGAAGTAGGAAAACTTTGAGTTGGATTTCTTCGAGTTTTTCCTTTGGGTTTTGATTCGTTTGTTTTGGTGTGTTATGTTGCTATGCTATTGTGTTAAGTGATCATATGCTATATGCTTATTGTGATTATTGTTTGCCTCGGTAGAATTTCCGGAGTGCGAAGCTTGCTACCACGAGTCCTTAGTTTTCGAAGATCGTCAGCAAGGCAAGTTCACTTTGACCATGTTTTTCATACCTATGTGTTTTATTGCATCTAGTGTCATCTTGGCAACAATCCCTCCAGTAGTGATATTGAATCCTTGTAGTTGAGTAGTATGCATGAGGTAGGAACCCATCACCCTGTTACCAAGCCCGGGACGTTATTTATTTTAATGCTAAGCTATAGTAGACGGGGTTGGTATGAGTGCTCGGGAGTGGTGTGAGAATGGAGGATTCTACGTCAATGACGACAACTCCATGATGGAATCTGCAAGGACTGCATCTTCAAGGCCTCAAGACTTCAAGACTCGAGACATGAATTCAATACACACTCTTTGGGTGAAGGGCGGTTGTGGGCACCTGGAGAAACCAGTGGTTGGCGGGATGCATGGAGAAGCGCCATGACATCTTGCGGAAAGCTTCACCCAGACTCAAAGAGACGGAAGAATACTTCATGCCGGAAGCTTACGTGCAACCGCAAGTCATTATGGGCTCTGGCTTGGTTGACCTTAGTTGTGACTCTGGCTGGGACGGTACTAGCAGAGGTAGAACTACGGTAGGATGGGATGAGTACCGGACAGTGGTCAGAGGAACTCTTTGGAAGACCATGTTTCGGTCATCTTGCTCTCAAACACTCTGAAGTGCGAGAACGTAAAAAGAGGGATCGAATCTTGCGGGTAAAGTGTACAAACCTCTGCAGAGGGTTTAAACCTAATCGATTAGCCGTGTCCCCGGTTATGGACAATTTGAGCATCTGGACTTGGATCTATCTCGGAACTCTCAACACCGGATTGATAACTTAATTGTGGGCAACATATGATGATTTTGGGCTATGAGACATCGGTTGGCGGAACCATGTCATGATAGAAAACTCCATAGTACAGACTTCATTTATTCCTTTGATGTAGGGAAAATAAAATCAGCTTTTACATAAACAAAACTCAGATCTGAGCCACAAAGCCAAATTGCATATAGTATAGTTTTACCATCTGTTTATTCATGTTGTGATCTTTGCGGTACATTCAATGTCTTGACCTACGGCTGCAACGTATCATGTTGCAGGATTTTCTTCGACAGTAAGAATACGATGCAGGTTACGGTCTACACTCAACCTGCCGATGGCGTTGATGGGACTCCACACCCGATTACTTGTTTCTCTTTGAGACTATTGAGGTATATATCAGTTTTACGTTACTTATACATGTGATTGCACTTTGATATATACATTGATGTACTGTGTGCCGACATCTTGATCCGAGGATGTACGGATACACAGAGGCTTGACCGTCTCGAGGTCGGGTCGCTCTGAAATGGTATCGAGCACATGTTGACTATAGGACGTGACCCTAGAAACCGGAAAAGCCCTAGGACAGGATATCTCAAAACTTTATTTACAAAAGACTCTTACTTCTCATCTTTTCTGAATTTATCAAATAGACCCTCTCACCTCAAATAGTTAGAATATACCCTTATCCTTTGATCACCCGGAGGATCAATCAAGACGCTCAAGAAGGATTTGATATCGGAGAACCTGATGACCCTTGAGTAAAGAGGATTTCACCATGTATTAGAAGCTACAACAGTTGAAGACTCCGAAGATTTGAAGTTCCTGAAGAAATATTTGACCTTTAGAAGACCAAACCCCCGTTACACACTTACGTTAGATGCGACGATGTGTGAGCTGTCATTTGTTTGATGTTTTCCGACAGCCACAAAGTAAAACTTGTTTCTTCAAAAACTATTGTTTGTATTGTGTGTATATCCCTCCCCACCTCTCTCTCATCTCACCCTAAAACCCTTGAACCCCATAGATGATGAATGAAGTTGGACTGATATTCTCTGGACCGAAGACTCAGCCGGAGGCAGAGCTATGGATGCAGAACATGGAGAATCACTTCGGGAACAATTTGGTTTCAAGGAAGAATGAAGTATCTTAGGCTCTTCAGTACTTTACAGAAAGTGCTGCAACCTGGTGGAAAATGCATCAAGCCATACAGGGATTTGATGGAGTAAGAACTTGGGCGGAACTCAAGAAGACCCTGATGAGATCACGTCTTATCCGGAAGCACAATGATACACCAAGAAGTAAACCTTGTGCCTGCAAGATTTGCGGAGAAATAGGACACACCCAGGAGGAACACAAAGATGGATGCCCTCATTGTGAGGAGAAACACCCAGCTGAGGAATGCCCAACTAGTCAGGTGACTTGCTTCCTGTGTGAAGGAACCACCCACTACCCGGTGCAGTGTCACATTTACTCCACGGTGCAACAAACTATTCAGAAGCAGGAAGATGGAATGAAGGAAGCCCTCAAGGAAGGTCTAGAAGAACCCGTGATGAAGGAATGGGTTGAAGACCCTGATGGAAAGGGCCTCAACAGATTTTACTCCAACGCCTGCTATTCATGTGGAGAAGAAGGACATTTTCACGAGATTGCACCAAGGAAAGAAAAGAGTATCGGGATATTTCCGATAGCGAAGTGAAGTTTGACCCCGGAGATAGAAACTCGATCATTTAGAGAAATTCAGGAAGAGAAAAGAAGGCAACCCGAGAACAACGCAATTTTTGCAGAGAAGGACCTAAGTCATATCACTTGTTACAGGTGCAAGGATTTAGGTCATTACGCTAGTAAATGTCCAGAAAAGAAGCCAAGAATCCAAGGAGCCCGCATAATCACAAAGAAGCCCCGAGACATGTCGGAAGTCATTTGTTTTCGCTGCAAGGAGGCAGGACATTATGCTATTAAATGTCCCGACAAGATGAAAGCTGGAGTTGAGTAGTTGAAATTTTGATATGGATAATAAGAGTAGTAGAAAGCAATTTCATTTTCATGAGCTCAATGAGTTGAGTTATGTAATAGATTACTCTGAGACTGTAATAGTTCATGACTCAATAAAGTTGTAATGTCACATGCTGAAAGACTTTAAGGAGTTGTCATATTTTATCTTGGAAATTAATATTCTGGATGAACATGGAAGAAAGTGAGTTGTGATGCATAAACTGAATATTGGAAATTGAGTTTGAAGTTTTGTTTGGATGATATGAATGTGTGCCCCAGGAGATATGTACCTTATTCTGAGCACCGTTTTGTTTCACAACTACAGATGACGACCCTTTACGAGTCTTTCCTTAAAGGACCGGAAACAATCATGACCCCGACAAGTGATCATGATTACCCAAGATCTGAAGGACATGATGAAGCATATTCACCTTGAAGGAGATGCAGTCTACAAAGGCTACCCTTCATGCAAAAGGGAGTGGAACTTTGGTATGTGGAGGTACACCTCCACCATTTGAAAGGAGTTTGCCCAAAGATGATGGGACAGTATTTTTCATTTCACGTGTGCCACAAGCAACTTTCTTCGATGCTGTTCGAGAAGCAGCCATGGAAGCCATCGCGGATCGAGAAATACTTGAAGCAAGACTCCGTTATACTCAGGAATACCTAAGCGAAGTGCATGCAGAAATAATGGAGGTGAAGCTCAAGGCCACCACGATGAAACAGAAGATTGAAGATTTCAAGGCGCATGTCGCACAATTCCAGTGGGACTGAAGAATCCTCAAGGAGGAAAAAATGAATAAAGTTGGAAGTAATGTCTGACCATACCGAACCATGTGGGTGGCAGCATTTGTAATAAACTTTTTGGAATTTGGATTCCCGAAAAATGGTTAAGGATGTAATAAAAGATTGATATGAAAATAATGAGATTTATGGATAAGCTAGTGCATTTTTCTTTGGTGTCGTAGTACTCCGTAAAACCACAGGATCAATGAAGAAAGAAATGTGTTATTCATGACGGTCCATAGAAGGAAGCCGGACAAAATAAGTTGGAGTTGTGCTTTTGATATGATGGTATGAAGAAATAGAGTACTACTGGATTTAAAGGAGGTGTAATATGAGAGTTACTCCAAGGATGAGTTAAAGCTGCACTAGTGCTAAAGTGGGACATAACCCACAGGCCCAGGATTTTGAGAAGGAACAGTTGTAACCTTGATAAAGGAATACCCTTGGAAGAAGCAGTGATCAAATCAGCATACGTTCCGTAGGAGGTTACGCAAAAATCTGAGAGTGGTGAAGTAACGATAGATGTTTTGTTTGGCTTGCAGAAATTACTCGAACCCAGTTCGAGAACAAGAGAAATTCTGCAATGCTTGTGAGTATGCCCAAGTGTTAGAATACGTGATTCACTGTTTACGTATGTGATAATGATTCAAGTACGGGATGGATTGGCCCCCATACCGAAGACTTCTATCATGAACTATCATATGTTGATGGAAAAATCAGAGAGCTTTGAAAACCTTAGAAGAGTGTCGACGCGATAAGCCATAAAACCATAGAATGGTAGGACGATGGAACCCCTTTACAGGCAACCGTTGCCAATCGTAGGTTATACGGTAAGGTTCAACCCAGAGCCGTTTTCTGCAGGAGAAACCATAAATTGTAGACCACCATGAGTATTTCGATAGTTATCTAGAATGGACACGGACCTATCAGCTAAGAAGATCCGGTCTCGGACGAACCACAACTTTGACGAACCGACCCAAGATTACGAGGAAAACTCTATGCTTCGACGTAAGAGCGTTGGTGAAGGAGCTATTGTAGGATATGTGAAGAGACATACATTGTCGGCACTCCGGAGGAAGTATCTGAGTTTATTGGGCTGTAACCTTGTTTTGAGTGTGGTAGCACCCCGATCTTTTCGACGAGAACTTTTGCTAGAAGACCCCAACCCTAACCCTTTCTTGCTAGCCTCTTGAATCTCGAGGACGAGATTCATTTTAAAGTGTGTAGGTTTGTAACATCCCAAAATTCTAAATTTTGGAATGTTATATTAAATAAATAACTATGCTTGTTGTCGATTGTTTGTCCGATTGATTGAGTGAAACTGAGTGGAATTTGAAAACTTTTGAAAGTTGAATGAGAGGAATGAAATGACTTTCCCAAACTTTTCCTTTGCCTTTTGGATCACAATGAATTCAAGTTCATTCCAACACCAAACCCTAGAGTGAAGATGACATGACTTCTTCCATTTGGAATGAAAAGGGTTTTGGAAAAGATTTGAATTTCATTTGGGAATATTTCAAATTCAAAGCTTTATGCAACTCAATGATTTTCATGAGGGAAGATAAAATGACTTCTTTAATTATATGAAATATGAGTTGGAAGTTAAAAAGTATCAAATTGAAAGTCATTTGAAAGTGCCTTGAAACCCTCTTTCAAATTTGAGTTTTGGAATTTGAATTCAAACTTTGGCAAGTGGGAATCATATCAAAAACTATGCCCGATAAATACTTGAGCAAAAGTATGAGAGGAGTAATCATGACACTCCAAAAATATCGAGGAAAACAATGCCAAAAGTTTTGAATTCAAACTTGAGATTTATTTGAATTTGAAAAAATGAAATTTTATAAAGTTTGGATTTTGCCTTTGGAAAATGTTCAAATGATAGGAATATTCCTGATCATTTTGGTATATATATGTCCTATATAAAATATTTATATTTTAAAAGATATCTCTGTTTTGTTTTATTTAAAAATAAAAATATAAAAAGAAAAAACTCCCCCCTCAGCGCCACCAGCCCCCTGCCCAGCCAGCGCCGAAGCCACCGACCGCACCGGCCCACCAGGCGGCCCAGAGGCCAGCCCAGCGAGCCAGCGAGCCGACCGACCCCTCCCTCGCCTGAACCCACTCCGGCTCGGTCGCCCGACCCACCACCCCCTCTCTCTCACCGACAGGCAGGCCCCACCCTCCTTCAACCTCCCGCCACGCAACGCCCGCCGCCGATCGCCGGATCCCGAGATCCGAATGCCGATCTCCCCCCGATCGCCCCTTGCCACGACGAGGCCCCGCCTATATAAGCCCCTCCCGCACCCCATTCCCCTTACCCCTCGCGGAGCCCTCCTCCTCTCTCACTGCCGCTGAGCCCGAGCCTCCCTTGCCGCCATTTGCGTCGCCGTCGCGCCCTAGCCCTCCCGACCCCACCGACTCCACCAAGAGCCCCTCGTCGCCCGCACGCCGGAGTTCTCCACCGACCTCCCGACGACCGGAGAGGCCACCACACTCGCCACCGCCGCCCGCCGCCGCCGTCGGCGCCGGTGAGTCACCGAGAGCACCCCGTCCGATTCATAATCTACGGTGTAGATTAGAACCTCAAGGGGTACTGCGTTTTTATAAAGCATGGTTCGACCGGTTTAGCCCGGTTTAGTTTTAAGTTAGGGTTTTATTTTTTTAGCCCGGCCCGATTCAGTTTAACCCTAGGCCCGTTTAGTTTATATTACGCTCAGTATGTAGTTTAGGCCATTAGGCCTTTTTCATTTATTTTGTTTTCTGTTTTAATGAATAGTTCCTGTTTTGAAAAATTCATATCTTTTATTCTGTTTAATATTTTTAGGCGATTCTTTTTTTGTTGGTTTGCAAATTTTCTATAGTTTCTGTAGAAAATATATTTAGCTATGTTAAAATTAATTAAAATTGCTTTATTTTAGTTTTAGTCAGAATAGTAAATCTGTTATAACATGAGCTACGAAAATTACTTTTGGTTGATTCTTTTGTCCCAACTTTATTTTGACATTGCCAAACCATAGGAATTAATTTGGGTATTTTAGGATTAATAAAAAAATAGTTTTAAGCAGAATCTTGTTAATCCTAATTAATTAACTAGCTACTGTTTTCCTATTATTTTAATTAGCAAATAAATTTATTTTTAACATGTGATTGATTATTCTAGGATAGTTTCTGTCACTTTATAGGGTGAACTTTTATTTATATTAAATAAAACTTTTTATTTTATTTTTCTTAATATAAATTGGATTAGGCCTAATAGGAGTTTTATAATGGATTTTAAATTGATTCTTTTTGCTCCTAGTTGCTTAATGCATTCCTTTATGTTAAGTTAACATAAACCCATGGTTAGGTTATGTTGAGAAAATTTTGTTATGTAAAAACTAGTTTTAGTTGTTGCTTGAAGTAGGAAAACTTTGAGTTGGATTTCTTCGAGTTTTTCCTTTGGGTTTTGATTCGTTTGTTTTGGTGTGTTATGTTGCTATGCTATTGTGTTAAGTGATCATATGCTATATGCTTATTGTGATTATTGTTTGCCTCGGTAGAATTTCCGGAGTGCGAAGCTTGCTACCACGAGTCCTTAGTTTTCGAAGATCGTCAGCAAGGCAAGTTCACTTTGACCATGTTTTTCATACCTATGTGTTTTATTGCATCTAGTGTCATCTTGGCAACAATCCCTCCAGTAGTGATATTGAATCCTTGTAGTTGAGTAGTATGCATGAGGTAGGAACCCATCACCTGTTACCAAGCCCGGACGTTATTTATTTTAATGCTAAGCTATAGTAGACGGGGTTGGTATGAGTGCTCGGAGTGGTGTGAGAATGGAGGATTCTCGTCAATGACGACAACTCCATGATGGAATCTGCAAGGACTGCATCTTCAAGGCCTCAAGACTTCAAGACTCGAGACATGAATTCAATACACACTCTTTGGGTGAAGGGCGGTTGTGGGCACCTGGAGAAACCAGTGGTTGGCGGGATGCATGGAGAAGCGCCATGACATCTTGCGGAAAGCTTCACCCTGACTCAAAGAGACGGAAGAATACTTCATGCCCGAAGCTTACCTGCAACCGCAAGTCATTATGGGCTCTGGCTTGGTTGACCTTAGTTGTGACTCTGGCTGGGGACGGTACTAGCAGAGGTAGAACTACGGTAGGATGGGATGAGTACGGACGGTGGTCGAGGAACTCTTTGGAAGACCATGTTTGGTCATCTTGCTCTCAAACACTCTGAAGTGCGAGAACGTAAAAGAGGGATCGAATCTTGCGGGTAAAGTGTACAAACCTCTGCAGAGGTTTAAACCTAATCGATTAGCCGTGTCCCGGTTATGGACAATTTGAGCATCTGGACTTGGATCTATCTGGAACTCTCAACACCGGATTGATAACTTAATTGTGGGCAACATATGATGATTTTGGGCTATGAGACATCGGTTGGCGGAACCATGTCATGATAGAAAACTCCATAGTACAGACTTCATTTATTCCTTTGATGTAGGGAAAATAAAATCAGCTTTTACATAAACAAAACTCAGATCTGAGCCACAAAGCCAAATTGCATATAGTATAGTTTTACCATCTATTTATTCATGTTGTGATCTTTTGGTACATTCAATGTCTTGACCTACACGGCTGCAACGTATCATGTTGCAGGATTTTCTTCGACAGTAAGAATACGTGCACAGGTTACGGTCTACACTCAACCTGCCGATGGCGTTGATGGGACTCCACACCGATTACTTGTTTCGCTGAGACTATTGAGGTATATATCAGTTTTACGTTATTTATACATGTGATTGCACTTTGATATATACATTGATGTCTTGTGTGCCGAGATCTTGATCCGAGGATGGCACGGATACACAGAGGCTTGACCGTCTGAGGTCGGGTCGCTACACTTGGCATTTGCACACACCAAAGTAAACTATTACATGCATAATTACATAGGTGACTACTACACACATGACATTTCCACACACCAATAAAGTAAACTATATATTACATGCATGATTAGCTAGCATAAACGATCATCTGATCATCATCTACTTCTTGTGATGCTTGCTCTGATTGTGGCTCGATCCGGGCTCGTCGATTTGGGTAACGAGGCACTTCCTCATGTCAACGATACGCCTGTTCATCTCGTAGTATGTGTACATGCACTTGGCCGCGAACCTGAGGTGAGGTTCATCCAGGCCCTGTGCTAGGATAGGGGACTTGTTCTCTGGGCATCCTGCTTCATCTTTTCGTAGTAGGGGTCGATGATGGCTGAGGCGAGTTCGACTAGGGAGTCCTTCTTCGTGCTGCCTCAGACCCTGTAGTGGTCACGGATTTCGACAAGGTTCTTGCAAGCCAAGCCCATAACACTAAGCGCATTTACATCATCTTTGGTTTCCACCGTAGCAAACTTGTAGTCGGTGTTGTTGACATACCTGTTGAAACGGTCGCAAGGCTCTGTGGCCATGCAGTAGTGGTAGATGAGGACATGAGGGCACACGCACAAATGGGCGACGACAACCTTCTGATCTGTGCCGGCACGACCGGCGGTGTACTGGAGGTCGATGCCGACCACCTTGTACTTGTCTCGAGCAAGCAACTGCTCAACGCTGTTAATGTAGTCGTCCACCACGGCCGGGTCGATGGTGTACACCACCGAGAGATCCGTCTCCCTCGCATGGGTCTCCACTCTATGCTCGCCGAACTCCCTTGGAGCACCGCTGGACATCCCCTCTCTATGTGTCGTCATGGGTGTGCTTGTTGTGTTGTGGGGCGCGATCGAAAGGTTGAAGAGACTAAGGTTATAATGGTCGCTGGAATTAAAGGGGAGGCCGGACGGCCAGGAATATTGGCAGGCCCTGATGGCAGTTCTAATTTGCAGCGCGTAACTCCATTGTGCCGCACGTAACTGCATTGTGTGGCAACGCGCGCGGCGCAACCGCATGCATATGGGCCCCCCAACGTGATCATGTGCATATATATATATATATATATATATATATATATATATATATATATATATATATATATATATATATATATATATATATATATATATATATATATATATATATATATGCATATAGTAGTTGAACGCGCAAGGAAAAGTTGTCCACAAGCCGAGCGCGCCGACGGACGTGAGCAGAGCGTGCCAACGGACGCGACAGAACGCACCGCGGCGCCTAACGGCGAGCACAGCATGCTGCGGCGCCTAACGGCGAGCAGAGGTTGCCGAGGGACGCGAGCAGACGCCGGCACAGTGATACGTGTCAAATAAGACGAACTGTGCGAGCGATGTCGGAGACATGAAGCACGAATCAGATTAGAGTTGCGTGTGCGATACGTGGCATACAGTTGATCCATCCGAGCTGTTTGTGATGTAATAAGTCATGTGTGTTGCAGGCAAACGCTTGCTGGTATATAACCTTAAATTTAACCAAAACAGTGTTAATGCATGTTACAAAAACTGTATAGCTGGAAACTATGTTCAAATACGACTCCAACGATATAATCTTTGGCGACATGGATTCGTATTTTATTAGTTAAATCCTACTTATAAACCAGGACGGGGTATAGTAGGTAACTATATCGCAAACTTTTTTCATTAACCGTATGTGACGTGTCCTTTCGTCCTCCTCTCGCACGTCTTGTCACCCTGCTGCCGCAGACGGGTTACAGCGCAAGCTTGCGCAACGCGCGGGGGCGTTCTTTTGGCCAAATGGTGGCGCCAATGAATTGTCGGTGAGCCCGTTCCCGCGCAATCATGCAGGTTCCTGCGCAAGCTTCCCGCGGTGAAATCCCCCAAAATCCCAATGCTTACCGGCCTGCTATAAAAACCCTCACGGCCGGCGAGTCATGCGTCGCATTTTCCCCTCCCTTCCTGTAGCTTATCTCGTCTGCTTCTCCCACAATCACCAATGGCACCGGCCCATCATCGTCACTCAGCCACTCCGTCGTCATCAGAGGACAGCTCCAGCTGGGAGGCTACAGTGCATCGGCGGCGCAGTCCCCGACGTAGTGTAGCGCGCTCCGCCGCTGCTGCCCGTCGGCAGCTATTGTTGGCCGCCGTTGCCGCCACACCACCGTCGAAAGCCAGGGCCATCTCCCACTCCGCCGCCTTGGCACAAAGGCGGGAGGTGGCTGTTGTGGCCGCCACCCCACTGCCAGCCACCTTGGCCATCACCCGCTCCGCCACCGCGGCCCGAAGGCAGGAGGTGGTGGTCGTGGCCGCCATCTCATCGCCGGCCACTGTGTTCGCCAGCCCACCGTCGACCGTCGGGATTATCATCCGCTTCGCCGCCGCGGCGCGAAGGCGGGAGGCAGAGGTGGAGGCCCGCACGTGCGTCAGCGACCTTGCATGCTACATCGAGTTCCTGCAGGAGGAGGAGGAGTGCCTCGTCGAGCACGCAAAGAGCCTTACCGCAGCCGTGGCCGCAGCACACGCCGACGCAGAGGCGAGGAATTAGGAGATCTATGAGCAGTCCGGCCGCTTCGAGAGGGATCATCTGGGTTCAGCTATTTGTAATTCGCGATTTAATCACGAAACGGAAGTGGGCGTTCGAGCTGGCGAGCGTCGCCGAACATGCAGCAGCGGCAGGCACCATATTGCATTTCTCCAGCTCGTCGGTAGGCTCCTCCTCTGCCTCTTACTGAGCGCGCTCGGCAGAGAAGAGGCTGCCGGAAGTAGCACAAAGCCCCTCCGTGGTAATAGTAGTATTTAGGGCTATTTTGTTCAGTTCATCTGACTATAGATGTGTGGTCGAACCGTAAAGCGTACTTAAAATTAGCTAGTATATATAGTTGAACTAGCTATTTCAGTATGTTGTTGGCAACAATTGGGGACAAGTTTGGTCGGTACAGCTGTCGAGTTGAACTGTTTGTATAAATTAAGAATGACTGCTTAATCTATGAATGACATCTATGCTTAATTACTAAATTTTACTTGCAAAAATTAGATAGTGCTAGTGATTTCTAGCTGCATATTTTGACAAATCGCAATGTTACAAGGATTGACAAATGGCAACGTTACTAGATCAACAAATGTAAATCTTTCTAGTTTGACAAATGGCAACATACCCAATATGAGAGATGCAAATCTTACCAAATTGTTTGTACGTGGTTGCACGGGTCATCGAAAACAACCGTTTGCGTTGAAGGGATGCACAAATCCTGTGCTGTGGATTTTCCCTCGACTTAAGGGGGAACACCATAGCTCTCACTTTGCATACAGGTGTTCTATCTAAAACGTTTGCGATCAAGAGCTGCACAAATCCTGCTCGGCACATTTTCCCTTGGCTTTCTGGGGAAGCTGTCGGTTTGCATACGGGTGTTCTAAATAAAATGTTTGTGCTGAGTGTTTTATATTTAAAAACCGAATTAAACTGTGGCTTGGGCGCCATTAATGGAGAGGATGCGAGTAAGGCGGGCGTCCATGGAAGTCAAAGGGCTCGCTTCCCGATGAGCCTGCGCAGCGTACATCTAGCACGCTTCCCGTTGAGCCTCCGCATTGGAGTACCGCTCGCACGTCTTCCGTTTAGTCAAGCACTCAAGCACCTGTACGCACGGCACCTCCTAGCCATTAAAAGAGTGAGGCTTGGCGTCACGTGAATGGTTAACAGTACACACACAATTTAAATTATACAAAATGTTTGAGATGTTACAGTGGCAGCTATTTGTTTCAAAATGCCTTTGTTGGCTGTTATTCGAGTGCGCCTTCTCTCAAAATGGACACGAAAAATACCACAACATGTCGGGTGCCATTCCATTATGGCATGCCAAGTTTCATGAATTTCAGAGGAGTTTTGGATTTACTAGAATTTAAAAACAAAGTATCTAAATGTTTTGCCGGTAATCAACAGTGCCCTGGCGTTTGAAATTCATTCTCATTTCTTGCATGGGACCTAAGCATACCCCGAAGGGCACATATTTGATGTTTCAACCAATTTATATGCACTGGAGCTTGTGCATGTAGTTCAAATTTGAATTATGCACATGAAATTCCTAGAAAACCCAGTTAATGTATAAAAATGTCCAAACGAACCCCGAAAAAATCCAAAATAAACACAACACTCCTGTTGTTCTATGTTGACACTAGGAATTTTTTGAAAGCAATAAGAGGCAACGGACATTGTTTCGTCCCCAAAGGTGGCACGTTCCCTACCGAAACCATCACGCTTGTTGTGAGAAGCTAAGGTTTGTGAGAAGCTTATACCCAAACTTGCCCCAAATGGGACAAAAATTTACCATGGCATGTTGACGCTGCTCCATGATAGCATGCCAAGTTTCATGAATTTCATACGGGTTTTGGATTTACTGGAATTTAAAAGCCATGTATGTAGCGATCCGACCTCAGACAGTCAAATCTCTGTGTTCAGTGTCATCCCTGGATCGGTAATGCTAACACACACAGTACTCGAAGGATTTATAACAGAGTGGCAATCACACACTTATTACATCGAATGTATCAAAAGAGAACTTATTACAATAAATATGGCTTAAGACCATCTAATACGATAACAAGAGAAGGCTTGGAAGATAAAGTGAGTCCATCAACTCCAACGGCATAGCTGAGTGCACGACAACGGCCTAGCGAACCTTACTCTTCGTCTGAAAAGTCTGCAACATGATACGTTGCAGCTCGAAACAGGCCAGACACATGGAATATCTTGGCAATATAACCTGATGAGAGCAATGAACAGATAAATGCTATCACTCCATGCATATATGGCTGGTGGAGGCTCTAACGTTATATTGTTTTGCGAAAAGCCAATTTTTTCCTACAACAAAGGAATATATTTTTATTTAAGTATCATGGTGGTTGAACAACATTGAAAAGGTTCCTCCAACTCAATCCCAATTAGAAAGTAATTATCAACCCAACAAATTAATTTAGAGTGATGAGATCAAATCAATAATTCAAGTACCAGATACTCAAGATGTCCATAACCGGGGACACGGCTAACCCAACAAATTAATTTAGAGTGATGAGGTTTGCGCACTTTTCCCCACAAGACTCGATCTCCTCCGTTGGATTTCTCGCACTACATGGTGTTTGAGAAACGGATGACCGAGACACGATCTTTCGAAGCATTAACTCGTTACTTCGGGTGAGACAGATTACACCTACTTTCCCTCTACATCGCTAGCCTACCACTGAAAGAGGTCACGCAACATACTCAACTATGCCAGAGCCCATAATGGCTTGTGGCTGCACACGGAAGTTTCTAGCATGAATAATCTTATGATCCCTTTGAGCCTGGGTGGCGGACCGTAGGATGATCACATGGGTACTCCGGGATATCCTAGGACAACACTGGATTCTCCAGGTGCCCACAAGCAATCCACCCAGATGTGTATTAAAGTTGCCACCTTAAGTTGAACCATTAATTAACAATCTCACATCTGTCATGGATACACTCAAACCCAATCCACGTCTACGAGCATAGCATGGCAATATAAGCATAACGTAGAAGTAACTCCCAAGGGTTTGATAAGAAACAGGGCAATAGGTTCTACCACATCATCTACTTCTGAAATACCCACATGTTAAGAGATCCTACTCATGCAATGTGTGAGGGTCGAACTAATGCATAAAAACTGGGTATGAAAGGGTATGATCAAAGTGTTACTTGCCTTGCTGACGATCCGCAAAACCTAGAGACTCGTAGTAGCATGCTTCGCACTCCGGGAATTCTATCGCCAACAAACAAGAGCATACATAAGCAATCAAGCAAAGATGCATGGGTAAAACTCAAATAATAAGATCTAACCAGAAAGTTCAACTGAAGAACTCCGGTTTGCAAAAAAAAATCAAATCAAACGGAGCAATAAAACACAAACCACGAAAGAAACAAGATCCGATTACTAATCTGAACTAAAGTCAAATTTTACAGTACCAAAATCTTGTTCAAATTGATTAAACAGAAAGAGGGCTTCGAGACAAAGATCTAGGCGCTCTAATCGCTTGATTTCGATAAACGAGCGAAAAGATAAACTAAAACGAAGATCAGGGAAGAATTCGCGATCGAAAATAATCGCGGAAAAACCACGGAAAAGAAAAGCAGGGCGAACAGTCTATCAAGCGAGCGTTATTTATGCGTGACTAACGGTGAACACGATTCGTTAAAAGCGAGCGTGCAGATTTAACGTCCGCTATTTAACTAAATCGAGAAAACCGAACCGATCTAATCTAAAAAAACGAATCTAGGTTTTCGAAATAAAACCGAACGGTTTAAAAAAACCCGGTGGCTAGCTCGGCAAACGTGTCAGCGGAACTCTGGCGGGGCAGCGGGTAACTCCGACGATGGGCGGCTCCGGCGGCGGCGGGTCGATGGCGGGTGGTGCGGCGGCGGGTGTTGCGAGGCAGCGGCGGCGGATCCGGCGGCAGCGGCGTGGATCGGGCTAGGGTTTGGGGTTCGGTGGGGTGGGCTGGCGGCTCGGGGCTGCGACTCTTAAAGGGCCAACCGGGTCAGTGTCCCAGGCGGACACGGCCCGGTAAGGCGGTTCGTTTTTTTTTCAAAATAATTTCCGACGCGTAGAAAAATGATTAAAAGAAATACTAAACAGACTTCAAAAATCCTGAAATAAATTTTCCCCGTCCTCTACAAATACAGCGAATACAGTGAACATTTATTTGGGCCTCTAATGCAATTTCGGAAAATGCATATTTTTCCTAATTCAAATAAAATTGCAATAAAATCCAAATAAAATTTATTTATTTATTTTAATATTTTTCCTCCAATATTTCATTTATTTTGGAGAAGTCATATTATCTCCTCTCATATATTTAAATATGAAATATTTTCGGAGAGAAAAATTATTTAAAACCAAAATGATCCTTGTTTCAATATTTGATAAAATTCAAATATGAAAAACGTGAAATCCCAAACTCTCTCCGTGGGTCCTTGAGTTGCTTGGAATTTTGAGGATCACGAAATGAAATGCAGTAAAATATGATATGCATGAATGACCTATGTATAACATTCCAAATTGAAAATTTGGGATGTTACACTGTATCTCAATGTTTGCGGCCGAGTGACCGTGGTAGGGTGTTTGATATTCATTCCCGTTTCTTGCATGGGACCTAAGCATGCAACCAAGGACACATATTTGATTTTTCAACCAGTTTATATGCATTGGAGAATGTGCATGTAGTTCAAATTTGAATTATGCGCATAAAATGCCTGGAAAACCCAGTTAATGTATAAAAATGTCCAAACGAACCCCGAAAAATTCCAAAATTGAACACAACACTCCGGTTGTTCTATGTTGATACTCGAAAACTTTTGAAAGCAATAAGAGGCAACATATATCGTTTTGTCCCCAAAGGTGGCATGTTCCCTACCGAAACCATCACGCTTGTTGTGAGAAGCTCTGGTTTGTGAGAAGCTTATACCAAAACCTGCCCCAAATGAGATAAAAAAATTACCATGGCATGTTGATGGCGCTCCATGATAGCATGCCAAGTTTCATGAATTTCAGACGAGTTTTGGATTTACTAGAATTTAAAAACCAGGTATCTCAATGTTTGCGGGCGAGTGACGGTGGCAGGGTGTTTAAAATTCATTCCCATTTCTTGCATGGGGCTAAGCATGCAACCAAGGACACATATTTGATTTTTCAACCAGTTTATATGCACTGTAGAATGTGCATGTAGTTCAAATTTGAATTATGCACATAAAATGCCTGGAAAACCCAGTTGATGTAAAAAAATGTCCAAACGAACCCCAAAAAATTCCAAAATTGAACACAACACTCCGGTTGTTCTATGTTGACACTCGAAAACTTTTGAAAGCAATAAGAGGCAACAGATATCGTTTTGTCCCCAAAGGTGGCATGTTCCCTACCGAAACCATCACGCTTGTTGTGAGAAGCTCTGGTTTGTGAGAAGCTTATACCCAAACCTGCCCCAAATGGGACAAAAAAATTACCATGGCATGTTGACGCCGCTCCATGATAGCATGCCAAGTTTCATGAATTTCAGACGAGTTTTGGATTTACTAGAATTTAAAAACCAGGTATCTCAATGTTTGCGGCCGAGTGACGGTGGCAGGGTGTTTGAAATTCATTCCCATTTCTTGCATGGGGCTAATCATGCAACCAAGGACACATATTTGATTGTTCAACCAGTTTATATGCACTGGAGAATGTGCATGTAGTTCAAATTTGAATTATGCACATAAAATGCCTGGAAAACCCAGTTAATGTATAAAAATGTCCAAACGAACCCCGAAAAATTCCAAAATTGAACACAACACTTGTGTTGTTCTATGTTGACACTCGAAATTTTTTGAATGCAATAAGAGGCAACGGATATCGTTTCATCCTCAAAGGTGGCACGTTTCCTACCGAAATCATCACGCTTGTTGTGAGAAGCTCTGGTTTGTGAGAAGGTTATACCCAAACCAGCCCCAAATGGGACAAAAAATTTACCACGGCATGTCGATGCCGCTCCATGATAGCATGCCAAGTTTCATGAATTTCAGACGAGTTTTGGATCTACTAGATTTTAAGAACCAGGTATCTCAATGTTTGCGGCCGAGTGACGGTGGCAGGGTGTTTGAAATTCATTCCCATTTCTTGCATGGGACCTAAGCATGCAACCAAGGACACATATTTGATTTTTCAACGAGTTTATATGCACTGGAGCATGTGCATGTAGTTCAAATTTGAATTATGCGCATAAAATGCCTGGGAAACCTAGTTAATATATAAAAATGTCCAAACCCCAAAAATTTCTAAAATTGAACACAACACCCCTTTTGTTCTATGTTGACTCTCGAAATTTTTTGAAAGCAATAAGAAGAAACAGATATTGTTTCGTCCCCAAAGGTAGCATGTTCCCTACCGAAACCATCACGCTTGTTGTGAGAAGCTCTGGTTTGTGAGAAGCTTATACCCAAACCTACACCAAATGGGACTAAATTTTTACCATGACATGTTGATGCTGCTCCATGATAGCATGCCAAGTTTCATGAATTTCAGGCGAGTTTTGGATTTACTAGAAATTAAAAGCCATGTATCTTAATGTTTGCGGCCGAGTGACGGTGGCAGGGTGTTTGATATTCATTCCCTTTTCTTGCATGGGACCTAAGCATGCAACCAAGGACACATATTTGATTTTCCAACCAGTTTATATGCACTGGAGAATGTGCATGTAGTTCAAATTTGAATTATGGGCATAAAATGCCTGGAAAACCCAGTTAATGTATAAAAATGTCCAAACAAACCCCGAAAAATTCCAAAATTGAAGACAACACTCCTGTTGTTCTATGTTGACACTCGAGTTTTTGAAAGCAATAGGAGGCAACGGATATCGTTTCGTCCCCAAAGGTGGTACATTCCCTACGGAAACCATCATGCTTGTTGTGAGAAGCTCCGGTTTGTGAGAAGCTTATACCCAAACCTGCCCCAAATGGGACAAAAATTTCACCACGACATGTTGATGCTGCTCCATGATAGCATGCCAAGTTTCATGAATTTCAGACGAGTTTTGGATTTACTAGAAATTAAAAGCCATGTATCTCAATGTTTGCGGCTGAGTGACGGTGGTAGGGTGTTTGAAATTCATTCCCATTTGTTGCATGGGACCTAAGCATGCAACCAAGGACACATACTTGATTTTTCAACCAGTTTATATGTACTGGAGAATGTGCATGTTGTTCAAATTTGAATTATGTGCATAAAATGCCTGGAAAACCGAGTTAATGTATAAAAACGTCCAAACGAACCCTGAATAATTCCAATTTTTTTGACGACACACCTATAGTTGCATGTTCACTGCAGATAAAAGTTCTAACAATTCAAACACCATCCTTTGTAGCTGTGACCCCATTACGTAATTTAAATCAAGATGATAAATCAAGTAGATCGCACACAGTTTATTATCACCAACTGTATGAGATGCATCACAAAATATCTTGGAGCACCGTCTGTACATAGTATGCCTATGGCTTACGGGAGAAGGTGCGTCGGCTACAGTCCACTGCCGGCGTGTCTAGCACACTAGCTCACTCCCCAAATATCATTTCACTGTTCATTCGTCGCCGATGAAAGATGGGGACGTGGACCCACGTCGTGAGGGCAACTTCGGCAGCCCACTACGGCGAGAGCGCGGCCGCAGCCGCCAGGCGCGTGCTAACAAGCTTCGTGAGGGCGACCGCAGTCTGCGTCCGGGCGGCCAACGCCGCCCAGACGGCCGTTGTCGCTTCTTAGGCGGCGGCAGCATCTGCCTCGGGGATAGCAACTGCCGAGAGCAGCACATCAACTGTTCGTTCCGCAGCGGCGGCCTTAGCCCTGATGGAGGCCGCCCACTACCATGTCGAGGCCGTTGACGCCCAGCTCATGGCGGTCACCGCACAAATCGAACAAAGCTTTTCTGACAACGATCGGCAACCCACGACCGAAGAGCTGGCACTCGCCGAGAGAGTTCAAGCAGCCGTCCGTTCCTACGCAGCATACCTTGCCACGACGGAGCCCGCCAAAGCCCAGATCGCGGCCGCCCACGCCCAGCTCATGGCGGCCTATGCCAAAGATATGGCGGACGCGGATGGCGAGATGCTTGCCGAGTATGGTGCAATTGATGCCATGGAGCCCCTTCCCAGGAGACCGTCGGGCACGAGCTGGACATGGAGGCGGCGGCGGAGATCGACGAGCACCAGCCATAGTAGTACTCTTTGTTTTGTTTAATTAAGAGAGTCGGTCTTTAATTTTTTAGAGTAATCTTTAGGTCAGGTAGCTCTGTTTAATTGCTGACTTGCTCAATTAAGAAGTTAGTCTCCTTTGTGAACCCAAATTATGCAATGACATGGATGACCACTGTAACCAGGGAAATTCAAACAAAAATTTTGACGTTCAAACTCAACACACACGGGTTAAGCTATCTGAATCGTTTGTGATGTTCACATATTGTACACAATTCTGAATAAGGGACCGTGTCTGATGACACTTTGCGCGCCAGCTTTTTTGTTGAAGCGTTTCCAAATTTTCGACTTCCACGGAAATATCTACCTCCCCGCCCCCTCCCCCTTACCAAAATCCACATTTCCCCTGTTTCTGCCTTCCTTTCCAAGTTCAAACCTTCACTCCTTGCTTGCAGCACCGCCTCCTCGCCGGCGACCCTCCTTCACACTGCTCGGCCTCGCCTATCCAGGCAGGTAATCCACATGACCCCCATCCTCCTCCTCCTTCCACATCCCACATGCCCCGACCGCTGGTGCGAGTGCGACACCTTCCACCCAAATCACCAAGCCCTCCACCAAATAAGCGCCGCCCTAAGCCATGGTGCATGCAGTATAGCCAGGATCTCAAGGAGCATTTGGCAGCGGAGAAGAAAATCGCGGCCGTACGCGCGGATGAGGTTGCGATGGTTGCCATTCATGCCGGCCCCCAGATCTTGGAGGAGCACCTCGCCGTCGAGGCCACCATTGACGCCTTGCGCGCCGATGCCATGACGCGGTTGGCTGCTTTAAACGACAGTTCGTGGCATTTTCTCAATGCCATCGTTTGCTAGCTACTGCCTTTCCTTAACAAATTCTAGTGAATTGTGCTATCTACTTTTACCATGCAATCTTCTGCTAGAGTGTATATGTTCTATATGTCATGCAATGTGGTGTTGAGCTAATCGCTTGGTTCAATTCTGCAAATGTGATGTTCAATTCTTGAGGTGCAATATTTCCAAGTTGTTAAGCATGCTTGGTTTGGTTAAGCTGTCTGATCTTATATTACAGTATGATATATTGTGCAATGTGGTGCTTTCGATTAACGTTTGGTTCATTTGTTGTGGTGTTTAGTTAACTGCTTGGTTCAATTCTGCAATGCGATGTTCAATTGTTGTGGCTGCATTCTGTTATTGTATACCATGTGAGGAATAAATCAAATTTGGCTGTACTAAATACATGAGAAACAAATAAAATTGCTATATTTCCAAGTTGTTAAGCATGCTTGGTTTGGTTAACTGTCTGATCTTCTATTATGAGTATGTTATATTGTGCAATGTGGTGCTCAGTTAACATTTGGTTCATTTTTTGTGGTGTTTGGTTAACTGCTTGGTTCAATTCTGCAATGCAATGTTCAATTGTTGTGGCTACATTCTGTTATTCTATACCATGTGAGGAATAAATCAAATTTGGATATACTAAATACATGAGATACAAATACAATTGCTATATTTCCAAGTTGTTAAGCATGCTTGGTTTGGTTAACTATCTGATCTTCTATTAGGAGTATGTTATATTGTGCAATGTGGTGCTCAGTTAATGTTTGGTTCATTTGTTGTGGTGTTTAGCTAACTGCTTGGTTCAATTCTACACTGCGATGTCGAATTATCATGGGTAGAATTTTGTATTGTTGTGCATGTGAGGAATAAATCGAATTTGGCTACACTTAATACATGAGAAACATATACAGGTGCTTATTTCCTAGTTCTTAATCATGCTTGGTTTGGATAAATGGGTTTTCCATGTGGTTTGAATTAATCTGATGAATCTGCAATGTGCTTATTTTTCATCAACATATTTTACTGATAGCATGCGAACCCTTACTTAACCTGATGACTAACTACCTTATATGTGTTGCAGGGAAACAATGGGAAGCACTGAGGTTTACAATCGAGGTTAGCACGTGCATGGTCCGTCATCTAATAGCACATTATTGTGTAGTTGCAGGAGCCATTCTAATATTTAGGTTTTTAACAATTTGGTCTTGCACATGTAGGTCCTGCTGTCAGAGGTTTTGACCCACTATTCGACCCTTTTTGCATATGGGGAAATGAGTTGTCCATGAATATCAGTCAAGTTAAGAAACTCAGAAAGATTGTTAGGATAAAGAAATTAGCGACAAAAACAACAAGATCTTTGTCTGCACAATGAAGACATCAATTCACTACATGATGGTACTAACTATTATACCTTGCCTTTTTTATTCCTTTGCACCATTTCCAATATAGAGAAGATATTTGTGCACATCCTTGTTTTCAGGCCTTTCCAAAGTAGTTCACTGATGATTACCTCTCAAACCACCTGTATGGTCAGGAGGCGAGGAAGGTATTCATACAACACCCATGGTTCAATATTGAAGTGTTCCTGAAGAGGACGAAGGATGGACGGTCAATCATCCACAAGCATAGGCCTAAAGTTACAAAGACCTTCAATAGCAATGAAGGCTCAATATTCTCCTTCTGCTTCAGTAGTTTTCCAGATGAGATACATTTGTCTATGTACCGTCTATGATGCTAATTTTGAAAGGTTATAGATGTGCATGTGAAACTTGGTCCTGGTGTAGTTGTGTAATGGGGTAGCTGAGTGCTGAAGCTATATAATGTTGTACTCTGATGTATTTCAATTATGAAATTATGCTTCCTTAATATGTAAATGAAATATATTATGTGCTTAATATGAATGTCAATTAGATTAATAAATGGATTATTAATAATAGGGCAATTAGCCTGCTAATGGCGAATTAGCCTGCTAATTGGGTTTTGCTATTGCAAACGGTTGTTGAAAAAATACCGTGGGCGATGACCTCAGGCAACGCACACAGTTTCTAGGAATAAACCGTGTTGGATCAATGAACAATCACACACGACTTTCTCTTGAAAACTGTTTGCGTTAGGCCACCTTGCGCAAACGTTTAACACATAAAAACTATGTGTGATGGACAACCTTTGCCACACAGTTTCTTCTATGGACCGTGTGTGATACATTCAATAACGCAAATGATTTAACGGGAAAAATTGTGTGTGATTTACCTGTGAACGGAAACGTTTTGCTTGGAGCGACTGTGTGGGATGATTAGATCTATATATCCATGAAAGTTATTTGAGTTTTCTTTGATCTCTTATATACATGATTATTTATAGCCTCATATTTATTCTTTGAATCTTTGGTTTAGTTAGGCCAACTAAATTGATTTTTCTTGCCATGGGAATAGGTGCTTTGTGATGGGTTCGATCGTGCGGTGTTCTTTCCCAGTGAGAGAAGGGGAAGCAAGACACGTATGTATCATTTCTATTAAGGATAACAAGATGGGGTCTATTCCTACATGAATAGATCTTGTCTACATCATGTAATCATTCTTATTGCATTATTCCGTTTCTCCATGAACTTAATACACTAGATGCATGCTGGATAGAAGTCGATGTGTGGAGTAATAGTAGTAGATGCAGGCAGGAGTCGGTCTACTAATCTTGGACGTGATACCTATATATTGATCATTGCCTGGATATCGTCATAATTATTTGAGGTTTTATCAATTGCCCAACAGTAATTTGTTTACCCTAAAGGAAATATGCCCTAGAGGCAAAAATAAAGTTGTTATTTTATATCTCCATATTCATGATAAAGGTTTATTATTCATGCTGCAATTGTATTGATCGGAAACCTTGATACATGTGTGAATACATAAACAAACACCGTGAGCCTCTACTAGACTAGCTCGTTGATTAGAGATGGTTAAGGTTTCCTAACCATGGACATGAGTTGTCATTTGATAACGGGATCACATCATTAGAGAATGATTTGATGGACAAGACCCATCCGTTAGCTTAGCATATTGATCATTCAGTTTTATTGCTATTGCTTTCTTCATGCCAAATACATATTCCTTCGACTATGAGATTATGCAACTCCCGGATACCGAAGGAATACCTTGTGTGCTATCAAACGCCACAACATAACTGGGTGATTATAAAGATGCTCTACATATATCTCCGAAGGTGTTTGTTTGGTTGGCATAAGATCGAGATAGGATTTGTCACTCCGAGTATCGGAGAGGTATCTCTAGGCCCTCTCGGTAATACACATCATAAGAAGCCTTGCAAGCAAAGTGACTAGTGAATTAGTTGTGGGATGATGTATTATGGAACGAGTAAAGAGACTTGCCGGTAATGAGATTGAACTAGGTATGTGGACACCGATGATCGAATCTCGGGCAAGTAACATACCGATGACAAAGGGAATAAAGTATGTTGTCATAACGGTTTGACTGATAAAGATTTTTGTAGAATATGTGGGAGCCAATATGAGCATCCAGATTCCACTATTGGTTATTGACCGGAGAGGTGTCTCGGTCATGTCTACATAGTTCTCAAACCCGTAGGGTCCGCATGCTTAACGTTTGATGATGATTTAGTATTATTTGAGTTATGTGATTTGGTGACCAAATGTTGTTCGGAGTCCCGGGTGAGATCACAGACATCATGAGGAGTCTTGAAATGGTCAAGATGTAAAGATTGATATATAGGATTGTCGGATTTCGGGTTCCGGCAGACCCTAGAGGTTCGAACACTGGGGTGCGCGCGGAGATCTTTCCCCTACCAGCTCATGCGTCGATGGTTAGCAAGGAATCTAAACTAGGAAGAAGAACACACAAGGGACACGAGGTTTATACTGGTTCGGGCCACCGTTGTGGTGTAATACCCTACTCCAGTGTGTCCGAGGTGGATTGCCTCAGGGGCTGATGAAGAACAGTGCAAAGGAAGAACAGCCTCGCGAGGGGCTGTCCTTGGGCTAGTGCGGTGGACTGCTTGGGTGAGTCCAGTCGCTTCTCTCTTTCTCTCTGTTAGGTTCGACCTGTGTCTTGTTGATCGATCGATCCCCCTACCTCTGGTTCTGCCTCCCTGTTCTCTGTGGTGGCTAGTCCTATTTATAGAGGGAGGCCCTGGGCCTCTTCCCAAATAATGAGCGGGAAGGGCGCCAACAATTGGCCATTTTGAAGGGGAACATCTAGTACACTTATCCTAACTAAAGTTGGTCTTCGGCTGCCAAAGGTTCTGACGGTGACGCCGTCCTGGGCTCCACAATGACCTCCGTCCTGCCGCTCTGCTGGGCTTGGTCTTGTTGCACCGAAGCGGCAACCTTTGCCTGATGTCGTGGCCCGTGCTTGCCTCCTTTGCACCAAAGGGGAAACGAGGACACTCCGCGGGCTGGCGCCCGCCTGGTCCCGATCGTCATGGCTTGCATCACGGGGCACCCTCGTGAGGTACCCTGCCTTGATCTCTCCGCCTCCTCGTGAGCCTGCCTGACGAGGCTGCCCCTGAGGAAGGTTCACGTAAATGCCTCATGAGGCTTGGACCCTCGCGAGGGTCTTGAGCTTGAGCTGATGAAGCTGGACCGCGCTGGGCCCCCACTTGTGCCACGCCGCAGGCCACAGGCGAGCAAGTCAGGGACTCCTGTTCGAGAACGCCGATCGTAGCCCCCCAGGCCCAAAGGCGCGCCCGGACTTGGCTTAGCAGAGAAGCGAAGGGGTAAGTGCGAAGCGCCGCGGGCCCCAACAGCCTGCGGCCTTGGGCGCCGCATGGCGATTGATTGGTTGTGGGCATCTGCGCTCCCCCATGACGCCTCGTCAACCGTCCTTCTGACAAAAAGGAGGCCTGGGCCAGACTTGGTGCTTGTTCTTGCTCGCCTTACTCCAGATCCCCTTTCTCGCCCTTCTCATCCTCGCTTCCGAAGTCTTCCAGATCTACCTCAATCCTTCCCATCCTGCAAGCCATGGCGCCTCGCAAGACCCCGACTGAGGCCTGGTACCTCCCGGCTCTGGATCCTCCGACTGTGTCGGCAAAGAATCTCGTCCTTGTGCGCCAGAGGACGGTGGCGCAGGGCAACGAGGGGGCGACTGTGCTCAAGGCCGGCTCCGATCATCCTGAAGGCAAGGGAGCACCTTCTAACCGTTCTTTGTGAGCGCCATCATCGCCGGTCTGGTCCCTCCTTTTTCCGAGTTCTTCTTTGCTGTTCTCCGCCAATACACCTTGCAAGCTCTGCATCTCCACCCCAACTCTGTTCTTCTCCTGGTGATTTTCGCCTACTATTGCGAGGCTCACGTTGGGATAAAGCCCTCGGTGGCTTTGCTGCGCCATTACTTTTACCTCCGGGTCTCTCGTGGCTCTATTACTGCATGCGCGAGCTTTGTCGCATATTCCAGCTCCAACTCCATCTCCAAGCCCGGGAAGAGGATCGAAGGCTTCAGGAGCAAGTGGGTCATGGTGGATGTCGGGCGCATCCATCCCCGACTGGCGCTGCCGTCGGGGCAGCCCGAGACCGTTGATGCGTTATCTCGCGCGGAGCTCGTCGACCCTCATGCGAAGATGGTGCTAAAGAGGATAGACGCGGACCTGAGGCCAGGCAGCTTGGGGGCGGCGAAGCTGACCGGGGCCACGCTCCTGAGGGAGTTCCTGGAACAACGGGTGGCTCCACTCTGGGAGCATTCGCTCCCGCTGTGGAGACTTGGGGAAGCAGGTGACGCCCTTCATCTGAGCTCCGAGGCCCTCTCTGACGAAGATCTGGCCGCGGCTCTTCACTCCTTGGTCGGGAGAGACGTGGCGAGGCCGGAGGGCGCTCCCGTCCCCCTGTTCCTTCGCGGCGACTGGGAGCAAGTGGTGAACGACATGCCCACCTTCAATGGTGAGGGGCTGGTGCCTGCCGGGGCTCCCGAGGATCTGATGATGTTGGCGACGGTGAACGTTTCCTCCAGCAACTCCAGCAAGAGTGAGGAGGAAGAAGAGGAGGTGGAGGAAGAAGAGTCTGACTTCGAGGCGGCTGGCGAGGAATCAGGTGATTCCTTCCCTCGGCGCAGGTCCCGCGCCCTTCGCTCCATGCCGGACGACGACTAGGCCAGTGCCAGGCGAGGAGGGGAGGATTCTCCCCTGGTTCCGAGGAAGGGCAGGTCGGGGCTGGTTCTCCCAGGGTCTGTTCTGACTCCGAGGCGGTCTGAGGCCAGCTCTGGCCTTCCCGACGCGCCTACTGCTTCCGGGCCTCCCAAGGCTGACCCTAGCTGCAGGCTTTCAGGCTTCAAGTTCGGCCGGAGGTTGCTTGAGCCCGCGGACGACGACCAGTAGGTGTTCGATCCGTGTTTTGCTTTGCTCCTGCCGCCGGGACTTGACGTCTGTATTCTCTTGGCCAGGTCGGCACCTGCAGCAAAAAGGCCGAAGGGGGCTTCTGCGGCCCTGCTTGAGGCAGGTTCGCCTGCCGGGGCTGCGGCTCCGTCTGCGAGGAAAGGAGGCAGCGAAGCTCGCGCCTCCCCTTCCTGGTCATCCTCGCGAGCCCAGCAGGGGCACTCTGGCAATGAGTCAGCCCCCGTGGTCCCGCTGACTCTGGAGGCTCCTGCGCTTGATGCTGTCGCTGAGGTGCCCAAGGCCCAGGGGGCTCCTCCTTCCCAAGCCGTGATCACACTGTCGTCTTCTACACCTGCTCCACCGGCTCCAGTTCCTTCAGATCCCTCGGCCAACCTGGACCAGGCTGCCAGCGAACTGAGCCGACTGCAAGAGGATCTCCGGAATGTTGATCCCCGTCTGGTGGCCAGGCGCCTGGAGCTGGCTTCTGGCTGGGCCCGCTCTGCTGCCTTCGTCCGAGCGGCGCTGAGCCAAGCCGTGTCGGCCTCCGATGGGGAGAAACAAGCCGCCTGCCAGGCCAGGGCCGCTCGCGATGCTGCCCAGGGCGATGCCGCAGACGCCTGGGACCGCTGCAAGGCGCTGGAGGTCGAGCTACAAGGCCTGCGCGACGAGCTCGCCAAGGAGGTCCGCGGCCGTCAGGAGAAGGAGAAGGAGATGAAGGCTCGGGAGGCCGCCGTTAGGGACCGGGACGCCGAGCTTGATGACTGCCGTGGCCGGTTGGGGACGCTGGAACAGTCGCTGAAAGCGGAGAGGGTCGAGCTAGACAAGAAGGCAAAGATCCTGGCTGAGGATCGGGTGGCCTTCGCCAGGTTGGAGGAGAAGGCTCGCGCCGCGTTGAAGACGCTCTACGAGGGTGGCCTGGAGAATCCATTGGATGGTGCGGAGGACGGCCCCGCCGAGATGTTTCCTTTCTTGGTCCGCGCACTTGAAGATGTCGCGGACGGCCTTGACCCCACGTCCGAGGCCGAGGCGCATGCCCTGTCTTCTGCAGCGCTGACGCGTGTCCTCAGCCACGTCTACCTTGCGACCCAAGATCGACCTTGATGGCCTCTTTGGAGCACTGTGGCGACCTTGCCGCTGCTGGCGATGAGGCCGTGAAAGGCCGAGCCGAGGCTCACTGGGAAGTTTCGCGCCTTGACACCTTGCACAGGCGTGGTGCCGCCAGCTCCGCGGCCTCGGGAGGTGGGGGCGCCACAGGAGAGTGATCCCTTCGCAGCTTCCGCTCTGTTTTAATTCCTGCAACATGCACCATGCCTCATGGAGGCGTTTAAACTTGTGTTTGGCGTTGTGAAACGACTTATGGCTTGTAATATTTGCTTTGAATTCGCACTCTTCCCTCCTACTTGCGTGTGTTCTACGTCGGCAGGGCCCGACCCCGCGCATACCTAAGCCGCCATTAGCCCCGACCGGAGACCAGGATGGGACCAAGGAGTGAGGGGCTACGTGGCAAGTTAGGCTCCTGAGTCGCGATGCTCAGGAGTCCCCCTTGACGCGCGAACAACAAGTAGGGACAGGAGGCATAGGAGTGGATTGGTCGTTCTACGTTGACAGGGCCCGGCTCCGCGCATACCTCAACAGCCGTTAGCCCCGACCGGAGACCAGGATGGGACTAAGGAGTGAGGGGCTACGTGACCAGTTAGGCTCCTGAGTCGCGATGCTCAGGAGTCCCCCTTGACGTTCAGACGAATTTCCATACCTTGGCTCCGCTCGGGGGCGTGGCACGACCAGGTCCAGGGACTGGCTGGGTGGCGACGTTCGGGCGTGGCGGGCACAGCCCGTGTCCAGCCCCTCGCGGCACTCCCAGGGGAGGCATTGCGATGGCGCGGACATCTGAGCTCTGGGCTCCACGAGGTTGATCTGATTGTGAGCCGCCTCGGTTGCTTATCATGTTGCGAGCATAAGCGCTTCCATATTTGTGCGGGCATAGCCGCTCCTCGGCAGTGTCGTCAGCCAGCGCGGAGCATGGTGCTTCCACTGGTTCGTGGGAGGGGGCTCCCCTCCGGGAGGAGCCCCGGGGCGTGTACAGCCCCGCCTTGACACGTGGCCGACACGGTAGGGCTAGGAGAGGTGTATCGGGCACTGTGAGCGGTAGCAGGACTCACGAGGCCCTACCTCGAGGCGGGTTGCGCTGGCTCGGGCCTTTATCAATGGTGTGTTCTGCGGGGTTAGAATGCAAATGCTCTCGTCCTCGGTCCGGCCCTCGGCGAGCTCGGCCGCCGCTAGTATGACAGGTCGCGATGCCGTGGGTCAAGGCCGGGGTGAGGCTGGAGAGCGAAGAAGAGCCCATGAGTCGCGATGCTCAGGTACCCCCCTTTTAACGTGCAAGAGCTTTGCATTAGGGCGGAGGGGCAAATCCATCTAGATAGGTGCAGAGAAAGCACATGCCACTGGGTCTGGCCCGAGCAGCTTGGGGATAAAGCAGCCCGAGGGGCGCCCCCAACAAGGTAAGTAAAGAGCATAAGCAAAACGGATACATGCCGTAGGGACGGACCCACGTGGCCTAGGAATGATGCAGCCCGAGGGGCGCTCCCAGCTGAAAACGGAACTTGGAAAGGTGTCACCTGATACGATCGGAGATGGCGGGGTGTTGAGGTAGCGGACGACGCGTGATGAGGGAGTCGGCCCTCACGAGCCCTCCGGACCTGGAGCCTCGGGAGGCTCCGGGGGCACGGGGGGTTCCTCAAGAGCCATCTCCATCTCCGCCAGGATCGCGCGCTGCTTGACCTCCTGAGCCTCCAGAGCGCACCTCAGCAGGCGCTGATGGGCGGCAACCGTGTTCGGCAGGCCGAAAGGCATGCAAACGTAGCTGTGAGGTGGACCCTCGCAACGCCCCACGCGTGAGGGCCAGAGGCACTCCTGAGACGCGCCCCGGTTGAGCCCTGGTATGTCGATGCAGATCCGCAGCCCGGCATCCTCGCCTGGATGTGGGGCCACGGCGGGCAAGCGGCGACAGCCGCGCATGACTCTTGACTCCTGTAGCTCCCGGGTGTTCCTCATGATGAACTCCTGAGGTTTGTCCTCCTTGCCTCATACCTTCTGAGGGAAGCGTGCCTCAAGCACGCCTCCAAGTGGTGCCCGAGCGCCTCCCTCGTGACTCGGCTAGGTCGGTGGCTCGCCATGAAAGAGCCCCGAGCCCCTTTGAGGAGGGCGTCGGCGCGCCTTCCTATGCGACAGAGGGTGGCGCCCTTGAACAGGTGCGGGTCCTGTTGCCACGCCCCGGAGGTGCCTACCCCATGAGGGCTTGGACCGGCGAAGCCTTCTTCTTCTTGGGATCGCCTCGGAAGTCTCCGCTCCTGTGATCTGGGTCTTCGATTCTTGCAGCTTGGAAGGCACGCTCAAGAGAGCACACTGCGTCCCTTTCCTCACAAGGCACTGTGATGACTCCTCCGCTTCCTGGCATCTTGAGGACATTGTATCCATGGTGAGTCACTGCCATGAACTTGGGCAAAGCTGGGTACCCGAGGATGGCATTGTATGGCAGGCGAATGTGGGCGACGTCGAAGTCGATGAGCTCGGTTCGGTAGTTGTTGCGCTGTCCGAAGGTGACGGGAAGGCGAACTTGCCCTATCGGGACGGTGGACCCATCGGTGACTCCTGAGAAAGGCTTGGTCGGCTGAAGTTGATCGTATGGCACTTGGAGATCGTTAAATGTCTCGACAGATAGGACATTGAGTCCTACTCCGCCATCGATGAGGGTCCTGGTGACTTGCACGTTGCTGATGATTGGTGAGCAAAGCATGGGGAGGACTCCGGTCGTTGCCGCGCACTTGAGCTGGTCCGCTGAACTGAACGTGATAGCGCACGACGACGTGTGGCCTCCGGCTTGGGGAGGACTGCATTCACCTCGCGAGCAAACTGCTTGAAGATGCGCTGAGAGGCTGGGGCCTGAGCGCCACCCAGGATGCAAGCAATCGCACGCGGCTCCTGGAAGCCCCCAGCCCCCTCGTCCTGATGATTGTCTTCGTACCTCCTCGGCGGCTGCGGCAGAGGTGGGAGCCCTGCGTTGCCTTGAGGGCGGTCCTCACGAAGCTGGTCCCTCCAACCTCCCTCGCGAGGCTGGTCCCGCGAGCGGTCCTCGCGAGGTCTGTCACGCCATCCTTGGCGAGGGCCACGGTCTTCCCAGCATCCTGTGCCTCTTCCTCCTCCTCGGCCGTAGCCTCGATCATTGCGCTCGGGGCGTCGGCCGATATGCCCTTCTCTCACGGCCCTGAGCTCCTGGCATTCGTTGGTGTTGTGGGTGTGGAGGTCGTGGTATACGCAGTACCGGCTGCCCTTGGATGACTCGGGCTGATCCCTGCCTCGCTTGGTGTCTGGTTCTGCCGCGAGCACGGCAGCTGTCGAGGATATACCCCGCGGTATGACCCGGCCGGATATATGACCCAGCTGGGACTTGGTGTTTCATTGGTAACCCGCCGGAGGATTGGCGACTCACGAGTCTGGCGGCTTACTGGTCTGACGACTCACGAGCCTGGCGACTCACTGATGGCCTCTATGGTGGGTTAGATAGAGGACTAGGCCCAAGACCCAGAAGGTTGGCTCATGTTATGGTGGGCCGGCTTAAGAGGAAAGGCATAAGGAATATTCTCCTACAAAGGAAGCAAGACTAGGACTCCACTTGTAATAGAGTAGTCCTAATCCTACTAGGACTAGTCATGTAACCCGCCCCTTCAACATATATAAGGAGGGGCAGGGCACCCCAAGAGGGACAAGAGAAGAATAATCGCTAAGGCTAGACACAACTAAAGGGGAGCCGGCTTATGCGGCGACTCCCTCATGAATATAATGAGACCTAGCCACAAACAACATGTAGGGCTATTACCAGATGATGTATCCCGGGGCCCGAAGCTGTCTAAATCCTTGTCTTGTGTGTTGATTCACCTCGCGTCTTTCGATTCTGACCAACCCCTTCAAGCTACCGCGTAGATGCGTTGGCCTCACGACTCAGTCCTCACACTAGGACATCTGTTGTGACAATTTCATGACAGTCGGCGCCCACCATGGGGCGGGACGCACGGTGGTGATGAGTTCTTGGAGGATCTTTCACAGGGATCGAGAGGTTCGCAATTTTGTCGGGGGAAAAGAGCCGGTTTGGAAGGATCTACATCAGCGTCATACTCAACAGTCCAAGTTTACGGCCTATGAGATCTAAGTTGAAAGGATGTTAGGGTTCGGCGTTCTATGTGTTGCCAACACGACGCGACCCATCGAATTCGAACAAGAGATCAAATTCCATGGTTGCTGCTGCGCGTGGCCGAGACCGAGAGGATTTCTGTCAAAACACGCGTGAGTGGTGCAAAGGACAAGTCCCGTGGTGACTCCATAAAGATCTGTTAAGTCGCTGTCACTGCGTCCAGGAGGCTGAATCAAGAATTAAGGAAAGGAAAAGTTACCAAGTTGGATTGGCACTTGAAAAAAAAGACCACGACATGGAGGAAGACACGGACAATCAAACCATAACAACCAAGACGAGCACACGGATGGGTGGTTAGACTCAGACTCTGCATCATCGCCGTCCCGCCCCCGCCGTCGCGGCCGCACCTCACCGGCGCGCCTCCGCGGACGAGCCGCCTCCGTCGGTCGCCTCTGTCCCGGCTGCGGCCCGCTGAGTCGCCTTGGCTGCTCCAACCTGCCGCTGAGGTGCCCCGGGCCGACTCTGCCGGCTGCTGCTCTTCCGCCTTGGTCTCACTTTCACCTCGACATTGCTTTGAGCCGCCGCCAAGTTGGCTCCCCTGCTACTCACCTCGGCCCCGTGGCACCAGCGAGCCGCCGTTCTGAGCCCGGGTCACATCCTCTTCTGCCATGACCGCACTCGAGCCGCCCCGAGCAGGCTTCAAGTTGCTGAGTCACCGCGGGCCATTGTGACCCTCCTCGCTGCTTCAGTTATCGTGATCCGCCGCGAGCTGTTACGACCCGCCTCGGCCATCGGCCTTGCTCGCCTCCACTGTCGTGCCGTGCTATGAGCCGCCATCTGCCTCGCTCGAGCCGCTGGCCATCTTCGCATCACACTGTCGTTGAAACCACCCATCTAGCTCGACTGGTTCGACTAAAATCGCCCACGCGCACATAAGCCGCCTTCACCTCTGCAACCTCGCAAAGAGTTGCCAGGCCGTCCGGCATAGCACTGGCCTCCTGAGTTAAGCATCATGCTTTGCCCTCAAGCTGGCTGCCGTGACTTGCTCCTCTTCTGCCATGCCAGCGCCGAGCTGCCCCGGCCGCTGCGGTCCTACTTCCACCTCCGCTGAGGATGACACCAAGTCGCCACGACCGCCGCGCCTCCGCTTCAAATTCTGCCCGCGCTCTTTACAAACGAGTCACCTCTGCCGCTCACCTCCGCCCATGCACCAGTGGTGATTTTGTAGATAGTCAGCGGAGTAGAGAAAAGAAGAAGAGGAAAAAGATCAATCAAGAATGTGTGGACAGATTTCACGTCCATAGGGAAGAGATAATGATACGATCAGCGGTGGGCTGCCCTCACACGGACACACGTCACCTGACGTAGGCGGAGGACGAACAAAAGGACAGTCAGGTAAAAAGAGTCATCTCCCAAAAAGAAAAAAAGAAAAAAAATAGCAGAAGAGCAAGCTACTAGCGCTGCGTGCCGTGCACCACTTTGGACTTGCTAAAAAAAGGAGGGGATTTTCTCCCCACGTGAAGACCCAAGCCAATGCAAAGTACTGACAAGGCTAGTACCCATTGATGAATGGGCAAATATGCATATGATATTGCACGACGAGGCATTTGCAATCGGAGCAGAAATGAATAAAAAATTTGTAGACTCGCCTCTGTCGTCTGCCTCCGAGCCGCTGCGGGGTCTGCCGCCTCATCAACAACATACATGATTGGGTTCAAGAAAAAGGTGAGGTGCTATTTTTCCTATCTATTTTTAATACATATTGATTTATTCGAGAACAATTACTCTCGCCTACAATGTATTTTGTGCAGGACAATGATTCATTATAAAGGTGGTGCCATGTTGTGCCTATGGAGTATGCGTTTGCATCATTATGCACGGGCGTCCGCACCTGCTTGCTGTTGAACGCGTGTGCGCAAGATGCCGCCCGTGCAGCTCGATCTACATGAACTCACTGAGACCGCGCCCGCGATTGACTCACTGTCCGTGCGGCTTACCGTGTCTGCAATTAACTCGCCCGTCCGCACCGGCATACAACACCACGGCCGACTCATCTATCTGTGCTGCCTCTGATGATGTGGTTGTCTTTAACGCCCGCGGTCGGGTCTACATAAACTCATACGGGATCATTTATAATCTGCTGAGCCTCAGCATATTCCAGCGTTTTGCTGTTCAACTCCATGGCGGATAATTTCCGGCCTAACATATTCCAGCTTGCCGTCATGTCACGGAGTTTGTTGAATGACTCATACCGGGAGTATATAACAAGCATTACGAGGATCATCAACTCGTTTCAAGCATCCAGTTTACATAAATTTCAGCGTTCTGCTGTTCAATTATATGCTGGTTTATATCACAGTCAAATATGGAGAATCTCAAGACAACTCCTCGATTCGTCTTAAGACTCGGGGGCTACAATGACATGACTCGAGCAAAATTGGCCAGTATCAGTGAATCAAGAACTCCGGGTCATTGAAGGGAAAAATAACACGGCCCCGGAGACTACTGCTATATTGATGAAAATTTAAAAGGCCGTCAGAAAATTTCTGGCTCAAAATGAAGCAATTCCGGTTTAAAATCCGGTTCAAGAGAAATATGTTTTCTCGCAAAAACTTTGTAGCTCTCAATATCCGGCTCAAACTTCGGTTCAAAAAGAATCCATCTCTCGCAAGTTCGAGTTCTCAGAAAAATTAAAGGTTGCCAAAGAGAACTTGCTGCCATGATGCACGATTCAAACATGGGTATCCTGCTTCATCGGCTTACCATATTATTAGTCACTTGGGGGCTTCCTGTTCAAACATTGGTGTATTCACCAAAGAGAACATAGCGTTACTACCCTCTTGACCGAATATGTCACTTGGGGGCTTCATGTTCAAACATAGGTGTATTCACCAAAGAGAGCATAGCATTACTACCCTCTTGACAGGGTTATCTTGTCCAAACATAGGTGTATTCACCAAAGAGGATGTAACCCTTTCGGGTCATCCTGCCTATAGGCCAGCTGCTTCTCCATCAGGTAATCCTGATTGACCCACCGAACTCTTAGCAGTCATATCTAAACTCATTAAGGTTAAAACGCTGGACTGTCATGTGAGGGCACGGCTTACAGATAGCGAGGATGAACCCAGGCTACTAAGCCGCCTTAATTTAAACTTGGTTAAACCTTCCTACTTGCTTGATGCTACTCTGACCTCGTGTACTCTCGATTAGTCATATCTGAACTTATCCAGGTTAAAATATCGATTGGGTCGTGTGAGAGCCGGCTTACAGAAAGCGAGGATACTCCAGTGGCTATCATGCTAGTTTCATTGAAGTATTTTGTTATCATACACATACATCATCATATATTGCATCATACACTGCATCATCATTACATCATCGTAGCATGCATCATATGTGCATGGATATACTGGTTTATATGGCAGGAATGGTTTTCAGGCCGGGTTATATTATTCAAATCTTTAATAGCCAACATGGTTGGGTTTTTATTATGGTTATCGATAACCAGTATTATGATTAAGGTTTTCAAAGTCGCTTCAGTGCAATGGCTATTATTTATCAATGGATACGATTTATTCTACAATGAAAGGAATAGTCCCGAGTCGCTGCAGGCTTACGACCTGGCACTTGGGGGCTACATTATTCAAGCTGAGATTACATCAAATATGCAAGTCCCATGTCACTGCCAGCATGCACCATGGCACTTGGGGACTAATGCAAAGTCATTTTTGCTCACCTTATTGAAGACCCGACTCATCACATTGTAATGAGTCGGCCCTTGGGGGCTACCAATTGCTCCTGTCAAAAATTTAAAGTACACAAGCTTTAATCCATTATATTGAAGGGTTCATTGCTCAGTTGGTAGAGCACAAGATTCTCAACCTTATGGATGTGGGTTCAAGCCCCATAGTGGGGGTTACACGTTGTTGTTCAAGTTTACATGATCATATCTACAAAGTCCCTGCTCATTATTGCATAATGACCCGGCCCTCGGGGGCTACACTGGTTGAAGTTTTTATGAGAATAAGACAATTACAAGTCCCAGGCTGCTGCAAGCATGACAACCCGGCACTTGGGGCTACATATGTGGAATATTCAGTTTTGACTAGTGATTGAGATGAACAACCGGGATTTCTTCAAGGTTGCAACATTTACATTGAAGCAAGTCTTAAGTTGTTACTACGCTCCCTACTTAAGACTTGGGGGCTACAGGTGATATGCGTATAAAGGAGGAACATCTTAAAATTCTCAGTTTTGAGCAAACCAAGAAGATCGATTGTGTGACCCAGCGTTGGCAACAATCATGACCTTGTGTCTATAACAGTCATGACCAAGAATCATCAGTGTTTATAACCCGACGATTTTGGAAATCATAGCTCGGCAAGTTCTACATTTTCGAGCCGGCTGAATATCAGTTGAATATTTGAAGACCAATATTTTTGTCAAGTCGGAGCATTGAAGGCCGAATCAAATGGATTCTTTATTTACAATATTTCTTCTACAAGCAAATTGATTATGAAGCTAGTCTATTGACCCGGATTTTCTAGAAGGAAATGACAAGGACTTAAGAATGATCAGGTGCCGGCTTACAAGAATATTTAACCCGAAGCACAACCTGTCAAATTTGTTCTTGAGTTATTTTGCAGGATCAGTTTAATATGGATAAATCCAAATTAAACTGGGGGCTAATGTCAGGGATATACCCAGCGGTATGACCCGGCCGGATATATGACCCGGCTGGGACTTGGCGTTTCATTGGTAACCCGCCGGAGGATTGGCGACTCACGAGTCTGGCGGCTTACTGGTCTGACGACTCACGAGCCTGGCGACTCACTGATGGCCTCTATGGTGGGTTAGATAGAGGACTAGGCCCAAGGCCTAGAAGGTTGGCTCATGTTATGGTGGGTCGGCTTAAGAGGAAAGGCATAAGGAATATTCTCCTACAAAGGAAGCAAGACTAGGACTCCACTTGTAATAGAGTAGTCCTAATCCTACTAGGACTAGTCATCTAACCCGCCCCTTCAACATATATAAGGAGGGGCAGGGCACCCCAAGAGGGACAAGAGAAGAATAATCGCTAAGGCTAGACACAACTAAAGGGGAGCCGGCTTATGCGGCGACTCCCTCATGAATATAATGAGACCTAGCCACAAACAGCATGTAGGGCTATTACCAGATGATGTTTCCCGGGGCCGGAAGCTATCTAAATCCTTGTCTTGTGTGTTGATTCACCTCGCGTCTTTCGATTCCGACCAACCCCTTCAATCTACCGCGTATATGTGTTGGCCTCACGACTCAGTCCTCACACTAGGACATCTGTCGTGACAATTTCATGACAGTTGGCCTTGGGCTTCTTCTCTTCTGGATCGGCAGCCGGAAGCTCGAGGAGGGAGAGGCGCCCTTCCTCAGCCCTGGCGCATTTGGTCGCCAAGTTGAACAGCTCCAGGGATGTGCACAGGTCTTCATGCATTGCTAGCTCCTCCTTCATCTTGACATCACACACGCCATCGGAGAAGGCTGAGATGATGGCTTCCTCAGTCACCTTGGGGATTTTGAGGCAGGCGTTGTTGAAGCGCTGGATGTACTTCTGCAGGGTCTCTCCTAGCTGCTGCTTGATGCGGCGCATGTCGCTCACGGCCCGAGGCCGGTCGCGAGTGCCTTGGAAGTTGGCGATGAAGCGGGTGCGCATCTCGTCCCAGGAGGAGATCGTGCCGGGAGCCAGGTTCAGGAGCCAGGTTCGGGTTCCGTCCTTCAGCGCCATGGGGAACCAATTCGCCATGACCTTTTCATCCCCGTTGGCGGCTGATGCCCAGCTCAGAGCTGAAGGAACTCAGCGGGTCGGCGGTGCCAGAGCGAGGAGGCAGGTCTGGCTTGAACTTGCCGGGCCATGCGACGCTGCGCAGCTCGGCGGTGAAGGCACGGCAACTTGCGGTGGCCACCGGGGCTCTCTGCTGATGTGGAGCTTGCTCTTGTGGATTCCCGCGCATCGCTGCCTGGAGCAGCGCGGGGTCTTTACGTGGTGGCACTGGAGCGTGGTCGCGGCGCTCCGGTGCTCGGACCACGCGAGCACCTTCTTGGGGATGAGGGATCTCCTGGTAGCTCCTTTCTTGTTGCGCGGGCGCCGGACGCGGAGGGTCTCAGCCTGGGACCATGTGCCTGGGAGCCAGGGCGCCTTCTTGGGGAGGAGGTGGCGGGGGCACCTCCGGCTCCCTCCCTCCCACGCGGGGTGAACAGCGAGGCAACAAGAGGGACGGCACGGGGGAGCCCCCTGCGGCACGGACGAGCTCGGCGATGCAGTCGAGCCACTCCTCGTAGACATTGTCGACAGAACGGTAGCACAGGAGCTCGTTTGCCGCGATGAGCGCGGCTCGAGCCTCCATGGGAGCGCGGTGTGCGTGGGACGAAGAACCAGCAGGGCGAGCGAAGGGGTAGCGGTGCGGCCTTCTCGCCTCACCGATGGATGCAGGGACGAGGCCTGCTGCTCGTTCCCCGTCGGGCCGGTGGCGGCGTTGGCGGCGGCGACGGGAACGACGGGGTGTCTACCGGCAGAGCCGTCTGGCGACTTCGGAAGGGCTTGAGCAACCGGCGCTTCGCGGCAGGCTCGCGAAGCGTCAGCCATGGACACGACGGAAGATCACACGCGACCAGCGGAAGAAGGAGTCCAGCGCACCCCTACCTGGCGCGCCAAATGTCGGATTTCGGGTTCCGGCAGACCCTAGAGGTTCGAACACTGGGGTGCACGCGGAGATCTTTCCCCTACCAGCTCACGCATCGATGGTTAGCAAGGAATCTAAACAAGGAAGAAGAACACACAAGGGACACAAGGTTTATACTGGTTCGGGCCACCGCTGTGGTGTAATACCCTACTCCAGTGTGTGCATGGTGGATTGCCTCAGGGGCTGATGAAGAACAGTACAAAGGAAGAACAGCCTCGCGAGGGGTTGTCCTTGGGCTGGTGCGGTGGACTGCTTGGGTGAGTCCAGTCGCTTCTCTCTTTCTCTCTGGTAGGTTCGACCTGTGTCTTGTTGATCGATCGATCCCCCTACCTCTGGTTCTGCCTCCCTGTTCTCTGTTGTGGCTAGTCCTATTTATAGAGGGAGGCCCTGGGCCTCTTCCCAAATAATGAGCGGGAAGGGCGCCAACAATTGGCCATTTTGAAGGGGAACATCTAGTACACTTATCCTGACTAAAGTTGGTCTTCGGCTGCCAAAGGTTCTGATGGTGATGCCGTCCTGGGCTCCACGATGACCTCTGTCCTGCCGCTCTGCTGGTCTTGGTCTTGTTGCACCGAAGCGGCAACCTTTGCCTGATGCCTTGGCCTGTGCTTGCCTCCTTTGCACCAAAGGGGAAACGAGGACACTGCGCGGGCTGGCGCCCGCCTGGTCCCGATCGTCATGGCTTGCGTCACGAGGCACCCTCGTGAGGTACCCTGCCTTGATCTCTCCGCCTCCTCGTGAGCCTGCCTGGCGAGGCTACCCCTGAGGAAGGTTCCTGTCGTCCGCCCCGCGAGGCTTGGCCCCTCGTGAGGGTCTTGAGCTTGAGCTGATGAAGCTTGGCCGCGCTGGGCCCCCACTTGAGCCACGCCGCAGGCCGCATGCAGGCAAGTCTGGGGACCCCCCCCCCCAGAACACCAACAAGGATGACGATAATCGGACACCGGATGTGTTTCGGGTAGTATCGGGTATTTACCGGAGTGCCGGGGGCGTTACCGGAACCCCCCGGGGGAAGATATGGGCCATATGGGCCATAAGAGGGGAGCACACCAGCCCACAAGGGGTGGCGCACCCCCCTTAGGCATGTGGCCGAATTGGAGAAGGAGCAAAGGGGGTTCGCCCCCCCCGTTTCCTTTCTCCCTTCCCCCTTCCCTCTTTCTCTCCGGAAATAAGGAAAGGGGGGGGGGGCGAATTGGGATAGGCCCCCAAGTAGGATTCGTCCTACTTGGGGTGCCCCATGGCTGCTCCCCTCCTCCTCCCACCTATATATACGTGAGGAGGGGGTGCCTAGAACACAAAGCATTAATTGTTAGCCGTGTGCGGTGCCCCCTCCACAGTTTACGCCTCCGGTCATATCTTCGTAGTGCTTAGGCGAAGCCCTGCGCGAATCACTTCACCATAACCGTCACCACACGTCGTGCTGACGGAACTCATCTTCTTCCTCGACGCCTTTGCTGGATCAAGAGGACGAGGGACATCATCGAGCTGAACGTGTGCAGAACTCGGAGGTGTCGTACGTTTGGTGCTTGATCAGTCGGATCTAGAAGAAGTTCGACTACATCAACCGAGTTGTCAAACGCTTCCACTTTCGGTCTGCGAGGGTACGTGGACACATGCTCCCCCTCTCGTTGCTATGCATCTCCTAGATAGATCTTGCGTGAGCGTAGGATTTATTTTTTGAAATTGCATGCTATGTTTCCCAACATACCCACTGTGTGCTATTTTCTTGGGAGAAGTCACTAGTGAAATCTACGACCCCCCAGGTCTCTTCTTTATCATATTTGCTTTTCGATCTATTGTTTGTCGCATTTATTTTCAGATCTATTATTCCAAAAATCCAAAATACCTTGCTGCAATTTTTATTTATTTATTTTACTTCGCGTTTTATCTAGATCTATTTATCCAATCTATCACAATTTTACCCCGTCAACTTGACAATTTCTGGCGTCGTTACCCGAAGAAGGGATTGACAACCACTTATACGCGGGTGCTTGCAAGTATTTGTTCTTTGTGTGCAGGTACCATTTACATAGTGCTGCTTGGTTCTCCTACTGGATTGATACCTTGGTTTCATAACTGAGGGAAATACCTACCATAGTTGTGCTGCATCATCCCTTCCTCTTTGGGGAAATACCGACGTAGTTCAAGTGACATCATCCATCTTTGTGTAAAACTTGCATATTATGAGAGAAAAGGCATTAGAATTACTCCAAAAAGCATTATTATGCATAAAAACATAATGAATAATAGTAGGTAAACATGATGCAAAATGGACGTATCAGTGACGATGCAGATCATGATGATGCTTTGGAGATGGAGATCAAAAGCACAAGATGATGATGGCCATATCATGTCACATAATTTGATTGCATGTGATGTTTATCCTTTATGCATCTTATTATGCTTAGAACGGTGGTAGCATTATAAGATGATCCCTTCACTAAATTTCAAGATAAAGTGTTCTCCCCGAGTATGCACCGTTGCCAAAGTTCGTCATTTCGAAGCACCTCGTGATGATCGGGTGTGATAGACTCTACGTTCACATACAACGGGTGTAAGACAGTTTTGCACATGTAGAATACTTGGGTTAAACTTGACGAGCCTAGCATGTACATACATGGTCTCGGAACACTAGAGACCGAAAGGTCAAACATGAGTCATATAGTAGATATGATCAACATAGAGATGTTCACCATTGATGACTACCCCATCTCACATGATGATCGGACATGGGTTAGTTGATTTGGATCATGTATCACTTAGATAACTTGAGGGATGTTAATTTAAGTGGGAGTTCATTAGTAATTTGATTAATTGAACTTAATTTATCATGAACTTAGTCTTAATAGTTTTTGCATATCTATGCTGTAGATCAATGGCTCGTGCTACCATTCCCCTGAATTGAAAGATGATGGTAGCAACTACACGGACTTGGTCCGTAACTTGAGGATTATCTGCATTGCTGCACAGTAGAATTATGTCCTTGATGCACCGCTAGGTGACAGACCTGCTACAGGAGCTACTACAGATGTTATGAACGTCTGGCAGGCTTGATTTGATGACTACTCAATAGTTCAGTGTGCCATGCTTTACGGCTTAGAACCGGGACTTCAAAGACGTTTTGAACGTCATGAAGCATATGAGATGTTCCCAGAGCTGAAGTTGATATTTCAAGCTAAATCCCGGGTTGAGAGATATGAAGTCTCCAACAAGTTCTATAGTTGTAAGATGGAGGAGAACAGTTTCTGTCAGTGAACACATACTCAAAATGTCTGGGCATCATAACCACTTGACTCAGATGGGAATTGATCTTCCAGTTGAGAGTGTTATTAACAGAGTTCTTCAATCACTGCCACCAAGCTACGAAGGCTTCGCGATGAACTATAATATGCAAGGGATGACGAAAACGATTCCCGAGCTCTTCGCAATGCTTAAGGCCGCGGAGGTAGAAATCAAGAAGGAGCATCAAGTGTTGATGGTTAACAAGACCGCTAGTTTCAAGAAAAAGGGCAAGGGAAAGAAAGGGAACTTCAAGAAGAATGGCAAGCAAGTTTTTGCTCCCGTGAAGAAGCCCAAAGCTGGACCCAAGCCTGAAACTGAGTGCTTCTACTGCAAAGTGAATGGTGACTAGAAGCGGAACTACCCCAAATATTTGGCGGATAAGAAGGATGGCAAAGTGAACAAAGGTATATTTGATATACATGTTATTGTTGTGTACCTTACTAATGCTCGTAGTAGCGCCTGGGTATTTGATACTAGTTTGGTTGCTCATATTTGTAACTTGAAACATGAGTTGCGGAATATACAAAGATTGGCTAAGGATGAGGTGACGATGTGCGTCGGGAATGGTTCCAAGGTCGATGTGATCGCCGTCGGCATGCTACCTCTACATCTACCTTTGGGATTAGTTCTAGACCTCAATAATTGTTATTTGGTGCCAGTGTTAAGCATGAACATTATATCTGGATCGTGTTTATTGCGAGACGGTTATTCATTTAAGTCAGAGAATAATGGTTGTTCTATTTATATGAGTAATATCTTTTATGGTCATGCACCCTTGATGGATGGTCTATTCTTGTTGAATCTCGATCGTAGTCATACACATATTCATAATATTCATGCCAAAAGATGCAAAGTTGATAATGATAGTGCAACAAACTTGTGGCACTGCCGTTTAGGTCATATTGGTGTAAAGCGCATGAAGAAACTCCATGCGGATAGACTTTTGGAATCACTTGGTTGCAAATCATTTGATACTTGCGAACCATGCCTCATGGGCAAGATGACTAAAACTCTGTTCTCCGAAACAATGGAGCGAGCTAATGAATAATTGGAAATAATACATACCGATGTATGCGGTGCAATGAGTGTTGCAGCACGCGGTGGGTATCGTTATTCTCTGACCTTCACAGATGACTTGAGTAGGTATGGGTATGTCTCCTTAATTAAACACAAATCTGAAACATTTGAAAAGTTCAAAGAATTTTAGAGTGAAGTAGAGGATCATCGTAACAAGAAAATAAAATTTCTACTATCTGATCATGGAGGTGAGTATTTGAGTCACGAGTTTGGCCTTCATTTAAAACAATGTGGAACTGTTTCACAACTCACACAACCTGGAACACCACAGCGTAATGGTGTGTCCGAACGTCGTAATACTTTATTACATATGGTGCATACTATGATGTCTCTGACCGACTTACCACTATCGTTTTGGGGTTACGCATTAGAGATAGTCACATTCACGTTAAACAGGGCACCGTCAAAATCCGTTGAGACGACACCGTATGAACTGTGGTTTGGCAAGAAACCTAAGTTGTCATTTCTTAATGTTTGGGGATGCGACACTTATGTCAAAAGGCTTCAGCCTGATAAGCTCAAACCCAAATCAGAGAAGTGCATCTCCATAGGATACCCTAAGGGAACTATTGGGTACACCTTCTACCACAGATCCGAAGGCAAGATCTTTGGTGCCAAGAATGGATCCTTTCTAGAGAAGGAGTTTCTCTCGAAAGAAGTGAGTGGGAGGAAACTGAAACTTGATGAGGTAATTATACCTTCTTTTGAATTGGAAAGTAGCACATCAGAGAAAACTGTTCCTGTGATGCCTACACCAACTAGAGAGAAAGATTATGATGATGATCATGAAACTTCGGATCAAGTTACTACTGGACCTCATAGGTCGACCATAACACGTTCTGCACCAGAGTGGTATGGAAAACCTGTCCTGGAAGTCATGTTTTAGACCATGGCAAACCTACAAACTATGAAGAAGCAATGATGAGCCCAAACTCCGATAAATGGCTTGAGGCCACGAAATCTGAGATAGCATCCATGTATGAGAAAAAAGTATGGACTTAGGTGGACTTGCCCGATGATCGGCAAGCCATAGAGAATAAATGGATCTTCAAGAAGAAGACAAACGCTGATGGTAATTTCACTATCTACAAAGCTTAACTAGTCGCAAAAGGTTTTCAACAAGTTCAAGGGGTTGACTACGATGATAATTTCTCACCCGTGGCGATGCTTAAGTCTGTCCGAATCATGTTAGCAATTGCCGCATTTTATAATTATGAAATCTGGCAAATGGACGTCAAAACTGCATTCCTTAATGGATATCTTAAAGAAGAGTTGTATATGATGCAACCAGAAGGTTTTGTCGATCCTAAAGGTGCTAACAAAGTGTGCAAGCTCCAGTGATCCTTCTATGGACTGGTGCAAGCATCTCGGAGTTGGAATATACGCATGAGGTGTTCAAAGCATATGGTTTTATACAGACTTACGGTGAAGCCTGTATTTACAAGAAAGTAAGTGGGAGCTCTGTAGAATTTTTGATACTATACGTGGATGACATATTGTCGATTGTAAATATATTGGGCATGAAAATCTATAGGGATAGATCAAGAAGCTTAATAGGACTTTCACAAAGCACATACCTTGACAAAGTTTTGAAGAAAGTTCAAAATGGATCAGTCAAAGAAAGGGTTCTTGCCTGTGTTGCAAAAGGTGCGAAGTTGAGTAAGACTCAAAGCTCGACCACGGTAGAAGATAGAGAGAAAATGAAAGTCATTCCCTATGCCTCAGCCATAGGTTCTATCATGTACGCTATGCTATGTACCAGACCTGATGTGTGCCTTGCCATAAGTTTGACAGGGAGGTACCAAAGTAATCCAGGAGTGGATCACTAGACAGCGGTCAAGAACATCCTGAAGTACCTAAAAAGGACCAAGGATATGTTTCTCATTTCTGGAGGTGATGAAGAGCTCGTCGTAAATGGATACATTGATGCAAGCTTTGACACCGATTCGGATGACTCTGAGTCTCAATCTGGATACGTATTGAAAGTGGGAGCAATTAGCTATAGTAGCTCCATGCAGAGCATTGTAGACATAGAAATTTGCAAAATGCATACGGATCTGAATATGGCAGACCCGTTGACTAAACCTCTCTCACAAGCAAAAGATGATCACACCTTACTACTCTTTGGGTATTAATCACATGACGATGTGAACTAGATTATTGACTCTAGTAAACTCTTTGGGTGTTAGTCACATGGAGATGTGAACTATGGGTGTTAATCACATGGTGATGTTAACTAGATTATCGACTCTAGTGCAAGTGGGAGACTGATGGAAATATGCCCACCATCAATCCACCAAAGCAGGAGTAGGGTTTTACGCCTCACTGTGGCCCGAACCTGGGTAAAAACTGCCCGTGTGATCTCTTTCGTGCTATCTCACGCTCCTCCGCTCTTTGTGCAACGTGCCATCCCCCCGCTGAACCAGAAAGGGGCTCATGGCCCCACAGGTGGTCGTGGTTTCCCACGAGATCTTTGGTGCACTAGGTAGGGGGGTCACTTGTGCAAACCTGAAAGCGTGAGCAGCGCATCATCTTCATCACCATTTTCATCGTCGGCGGCTCCATCGACTATGGAACCCAAGAAGAAACCTGGTGTCATAACTCACTCGTCCACCTCAAAGGCCCCGCCACCCGCGGCTGTCGACGCCGCGGGGGATGCGGAGGCACGCGAGGAGGTGGGCTCTGCGGGGGACGCGGTCGGCGCAGGCGGCGTTGTCACCACCTCCCCCGCGGCCGAAGCAGGGGCGGGAGGCACCGAAGGGGAGCAGCATCAGCAGCATTCCAGTGGTCATGCTCCGCGAGCTAGCTGATCCAGCCACTATGCCCGACGGAGCTACTGGCCCTCAAGCGCCTTCACCATGTCACCGTGCCATCCAAGTGGCTGGCTCGCGACAGCGAGGGCGCGACGCCATCACCACTGGCATCGTCAGAAGTCGGGCGACAGTACAATCTACGTCATCATCTCCGATGCCAAGCACCTCTATGGAAGCCATTGGCCGATCAGATGGATGAATGGAGAGCTACCATTCAGAGTCTGATTGGTTTCACCGAAGCTGTGGGCTCACAGGGAGCTGGCCCGCCACGGCCTCCCCAAGCGACGACGGCGGCTCCCGCCGCCGGCCGTACGAAAGGGGTTGCCCCCACTATGCAGTCCCCACCACGACAGCCAGGTCGGGCGCTGGGAAGTCAAGAACCCGACAACATCTCGATGGCCTCTTCCGACCCTCGAGCACGTCCGATCCAACGACAAGCCCCAGAGGACAGGCGGAGGGGAGGTGCGCGCGTCGTCCTTGAGCAATGCCATGACGACCACCGCCGGACCGATGGGTGCGACGGTCCCAATGTCGACGAGCCTGCGCTCGAGGGTGGCGGGTGTCCTGCCTTTACTCGTGAGCTACGGCAAGTCCGTTGGGCATCCGCTCGCACTTTCAAGCTAGAGATACCCGAGAAGTACGATGGGAGGCTAAACCCGGTAGAATTCTTGAGCATCTACACAATCGTTGTTCAAGCTGCCGGGCGAAGAGATGAGAAGGTATTCGCCAACTACTTCCCTTTGGCACTCAAGTCCAACGTGAGGTCTTAGCTGATGCACCTGCCGGAGAACTCCATTTCGTCGTGGGATGACCTGTGCCATGAGTTCATTGGCGCCTTCACGGGCGGCCACCAAGAGCCAGGGCGACCCAACGACTTGCAACTTCTCTAGCAGAAGTAAGGAGAGACTCTACGGAAGTACTTGCAGAGATTCAACAGAGTCCATAGAAATATCCCAGATATCCACCCGGCAGCTGTGATAGTTGCCTTCCAGTCCAATGTGCGCAACCGTAGGGTGCGTTCCAAGATGAATGTGTGGCTGCCCAAGATTGTGAAGGAGCTTTACACTTTGGTGGACAAGTGTGCTCGGGTGGAGGAGGGAAGAAAATTCCCTGGGGAGGAGGATTGTGTCAACATCGACTCAGAGGATGATGATGAATCCACCAGTCAGAGGAAGAAGAATAAGAAGCGCAACAAGAGGCGCAAGGATAAGCCAATGATGACAGTCGAAGGATCGGGCACGCTTAGTACCGGCAACAAGGCTAAGGCCGAGGCCCCCGACAAGGAAGCTGCCGCGAGCGCTGACTGCCGGGAGGCTGTGGCTGCCGAGAAAGCTGGCAAAGGCGATGGGTTTTGATGCAAGCAAGATCCATCGGACCAAAGGCCACGATCTCCAAGAGTATCATCAGGGTGAGCAGCTCGTCAAGAGGCAGAGGGCTGAATATGAGAAGCGTGATGAGGAAGAAGATCAGAATGGCACTGGCGGGAAGGGCCGAGGCGGTGAAGCAAATCACCCCGGCAAGGCTTTTCGGAACCAAGGGAAGCCCGCCAGGGGCCGAGAGAAGGAAGTTTGCAATAATGAGAGTGATGGAGGGGATGAAGAGGAAACCAGCGAGCAGGAATTCCAGAAGGCCACTGACGCCCTGTGCATTGACGGGGGTGCATCTTTGCACTCCTCTCATCGCCAACTTAAACAGTGGGCGCGTGAAGTCAATGCTGTGGAGCCAGTGGTAGAGTCTCGGAAGCCGCTCAAATGGTCACAGACGCCCATTATCATTGATGAAGAGGACCATCCTAACCGCACCACTGCGGTAGGGTGTTTGTCGTTGTTGGTATCTCCAACAATTCGCAACCTCAAGGTCACAAAGATGCTGGTTGACGGTGGGGCTGGGATGAATCTGATTTCCCCAAAGGTTATTAGCAAGCTTCAGATAGCAGAGGAGGAGCTAAATGTCACGGGCACGTTTCAAGGAGTCAATCCCGGTAGGATTCATCCTAAGGGAAAGATCACGCTGCCAGTGACATTTGGGGGAGAATTGAACTATCGGACTAAGAATGTTGTGTTTCATGTGGTTGACCTTCCCCTGCCATACAATGGGATCCTTGGACACCCAGCTCTAGCAAAGTTCATGGCAGCATCCACTATGCCTACAACACCTTGAAGATGCCAGGACTGGTGGGAGTCATTTCCATTCCGTCAGATGAGAAAGATGCAATCATTTTCGTGGATAAGATGTACCGGGATGCAGTTGCGACAGAGGCCACGACAGCAACAGTTCCCGCCAAGGAGAACAAAGGAAAGAAGAAGGATAGCAAGGACACCAGCAAAGAATCCGGGAAGCGTGCCTCTTCGGAGTGCGCTGCACCTATTGATGACTTGCCAGAGAGTTCCCGTAGTAAGAGATCCATGGTTGCTGCACCCCAAGTTAAGAAGGTCTCAGCAGGGCTGGCTGGCGCTGATGGTACATTCACTATCAGTGCCACCCTTGACGACAAATAGGAAAGCGCGCTCGCTGCCTTCCTACGGGCGAATATCGATGTGTTTTCCTAGCAACCATCAGATATCCCCGGTGTTCCCAGGGAGGTAATCGAGCACCACCTTGCTGTCTTCCCACATGCCCGACCAGTCAAGCAGAAAGTCCGGAAGCAGGCCTTGGAACGGCAGCAATTCACTGCCGAGGAGATAAGAAGCTAGAGTCAACTGGTCTGGTCAGAGGAGTACTGCACCCAACATGGTTAGCAAACCCAGTGGTTGTGCGCAAGGCCAATGAAAAATGGAGGCGTTGCATAGATTTCACATATCTCAACAAGGCTTGCCCAAAGGATCCATTTCCCTTGCCACATATCGACTAGATTGTGGATTCCACTTCAGGTTGTGATTTGCTCTCTTTTCTCGATGCATACTCTGGATATCATCAGATCTTCATGTCCAAGGAAGACAAAGAGAAGACCTCATTCATCACCCCATGTGGTACATACAACTTTGTGCGCATGCCTTTTGAGTTAAAGAGTGTCGGGTCCACTTTTCCAAGGGTAGTCCAAATTGGTTTCGAGCCACAATTGCACAGAAACATTGAGGCTTATATGGATGATATTGTGGTCAAGAACAAGGACAAATCAACCCTCATCCAGGATTTAGAGGAGACATTTGCTAATCTGCTCAAGATCAACTTGAAGCTGAACCCGGAGAAGTGTGTATTTGGCGTTCCCTCCGGCAAGCTACTTGGTTTCTTTGTGTCCCATCGTGGGATTGAGGCCAATCCAGACAAGATCAAGGCTATCGAGAAGATCCAGGCACCTAGGACAGTCAAAGATGTGAGGCGTCTGACAGGGTGCGTTGCCGCACTTAGCAGGTTCATCTCCAAGTCTGCCAAGCGTGCCTTGCCGTTCTTCCAAATTTTGAAGAAGGCAGGACCCATGAAGTGGACCCCAGAGGCAGATGCAGCACTGCAGGATCTGAAGACCTACTTGTCCTCTGTGCCCACTTTGGTTTCTCCTAAACCACAAGAACCGTTGCTACTGTACTTAGCGACAACCAATCAAGTGGTTAGCGCGGCCCTAGTGGCACAGCGAGAAGTAGAAGGAACAGAGAGTGAGCAAAGCCTGGTAGGGTCGGATAAGGATCAACACAAAGAAGAGCATGGCAGCAGGGGCAACCCAAAGGACGCGACAATGAAGAAAGTGGTGCAGCGCCTAGTGTACTTTGTCAGGTCCTTGTTGCAGGGGGCTAGATCGAGGTACTCTAGTGTGCAAAAATTGACTTTTGGCCTCATCATGGCCTCAAAAAAACTGCGCCACTACTTTCAGGCCCATGAGATTATGGTTGTCACCCGCTTTCTGTTGCAAAGGATACTCCGGAACCCTGAGGCTACCGGCATAATAGTGGAGTGGGCTTTGGAGTTATCCAGCTTTGGCCTGAGATTTGAGAGCACATCAATAACTGAGAGCAGGGCACTGGCAGAGTTTGTTGCGGAATGGACGCCAACCTCTGATGAAGAAGTGATGGAAATAGTTATTCCCAGCAAGGAAGCGCCCCGAGAATGGATCATGTATTTTGATGGTGCTTTCTCCCTGCGAGGTGCAGGGGCTGGCGTGCTTCTTGTTGCTCCCACTGGAGAGCACCTGAAGTACGTCGTCCAAATGCATTTTCCCCGGGAGGAAGCAACCAACAATACAGCAGAGTATGAAGGACCGGACTCAGGATTGCCACAGAATTGGGAATCAAGAAGCTAATCATTCGAGGAGATTTGCAACTTGTGGTGAGACAAGTCAACAAGGATTACCAAAGTCCATTGATGGAGGCATACGTTGAGGAAGTGAGAAGATTGGAGGAGCGCTTTGACAGATTGCAAACAGAGCACGTACCCCATGCGGAAAATAGCATAGCTGATCATGTGTCGAAGTGTGATGTGCAAAAACTTCCTATGGAACCAGGAACCTTTGTTCTCCATCTTACTCAGCCCTCCGTATCCCCGGCAACAATGGCCCGAAAGAGGAGGAAATTGGACTCCGGTAAGCCTCTCCCGGTAGAGCCTCCCGGGGCTCCTGGCAGGGACCCTGCCGGAAACAACTCCCCATCACTTGCCGAGCTGCACCCTCCTGCCAGGCCACTGGGCCCCGCGGTCGAGGAACGCACCCCCGTGAGTGGAGAGGTGCCGTTAGTCCTTGTTGCCGAGCCCCAGGCTCCAACTTGGGCAAGGCGCATAGTCCACTTCCTCCAAACCAGAGATTCCCGATGAGCAAGATGAAGCTGAAAGAGTAGCCCAGAGGGCCAGTATGTATCAGTTTGTCGATGACACTCTATATAGAAGAAGGCCCAATGGTGTGAACTTGAAGTGCATCTGCCAGGAAGAAGGAAAGGAACTGCTGGCGGAAATACAAAAAGGCATGTGTGGCTCCCACATTGGATCAAGGGCATTAGTTGTGAAAGCATTCCGACAAGGATTCTATTGGCCCACAACCCTCCAAGATGCAGTCGAGCTAGTCACCAAGTGTGAAGCCTGCCAGTTCGATTCCAAGAACATCCATCTGCGTGCACAAGCTCTTTAGACAATCCCTTTGTCATGGTCGTTTTCAGTCTGGGGGCTCGATATCCTCGGCCCTTTCCCCCGAGCTGTCGGGGGCTTTGAATTCTTATTCGTTGCCATCGAAAAGTTTACAAAGTGGCCGTAAGTAGACGCCGTGAGAAAGGTGACTGCTCAGTCAGCTATCAAGTTCTTGAAAGGATTGGTGTGCTGCTTCGGGGTCCCAGCTCGGATCATCACTGACAACGACACCCAGTTCACGAGCCGCGCCTTCATGCAATATGTTCATGCCCTCGGAAGCAAGGTCTCATTTGCCTCTGTTGCACATCCCAGAAGCAATCGACAAGCTGAGAGGGCGAACCTGAAGTGCTACGCGGACTCAAGACGAGAACATGTGATAAGCTGTAAAAGTGCGGCAGGCGATAGATCGACGAGCTACCGGTAGTTCTCTGGTCCCTCAGAACAACACCAAATCGAGCTACCGGGCAGACTCCCTTCTCCCTAGTCTATGGGGCATAAACCGCCGAAGGTATGACCCGGCTAGAGTTTGGCGATTCACCGGCGACCCACTTGGACCTGGCGGTTTAAGATTCATTGGTAATCCGACAGACGGGCCGAGGAGCGACAAGACCCGTGGCCCAACAAAGTGTTTATGGAAGGCGGATCACGCTATGGTGGGCTGGTTTATGAGGAAAGCGTAGGACTATTCTCCTATAAAGGAAGCAAGACTAGGACTCCACTTGTAATAGAGTAATCCTAATCCTACTAGGACTAGTCATGTAACCCGCCCCTTCAACATATATAAGGAGGGGCAGGGCTCCCCAAAGGGGGAGAAGCTACAAGCAAGAAGAAACAATCTTAGGGCTAGACACAAAGAGGAGAGCTGGTTTACGGCGACTCTCTCATGATGATAATGAGACCTAGCCTCAAACAGCATGTAGGGTTTTTACCGGATGATGTTTCCCGGGGCCCGAAGCTGTCTAAATCCCTGTCTTGTGTTGCGTCTCTCGATTCCGCTCAACCCCTCTCAAGCTCCCACATAGATGCGTTGGCCTCGCGACTAAGTCCTGACACTAAGGACATCTGACGTGACAATTCCACGACAGTTGGCGCCCACCGTGGGGCCTGCGCACGGTGGTGTTGAGTTCTTGGAGGGCTCCCTAAGGATCGAGAGGCTCGTGATTGGCCGGATGAAGAAGAACCGGCATGAGACAACCATACACGATTTACTTTGGATCTGGGAGTACAAGATTTGAGTTGATAAAAAATTAGGGTTCCGTTTATATGCCGTCGATGTTTTACGCTATGGACATGGTTTTTATTTGGCGTGTCAAATCTTTGTATGCAACTCGCCTATAACCGCATGGTTAGTATCGCGATCTCATTCAACTTTGGTTTGCCGATGGGAGTAAGTCGCTGAAAACACACGAGGCCAAGTCCGGATCAAAACAGGAGTACTATTTCATCACATGAAGCAACAGACCCAAGGATTTCAAAGACTAAGGCATCTTCGACTCAGACATCATCTCACCGAATCAGTTTATCTCTTTGGTCAACTCGATCGGTACATACACACAAGGAAAAACACCAGAGGCTGATTCAAAAACTATGGAAGGAAGATTACTACATCGGCCCTCTAAAAAACACGACAAAAGTGGACGAGGCCATGGACTCGGTCTCGCCTCTGTCTCTGTCTCTCGAACCGCCGTCAGCAAAGCGCCTCAATCGCCAGGCGGCCACGGCCCCTGCCGCTCGGCGCTTCTCCAACCAGATTGATCCAACCGCAGCCTCGATCTACCTCGGACGGGTCGCCGCTTCTCCAAACTGCCCAAACCGCCACGACCTCCCCGCCGTGACTCGCCATGGCAGGACTCATCCATTGACGCGCCGCGCCCTCGCTTCAAGACAGCCTCCGCCATCGTTTCGACCCCAAGCGGCGATCGCGAACCGCCATCCACGCAGCGCCCGCCAAATCACCGCGGGTCACCCTCGCGATGCCCTGCGCCGCCGTGTCGGCGGCTTTGAGTAAATCACTTCGCCGACCGTGCCTTCCGCCGCCACGCCAGATCTTCCACTGCCGCTGCACCGTTGAGCCGCCCAGCCTCCCTTTGTCGCCGCGTCGCCTCTCCCCTCTGCGAGCCGCCATTCTGTGAGTCGCCGGCGCTGTCCCGTTTTTACCCTTGAACCGGATGTTGCAGCAGTCACCGTCGCCTTCCAGTCTGAATCGCCACCGCCCTCAACTCCTGCTCTGCACGCCCGCGCTGAACCCGGCCGGGTCATACCGCCCGGACTGAGTCCTGCTCCGGCCGACTCAGGCGCCGCCCCGCGTCGCACCAGCACTATTTCCACCGAGCCGCTGTGGTTTTCGAGTCACCTCTGTGTCACTCCTTCAAGTCGCCGTTCTGCTGCGCGTTGAGCCGCCGGGGCGCGTCGAGCCACCGGGGGCCGGGTTGAGTCGCCGGCCTGATGGTTGTCCACTGCAAACAGCTACCCACCGTGTTTTCAGACCGCTTCAATCCACCGCTTGCCGCTCGCTCCTCGCCTTGCCGAGGGACATATGAGTTGCCATTACAGTCACGCGTCGAGCCGAATTTTCCCTTCTCCGTCGTTGCGTTTCCTGAACCGACAAGTCTCCTCAAGCTGGTCCTGCCTTGCAATGCACCTGTCTTTTGTCCATCTTCAGGAACGTTTGCTGCCGCCAAGGGGCCTCCTATTTTTGAAGCTGCCATCTCTACTCATAGATCTTGCAGTACACCAAATGATGTTGAGTTGGAATGAAATTGCGGCAGAGAAATTACCAATAGTACTTACCGAGCTATCCATTAATGGACATATTCAGCCTATACAAATATATACTGTTGGGTGATCAGCAGTCGGCGGACCAGCTGCTATTCAGGGTTGGCTGGTGGTCACCGGCCGTTAATGGAACATGTTCATAAATCTAAGTGGGCTACTGACTGGATTATGCTCGAGAAGTTGAAATTATTGCTGCTACCACATGCCCATTTTACAAAGGAGGGAGAAAGACAGAGGAAGTTCACGTGAGTGCTGTGCTACATCACATCAGCAGGGTTCCATGTATATATATTATCCAACGCCAGTATCCACGTTCATCCGATAGAAAAAAACATCAGGTGATATCTATTTAAGTTTATTTTGCTTGACACATATTGTTTTTGTCAAAGAACATTTACGTTGTTTGGTATATTTTTATAAGCAGGACCAATCTATAACAGCACATCAGGGTTACACCCGCTCTTACAAGCTGCCCGATGGACATTTATAAACTGCCGCCATGCGGTCCGGTTTATTCCAACAAAATCTGGAGAAAATAATGATATCAGCTTCTGTCTATACTGAATGACCCAATGGGCAGACACACAAATCGCCATCACTTCAGTTTGATTAAATTTCAGCAGCCAGCTGGGATGAACCGCTGGCCGGATTACTAACGCAAATCATACGGGGCCATTCACAACCCGCCACAGTCGACCTCAAGTTTTCGTGGATTCACATCGCGTTATCAAACACCAAGGATATACAATGAGTGTTGTGAAGGTCAGTAACTCGCCACCTTACTTCCAACTTCAACATATGGCAGCGTTTCGCTATTCAGCTATATGTCGGTTTATATCACGGCCAAGTATGAAGAATCTCAAGACAACTCCTCGAGTCATCTTGAGACTCGGGGGCTACAATGGTATGACTCGTCAAACTAGCCGGTTTCAATAAATTCAAGAACTCCGGGTCATTGAAGGGAAAAATAATCCGAGCCCCGGAGATTACTGCTAGATCGATGAAATTTTAAAAGCCGTCAGAAGATTTCCGGCTCAAAATAAGGACTCTAGTTTAAAATCCGATTCAAGGGACATCTTTCTCCCACAAAGCATTCAAATCCGGTTCAAAATCCGGCCCAGGGTAAATTTGTCCCTCACAAATTTTTGAAGCATTCAAATCCGGTTCAAAATCCGGCTCAAGGTAAATTTGTCCCTCACAAATTTTTGAAGCTCTCAGATCCGGTTTAAGAATTTCCGGTTCAAAAAGGAATTAACTTCTCGCAAGTTCGAGTTTAAAGGCCGTCAGAAAATTTCCGGCTGAAAATGAAGATTCCGGTCTAAAATCCGGTTCAAGGGAAAGATGTCTCCCACAAAGCTTTGAAGCTCTCAATATCCGGTTTAACATCCGGTTCAAGAAGTATTTATCTCTTGCAAAAAGTTAAAGGGTGCCAAAGAGGACCTACTGCCATGATGCGTGGTTCAAACATGGGTATCATGCCTTATTGGCTTATCATATTATTGATCACTCGGGGGCTTGGTCACGTCTGAACCATAGTCACGCCTCTTGATCGGCCTAGTGCCACAACATCACTTGGGGGCTTGGTCGAACCCGAACCATAGCTACACCTCTTGATCGGCGTAATGCCAAAACATCACTTGGGGACTTGTGGTCACGTATGAACCATAGTCACGCCTCTTGATCGGCCTAGTGCCACAACATCACTTGGGGGCTTGGTCGAACCCGAACCATAGCTACACCTCTTGATCGGCGTAATGCCAAAGCATCATTTGGGGACCTGGCTGACTCGAACCATAGCTACGCCTTTTGGGGGCTTGGTCGTGTCCGCCATGGTAATGCCTCTTGACCGCTCAAAGCCTCATTTGCAATGGTTTTATTTTGCCTTTGCTTGAATTCTGTTCTTTTTTGCTAAAGAACTTTTACTGCTATGCGTTTTAAACCGACATTGTTAATCCGATTCGACTATCAATTACAAACTGGCGGAACACGGTCAAATCTTAATCCGGAGACTATCTCGCCGGTTTGATTTTATGTTACCATCTTATTATGGAGTAAACCGTGTTCATTAACCCGGCTTGACTTTCAACTACAAGTTGTCGATACATGACTAATTATGATCCGCGATTATTAACCCGTGCGGTTTCGACTATAAGTCGCATGAGATTATATATGGTTAATCCGATGTTTATCACAACCCGTGCACGGTTTATCATAAACCGCACAATATGGAAGGAGTTATCGATTACTCAAAATTTGGGTTATTACCTCTACTACAAAAAGTTGGTAAACCAACGATGTGATTCAACGTCACGGTATGATATATTTCATATTTGATTATTCTTAAGTGCAGCCTTGGTTATAAACCTGGGTTATATGTTGGGCATTATGACCCGTCCGTGATAAACCGCCAGACACTTTAAACTTGTTGTATGCGAAACAGGTTGAATAAAGCATGATTATAAATCACGGCGTTTATTAAACCGGCACGGCTTTAAGGCGATAAATCGCCATCTATGATGAGAAATTGTCCGGTGTTTATTAAACCAGCACGGCTTTGGACTATAAGTCGCCAAGTATATATTTGGATTGCGCCATTGGAATCATGCGCTTAGAAATCATTGGATTATATTATTCAAATAGCCAACATGGCTGGATTTTTATTATGGTTATTAATATTATGATTGAGGTTTTCAAAGTCGCTTTAGCGCAATGGATATGAATATGATTTATTCTGCAATGGAAGGAATAGTCCCAAGTCGCTGCAGGCTCACGACCCGGCACTTGGGGGCTACATTATTCAAAGTTGAGATTATATCAAATATGCAAGTCTCATATCGCTGCGAGCATGCACCATGACACTTGGGGGCTAATGCAAAGACATTTTTTGCTCATCCTATTGAAGACCCGACTCATCATATCATAATGAGCCGGCCCTTGGGGGTTACCAATTGCTCATGTCAACAATTCAAGTCTACATGATCATATCTACATAGTCCCTGCTCATTATTGCATAATGACCCGGCCCTTGGGGGCTACACGTTGTTGTTCAAATCTATATGATCATATTTACAAAAGTCTCTGCTCATTATTGCACAATGACCTGGCACTTGGGGGCTACATTGGTTGAAGTTTTTATGAGTATAAGGCAATTACAAGTCCCAGGTTGCTACAAGCATAACAACCCGGCACTTGGGGGCTACATATGTGGAATATTCAATTGTGACTAGTAACTGAGATGAACAATCTGGATTTCTTCAAGGTTGCAACATTTATATTGACACAAGTCTTAAGCTATCATTATGTTCTCCTCTTAAAGACTTGGGGGCTACAGGTAATATGCATATAAAGGAGGAACATCTTCTCAATTTTTGGCAAATCAGGAAGATTAATTGTGTGATCCGGCGTTTAACCCGGCGTCTATAAACGGTCATAATCCGGGATCATCAGTTTTTATAACCCGGCCATTTTGGTAATGTTAAACCGGCAAGTTTTTACATCTTCAAACCGGCTGAATATCAGATGAATATTTCAAGACCAATATTTCTTAAACCGGCGCTTTGGAAGCCGACTCAAGTGGATTATTCTTCACAATATTTTTCTGTGAGAAACCAATGTCAGCAAATTGAGTATGACGCTGGCTTATTGACCTGGATTTTCTAGAAGAAGGAAGTGACAAGGACTTAAGGATGATCAGGATCAGTTTAACATGGATAAATCCAAATTAAACTGGGGGCTAATGTCGGGGATATACCCCGCGGTATAAACCGCCGGAGGTATGACCCGGCTAGAGTTTGGCGATTCACCGGCGACCCACTTGGACCTGGCGGTTTAAGATTCATTGGTAATCCGGCAGACGGGTCAGAGGAGCGACAAGACCCGGTGGCCCAACAGGCGGTTTATGGAAGGTCGGATCACGCTATGGTGGGCCGGTTTATGAGGAAAGCGTAAGGACTATTCTCCTATAAAGGAAGCAAGACTAGGACTCCACTTGTAATAGAGTAATCCTAATCCTACTAGGACTAGTCATGTAACCCGCCCTTCAACATATATAAGGAGGGGGGGCTCCCCAAAGGGGAGAAGCTACAAGCAAGAAGAAACAATCTTAGGGCTAGACACAAAGAGGAGAGCCGGTTACTGGCGACTCCCTCGTGATGATAATGAGACCTAGCCTCAAACAGCATGTAGGGTTTTACGGATGATGTTTCCGGGCCCAAGTTGTCTAAATCCTGTCTTGTGTTGCGCCTCTCGATTCCGCTCAACCCCTCTCAAGCTCCCACATAGATGCGTTGGCCTCGCGACTAAGTCCTGACACTAAGGACATCTGACGTGACAATTCCACGACAGGTCCCCTCGAGTGCTTGCCTACGATGAAGTAGCGCTAGATCAACACCGGCGTGACGATGCTGTGCTACTCGAGGAGAACCATCTCCGGACTGCCACGCGTGCTGCACGCTATCAGCAAGCCCTGTGTTGCTATCACAGCCGCAAGGTTCATGCCCGGAGTTTTGAGGAAGGCGACTGTCATGGAAGTGTCACGGCAGATGTCCTCATGGAAGGGCTTAGTTGTGGAACCATTGTGACGAGGTTAGCTCAAAGGGGTTAAACGGGACAAAGGACACGAGGATTTTATACTGGTTCGGCCCCTTACGATGAAGGTAAAGGCCTAGTCCAGTTTGAGGTGGTATTGCTAGGGTTTCAATTACTAGGGAGCAAACACGCTTTGCCTGGCTCTCGAGTTGTTGTCTCTTTCCCTAAGCCGCAGCCGGGTCGTCCCCTTATATACATGGGTTGACGCCCTGCGGCCTACAGAGTCCCGGCCGGTTCATACAATGAGTCCGGCTCGGTGACTTATCTTAGATGCCTTACATTACAAGTCTACACATACATGGCGATTTACACTAATGGGCCTTAAGCCGCCTTCGGGTTTAGGCCTTTTAACAAGCCTGTCTATGAACCGCCATCTTTAATATACTCTTGGGCTTCGTTTAGATGAACCGCCATAGGGATGACCCGGCCCCTTCTAGGCGAATCATATCAAATAGTCATATCCCCAACGTTAGGCCCCGGGTTGATTTGAACTTGTTCATGTCAATCTTCAATACTTTAGAAAAATCCTTCTTCATCTTCCTATGCAGTGTTGTAACCCGCCATGACGTCATCTCCAGAAATTGTGCTAACCCGCCGTGACGTCACCTATAATTAATACGACGCACGGCCCAAATCTTAATAAATCTTTTTCTTAACTGACGCTTCCGAAAATCGAGGCGCTAACACAGTCACATATCCACTTTTCTGTCTCCTCGATTCCCGCTCGTGCCATTTATCCTTCCGGCCTTATAAATAGGGCCACGAGCTCACTTCTCATTCTCCCCCTTTGCCTTATCTCCTTCTTCTTCCTCCCCGCGACGTCCCAGTACACCCGAGCTCCGCCACCGTCGACCTTCGTCCTCTTCATCAACTCTGGCCGCTGCATCACCCCGAACTGACCAAAAACGCCGCGGTACTCCTCCGCTATCAATCAGCGTCATTAAGTCTTCCCATTTCCCCTTCATAGATCTGTTTTTAGGGTTTCTCTGTTCGTCGGTGCTCATTACCGTTCTTCCCCTTCTCCGTCCCAAATCGCATAGTTTTGATCTGAAAGTAGTACAAATCTCACGCAGTAGCAGTTTTAACACCTGTTTTTGATACTAGAGCATATCCTTATCGCATCAGATCTCATCTAGGCACCCCCACTTTTCTGCCACCGCCACCTTAGGTTTAGGATTTATTTCCTTTTTTCTGAACTGCCGTAGATACAATCTCATAACTTCAATCTGTGAAACTTGTTTGTCCCAACACTTAGTAAAATTTTGCTCTTATCAGATCTTGAATACCAGTACGTGTCATGGCGGCTTACATATCTGGTTTATAATTAATCATATATCATTAGTCCTCATTTAAGCCGCCATTCTGAATGTATACTGCAACTGTCAACTTGTGATTTCACCAACTGACTTGAACCGGCAAATTATTCCCTTCCTTTAGGTTTTCTTTCTTTCACAATGCCGCCAAAGATAGTCTATACACTCAATTGGGTCCCCTCCGTCGTCAGTGAGGGCACATTCAGAGACTTTGTCAAAGTCGGGTACTTCCCACAAAGAGTGTTATGCATTGCCGTGTCCCTGAACCGGGCGAAGAAAAACCTCCGCCAAAGGATGGCGAAGTCATTGTATTTACTGATTACATGAACCGGGGCTTCTCACCACCCGGCTCTAAATTTTTCTAGGATGTTCTGCACTTCTTCCAGCTCCATCCTCAAGACATCGGACCCAATTCCGTGTCAAATATCTGCAATTTTCAAGTCTTTTGTGAAATATACCTTCAAGAGGAGCCCAGTGTTGAACTTTTTAGAGAATACTTCTATTTAAACCGCCAAAATGAGTACACGAACGGACCCAGTTTGGAACTTGGCGGAATCTCAATTCAGCAAAGAAGAGACGCCATCTTCCCTTACGCGACCTTGCCGAGTCACCCCAAAGATTGGGATAAGACATGGTTTTATTGCAAACATACCTCTCCGGCTGATGAGAATCCATTGTCGGGTTATCGCATTGAGCGCATGGACCCAAAGCGTCTTCTTCCTGAAAAACTTACCGCTACTGAACGTCCAAAGCTTGCCCCCACTATTGAAAAAGTCAAGGCTCTGCTGGCCAATGGGTTAACAGGCATTGACTTGGTTCGGTGCTGGGTTTCTTGGCGGATCATACCCTTGAGTCATCGGTCCGGCTTAATGTGTACTTACACTGGTGGTGTAAAGGATCCACTGCGCCACACCTCTGTGTAATTAACTGACGAGGCAATTAATGAAATGACCGAGTCTCTTCTGAATGAAGACCCGGAAGATTGCATTAAAGTGGGTCTGGCCCCTTTCTGCAAACTTAACCCACCACCGGATGTGAGTCTCTGAACTATCTTACCGTTACTTCATTATTCAAATACCTTTATTAACTCAACCTCTAGTTACCTTTAGAGGCAAAGTCTGACTTTTGGAAAGAGAAGTATGATCATGAAGCTGCCAAGAAGGCCAGGGCTGTCAAGAAAGCCGCCAAGAAGATCACCAAGAAAAAGAAGAAACCAAGCGCCTCTGATATGCTTAGTCTGGATGACACCTCTGAGTCGGAGGTAGCCCTTGACTCTCTTGGCTTGTTTTTCAATCATCTTATTGACATTGACTATTATCAGGATGACACGGGAGCCAGCCAAGCAGTTGAAGAAGAGGTAACTATTATTTCCTCCGGCTCAGATCCTTTGCCAAGACAGAAACTTCGGCAAGTAACCCGGAAAGTAAGGTTTTCACACCCCTTGGCTTATTTAGATCCTCACTTTCTTTTGAAGCAATAGCAACACGAGAATCAACGTCAGACCCGGACCAGTGGAGGTGAAGAATTGTCCTCCGGTTTACCAAACACTCCTGCTCCTCGAAAACGGCGAAACGAGGTTCTTTTTTAACTTACTCCTTTTACCTGCTGGCGGGTCTTATTTATCGATCACTTAACTCTGTTGATGACCATTGATCAGGAACTTGCCCGTTCTTCCTCTGGCGACTCATCGCAAACCGAGTTGCCGGCTTTTAAAACTGCCCCTGGGTAATGGCAATTGATTTTACCCTGTAATCCTTTATACTCTTATACTTATACTGACTTGTCATAACCCGTGCAGTGGAAAGCCTAACAAGATGGCGAATGTGACCAAGCCAACTAAGGCACCTGAAGTGGCTGAGCCGGAGCAGCAAATCCATGTACCTGAAGCTTCTGATAAACAGCCAGCAGAACCTGCTGCTGACGCTCCACCTGAGATTCCTGACCTCTCCCGTGATCATACAGATGCCAATCCTGTGCTCACCGAGTTATCCAATCCACTTAAGCCGTCAGAAGAACATGGTGAAGATGTTACCATTACTGGCACCAGCTTCAAAGAACCGGGACATCCAACCATCTTAGCCAAGCACTCCGCAAAAGATGAGTTCATTGAGAGCCGGAAAATGAAATTTCACATTGCTGATTACTCTCAACTGACCGTCAATGAAGTATTCTCTGGTTATCTTAACCAAGTTCATTCCAGTCGCGACCTTGAGATTGATATGGTGAAACAAATGCACCAGAAATATGAGGTATGACTTCCGGCTTTTAAATAAGTTATGTACATCCTGCCAGCCCCCAAGTCTACTGGTTATGATAAGATTGAATAGGTTGTAGACTTAGAAGAATCCATAAGTTTCTGTCATGGAATCCCTCCAAGTCCGGTTTAATATTAAACAGGATGTCTAAGCAGTTTAGCTTTGCATCCATAGTCCCCAAGGGCCGGTTTAATCAACATGAATGAGTCGGTCCTATCTACCATTGTCTTAAGAAAAGAGAGATTATATGTGTAGCCCCCATGAGTCGGCCATGACTATTTACAGCACAACCGGCTCATCATTAAGAAGATACAAGCGATATGCATTAGCCCCCAAGTGCCAAGTAGTCTTGTGTCGGAGTAATGGGCCACGGGTAGGCTGACCCGAGCCCCTGAACCTTTCAAAACATCGGGGCAGACTGCGCCCCTCGAGACCCCAAGACAAAGAGCCGCCTTCAGAGAGTCGGCAACAGAGTCGCCGATCCCCTCTAGGCCGAGTCCATAGGCGGCCTCAGGCGAGCCGACTCCAAGCCAGCGACCTCCAGTGAGGCCGGCTATAGGGAGTCGGCCCGCGAGTCCAACCACCTCCTGCTTGAGCGACTACGAGCGGGATGGGATAAAGCCGCCTCGCGGCCCATCCTGCCCGCTCATAAAGGCAGGTATAGCCCACAGCGCCCGTCTTGGCGAAGATCTCCGTCCGCGTGGCAGCCTGTTACCATGCCGGCCACGACATCAACCCGTGGGCGAATCCTGTATCCACGATGGCACATGCATGCGACCGAAAGGCGGTGGGACCCGCTTTGTCGGCGGGAGTACCAAAACGGCAACAAGCGCCTCAAAGACGGACCCGTTGGAGTCGGCCTCCGGAGTCGGCGGCCCCTCCCACGGGCTCCATGCGCCATTAACAGACGAGCGCGGGAATGGCAGCGATGATCGCCGCCCGGCGGCGGCTGCTGTTGCCATGACCATGACCAAGCTTCGCGTCATTAGAAGCACGGCTACAGTAATCCGCAGCCGGCAAGACCCGCCCGCAGCGGACAACGGTTGTCGGCCCCATGTTGGGCCGTCGGCAGGGCCCACTAGTCGGCGGGCCCCAGAAGTCGGCGGAGAAGATGGCGACTTAAGAGGCGGCGGCTTGGACCCACACAGCCGGATTACCATTGTACCGGGGGTAGGCCTATAAACCCCGGGGCACCCATGCAAAGGGTTGGAACCTAGTAGTTTTAGACACACGCATAGGGGAGAGAAGAGCTAGCCGTGCCCTTCTCCTTCCTCACCCCGAGCAGCTCAAGGAGCATCTTGTACTCACTTTGCCATAGTGATCATGCGGAGACCCTTGAGCAGCGATGAGCGGTGTTATCTCCTCGGAGAGCCACAGAAGCTTCGGTAAGATTAGCGGCGTGCATGTCTTCGCCTCATCCGGTTTCGAGCACCGCGACGTTCTACTCGCCCCCTCCATGATAAGCCATCCTTTGGCATATGTCGCACCCAACCCCGACATTTGGCGCCCACCGTGGGGCACTGGTGCACCGTCGTCCAGGAGACACTGCTGCGGGCGGGAACCCTCTTCTCCACTGGCGGCGCAGCAGCACGGCACGCCCGAGCAGTCTGCGCCGGCCGCTGCATGGCATTGAGGTCGCTGCGCGGTGAGCTGCCTCGCCCGAACTTGTCGGCGAGGTTCGCCTCCGGCGAGCCTGCATCCGGACGAGCATGGGCGGCCACAAAGCCTCCTCACGGGCCTCCTCGAGCAGCTCACGTCGCCGGGCGAGCCGCCGCCGACACTGGTCCGTAGGCTCCACCGACCCGATCTTTGGTCGACTCGAGCACGCGTCGCTCGGCGCGTTCCCCACCAGCGTGGTGGTCTCTGACGAACCTCTCCCTCGCGCGGAGCGGCGGGAGCACCGTCCGCGAGTACCGTCGCCGGTCACGGCGAGCCTTCCGCGAGGGAGCCGTGACCCTCTCGACGCGATTACGCAAGACGACCGCCTCCATTCGAAGACGCCCGACGCTGGGCGCTGGAAGCATGCCGCCTCCGGCTCCTCGTGGCGCCTGAAGCTAGCAAGCATGAGGCGCTTGCCGGAAGCCTATCGGCGAGATGGATGGATGGCGTAGGCGCTTCGCCAGCCCGGCGGGCCTAACCGCCTAAGCGCGGGTCAGCAGCATGGCGTGGGCCATCGCCCGATCTGTTTGGGCGATCGCGCCTGTATGCGCCGCGCCGCGAGAACATCCGCGCCACCCAGCGGCGGCGCGAGGCTGAATAACCGGCGAGGCGCCGCTGATGACAGGCGAGTCGGCAGCTCCTCGGCAACGCCGCGCAAGACGAACCGGCTGCCGCGCAGGCGCCACAGCGACAACACGGCGACTTGCCTCCTCGCCGAGATCAAGCGCGACGTCCGGACGCCGACCGGGCGGCGTCGCGGAAAAAAACAAGGATCGGCCGTCGGCCATAGCCGGACTCACATCTCCATCGGCGCAGCGAAGACGGCCGCCCAAAAGCGATGGAAGCGGCGGGGCGACTATCAACCTCCTCCTCCCGCAGAAAAGCGAGTCTCCCGCCACCCGTCGAGCACCGACTCTCGGCGACCGCCTTGGCGCCGAGAGGGAGTCGAGAACGCCGCCACCGGATCGGCGACTCCACCGATCCACGCACTAGAAGAAGAAGATGAGTTGGGCCCGCCTGTTTCGGACCTCGCATCCGAGACGCAGCCCTTCCCAGGATTCACACTCCCGAGACACACCCAAATACACCGGCTCCGTGAAGCGGAGGGCCTGGCTGGTGGACTACTCCCGACCGTCGGCATAGCGAACGGCAACAAGCGTTGCCGTGAAATCACGTTCCCCTCATGCTCCGAGGCACGGCCGGACATGGTTGAACAACGAAGCCCGCAGCATCAACAGCTGGGTCGACTTCACCGAGGCCTTCGTCTGCAACTTCACGAGCACATACAAGCGACCTCCCAAGCCTCGTCGGCTGTCCTTGTGCGTGCAAGGCCCCAACGAGGTCTACTCGCGACTACCTCCTGTATTTGGGCGAGCTCCGGAACTCCTGCGAAGGAGTGCACGAGTGCAAGCAATCGAGTACTTCACCGCCGGGTGCAGAGAAGGCACCCTCCTCAAGCACAAGCTCGCTGCGACGAGCAGGAAACCCTCGACGAGCTGCTGGTAATAGCGAGACCATCGCCACAGCCGACTCCTCCATGAAGTCGGAGATCGAAGTCGATTCTGGCGGCAAGGTGGCTCCTCATGCTCCCAGAACTCCGGTGGCGGCGCCCGATCAGCGGCGGCAACGAGAATGATCACAAGCGCAAGGCCCGCGGCGGCTTCCAACACCGGCGGTGGCGGCGATCGAACCGGCGGCGGAGGGCAGCCTCTGCCAAGCGGCGAAAGCGGCAAGTCAGCTGGTTGCCGCCTTCTCTTCTGAGCAGACTACGGGCGGACCACAGCAAGTTCCACGGCGGCCGGCCGTCAAATCACACCACCGGAAGTGCCGCTGGCTCACGGGATCGCCAAGGGAGCGGCCTTGCCCTCCTCCTTTCTTTGGAGCGCCGCCTACACCATCGCCGGCGGCGGAGTCGGGCGGTCGGCGCGATACAAAACGATTACCGGAAAAGCACGGTGCCTATGTCGTGTTTACCGGCGTGGTGATGATCGCCAAGAAAAGCGGCAGCGGCAACAAGAAGAGAATGATAGCATCGGATACCCCGAAATTCATGCCTGGTCAGAAACCATTAGCTCGAGCCGTGCTGATCACCCAGAGGTGATGCGAATCCGGGCTCCCTCGCCCTGGTCTTGGGAGCCACCCTTGCCCCGCGGATAGGCGGGCGCTCGCTTCTCGAGTGCGATGACGGAGGCAGCAGCATCAACATCCCGTACAAGGATACGATGGAGAAGCTAGGAATCAAGCAAAGACAGCTTGACATAGTCGGACTGTGTTCCCGGAATTGTACCCGGCCTTTCTTGCTCACCGATTGGCAAGATTACGATAGGCGTCCTCTTTGGGGACAAGTATCACTTTCACGAGAGCGGTCTGGTTGAGTGGTGGACTTGAAGCCCCTACCATGCCCTTGGCCGACCTGCTTTGGCCAAGTTCATGGCGATCCCCACTCGCCTACCTCAAGATGAAGATGCTTTGAGCTCAAGGGATTCGGCCGTGGCGGGGGCAGCGGAAAAGTCGTCACTTTGTCGCGTTTGAAAGCAACCGGCTGGCCGAGTCCACAGTGATCGTGGTGAAGCGGCTCTGGATCGGGTTGTGGCAATGGCGGCAAGCAGCTAGAATGTCGCCCGACCCCAAGGAGTCGAGTGAGGGCTCATTCATGCCGCCAAAGAGACCAAGAAGATACCCTTGGACCGGAGCACGGAGAGATCTGTTGTCATAGGTGCGAACCTCGACGGCAAATAGGAAGGCGAGCTCGTCGATTTCCTCCGTGAGAATCAGGACATCTTCGCATGGTCCCCAAAGACATGCAGTGTACCGACGGATTTCGCCGAGCACAAGTTACATGTCGATCTGATGTGAAGCCCGTCCAGCAGCCCTTGCGCCCTTTGTCATAAGAGAAAAGAAGAGTTGTTGGAGAAGAGATAGCCCGGCTCCTCGCGGCGGTTTCATCATGGAAGTTTTCTTTCGAATGGTTGGCGAACCCGGTCTTGGTACTAAAGAAGAACAAGCGTGGCGGATGTGTATTGACTACACAAGCCTCAACAAAGCCTGCCCCAAGGACCCGTTCGCTTTGCCAAGAATTGATCGGTGATAGACTCCACGGCGGATCGAGTTGTTGAGCTTCTTAGATGCATATTCAGGATATCACCGGATCAAAAGTGAACCCGGCCGGCAGATTGAAGACCGCCTTCATCACGCTGTTTGGAGCCTTACGCTACATGACCATGACGTTCGGCGAGGAACGCCGCGCCACCTTTCAGCATTGCATGCGAAGTGCCTCCTCAAGCAGCTTGGCGAAGCATGCGTTAACATGGACGGCGTGGTGGTGAAGAGCGGAAGCGAGGAACGCTGTTGGAAGACCTCAAAGAGACCTTTGAAAACCTGCGCGATTCGGATCAAGCTCAACCGAGAAATGCATCTTGAATACCAGCCGGCCAGCTCCTTGGCTTCACGGTATCCCCGAACACGGCATAAAGTGCAACCCGTGAAGATCGAGCGTCGAAAGATGGAAATACCCGCCAAGCGCTAGATGTGCAGATTTCACGGCTGCTTGGTGTCTATCGGCCGATTCATCGGTTGGCTGGCGAAAGCTCTTCCTCTGTACCAGCTTATGAAGAAGACCACCTTCTTGAATGGAACTCAAAAGCGGACGAAGCTTTTCTCCGCTTGAAGAGAATCTGACTACTCCCCAGTCTTTGGCGGCTTCGACTCCAAAGGAGCCCATGCTCTGTATATTACCGCCACCAAGAGGGTAGTCGGCCACAGTCATTGTAGTTGAGCATAAGGAGGAAGGCAAGGCGCTACCTGTCCGAGAGGTGTATTATTCGAGCGAGGTAATTGTCGACCTCCAAGCGAACTACCCCCACTACGGAGAAGATGTGTTCTGGCGTGCACTTTGCCGCCAAGAAGTTGAAACCTTACTTTCAAGAACATCCAATCACCGTGGTTTGCACGGCCCCACTAGCGAGATCATCGGAAGCCGAGATGCTTCAGGCCGAGTGGCCAAATGGGCCATAGAGTTGGCCCCTACACCATCTTTACCAGCCCGCACCACCATCAAGTCACAAGCACCGCCGACTTCCTCGTCGATTGGGCGAGACCCGATACCTGCCAAATACCGACTCTACCCATTGGCGGATGCACTTTGATGGCTCCAAGATGCGCACCGGCTTGGGAGCGGCGTGGTCCTCACTTCCCTAAGGCGACAAGCTCAAGTACTCTGCTGAGATCCATTTCGCCGCCTCCAACAACGTCGCCCGAATCGATCGCTCATTCACGGGCTCGGCTTGTCAAGAGCTTGGCATTCGCGGATCTGTGCTATGGCGACTCCGACTTGGTGGTCCAACAGTCATCCGGTGGTGGGGCGCCAAAGATGCAAATATGGCGAGCTACGCTTTACGATGCAATGGCTGAGTGGATATTTTGAGGATGCGAATTCCTCCACGTGCCAAGCGACAACGACCAAGAAGATGCCACAGCAAGAATCGGCTCCACCCGTCGAGCAATACCATCGGCGTCGCCCTTGAGCGCCTTCTCAAGCCATCATCAAGCCGTCACAGAGTCGAGACTCCATTTTGTGCGGCTCCCTCAAGAAGTCAGATCCGACTCAAAGCCTCGTGAGCGGCACAAGAATCCTTGTGAGACACCCCCAAAACGCGGCAGTCAAAGCCGGACGGGGACCGGAACCCGACCGGGGCTGCGGCGACCACCGAACTCGATTACTCGGCGGGGGATCGCGCCCGGTCGGCGGGGACTGCGCCGATCGGCGGGGACTTCTTCAACCCGACAAGCTGCTGCGGACTCAACCCGCCGCCTCCCAGCCCGGCCGCCCTCGTCCAAGTAGCGATCTTGGCGGTCGAAGAAATAGCAGCACCCTCATGGGCCCAGCCCATCGTGAAGTTCTTAGTAAGCGGAGAGCTACCAATTGATGAAACCTTGGCTCGGCAAGTGCAACACCGAGCGGCAGCCTACACTATAGTCACTAGAGAGCTGGTCGGTAGCGGCGTCACGGTGTCTACCAACTGCTGCGTCGAATCGAGCAAGGCCAAGCAATCCTTGAAGACATCCATCGAGTAAAGCGGCCATCATGCAGCCTCAAGAGCACTCGTCGCCAAAGCCTTCCGACCACGGTTTCTTACGGCCAACTGCCTAGAAGAGGCCAAGGAATTAGTTCAAAAATGCAAGGGGTGCGGTGTTCGCTCCAAGCCGCTTCGGTAGGCTTGGCGCTCAAGACTATCCCCATCGCTTTGGCCCTTTGCTGTTTGGGGCACTGGACATGGTGGGACCATTCAAGGCGGCACGAGGTGGCCTAACTCACTTACTTGTCGTGGTGGACAAGTTCACCAAGTGGATAAAGCAAAACCCATCAAGAAGTTGAATGGTCCTCTGGCGGTGACTTTCATCGCCGACATCACAACTCGATGCGGCGTACCACACAGCATCATCACCGACAACGGCACAAATTTTTCCAAAAGCGCCTGGCCCGTTTACTGACGCAGGGCATCCGGATGGACTTAGCGTCCGTTGCCCATCCATGATCAAGCGGCCAGGTGGAGCGGCGAGCGGCCTCATCTGTCGGCATCAAGCCTCATTGGTCGAACCACTGGAGCGTTCGGCCGGCTGCTGGCTTGAGGAGTTGCCAGCCGTCCTCTGGAGTCTGCGTACGACTCCAAACAAGTCAACTGGCTTCACACCTTCTTCCTTGTCTACGGTGCTGAAGCCGTCATCCCTAACCGGATATAGAGTTCGACTCCCGCGAGTCACCATGTACCGAAGAGGAAGCAAAAGAAGCACGTCAAGGCGGCGTCGATCTCTGGAAGAGGGCGGCTGTTGGCACTCGGCCGGTCCAGCATCTACCGGCGAGCCTGCGCCGCTACTACAAAAAGAAGTCAAGCCAAGATAATTCCTAGAGGCGACCTTGTGCTCCGGCTGATCCAGCGAGCAGTCGGCCAGCACAAGCTGTCGGCGCTATGGGAAGGCCCATTCATCATCGGCAAAGTGTTGGGCAGCGACTCCTACTACGATCGGCCTTTCGAAGCCCGAGCACGCAGAAGGGGCGACTCCGGCAAGGAGGCGGGCGGCCATGGAATCTGAATCTCCTCAGAAGATTTCTGATTGATGCAGTATGTACCACGCTACCCTTTTGTGTTTGAAATACCAAGACTCCGGGCCCCGAGGCAGGCTCGGGAACTGCCCTCTTTTGTTATCTGTATGATAAAATTATGCCTTTGAGTATGTTACCCTTTGATTATGCTGTTTGGCACGGGCTCGACTAGTCGGCCGGGGACTCACCGCCTTTGGGCTATGAAGTGCTTCACGAAGTCGGACAAGTAGCGTCGCGGTGCCTAAGCCGTCTCTGTCGAAGCCATGGCTCATGAGCTTGTTTTGGTGGGCGGGAGTAAGGTAGAACAGGCGCCCACGAAAAAAAATGGCTAAGGACCCAAAGCATAAACATAGTTTAAATCGGCTTCCAGCCGTTTCATAAAACCGACTCTTAAGAAGCCGGCTTGCCGCCTTCTACCCAACTTGCTTAAACGACTCTAAAAAAATGGCCAAGTACTTGCCTTCTAAAAGTAGCCAAACACTTGACCTGAGCGGCAATCCATGAGGCGGTTGCCCGGGCGAACAGGCGGCATCTAAGGGAAGGCGGCAAAGGAAAAAGCCACAAGAGCAATAAGCAAGGAAAGATAAAATTAGAATAATATTTACACAAACTTAGGCCCTTGGCGGATCTTGAACAGAGGTTGAGAATACACCCCTTGGTGGAATTGTGCAAATTAACAAAGTTCTTTCAAAAGACTAGCAAGCAGAGATAAAATAAAAGGCAAAGCGGTGGCCTAAGAAGCAGCGGATGGGGTTGGAAGGCGGAGGCGGCGGCGAGGCAGCGCCGGGCGGCTGGCTGGCGGTCTCGGCTTGATCGTCTCGGCAGCGGTGGCCCAGATGGGCGCGGCTCGTTGCTGGAGGCGCGGTCGAGCTGAGTCTGGTCACCCGCTCTGTCTTCTGGCGCCTCCATGCCGTCTCCGTCCTTCGCCTCGTCTTCATCCTCGGCGCTGAGTCGATCACCTCCGCTTGAGTCCTCGGCGTAGTCGGGTTCATCCCGAACCACTCGGCGGTGCTTCCCCATCGTCTTCAGCCGCTCGAGGATGAAGGCGCTGTGTCGATGTAGTCGGCGATCGCCGTCGACGCTTCGGCGGCGTCCTCGCATGCCAGCAGCTCCGCTGGGCCGGCGGAGCGCGGCCAGCCGGTCGAGTCGAGCCACGGATACCACGCCTTAGCGAACTCGGGGCTCGGCGAGCTCCGGCCGGGCCGCGGAACCCTTCAAGCCTCAAGGCGGCCGGTCGGCGGTCCGGCTGGAGTCTGTGAACCGGCATGTCCGGCCCGAGGCAGCGATCGCTGAGGCACCAACACGGCCAAGGCGGCGCAGCATCCGATGTGCCGCCGCGGGCGAACCTCAATGCTTAGGAGCTGCTCGTCAAGGGTCCGGGCGTTGGCTGCGATCTCGGCGCCACCGCCCTCCGCGCCTCGCTTTCGGCCTTGATGGCCTGATTGGCGCTGCGTGTGACCGGGAAGAAGTCGCCAAGAAGAAGAAGAAGCAAGTCGAGAAAAACAAGAGCCGGCTTAGCCCATAGTCGGCAACCCAAAAGAAAAAGTAAAAGCAAACTTACCATCGGCGATATCTTGATTTCGTAGGCCGGAGGTCATTGCGCTTCCACGTCGGTCCAGCGGGCCTTTCGCTCTCAAATTCGGCGGAGAGCGGCCTCTTTCTTCTCGCCTCAGCCTCGCCGCCTTGAGCAGCTCCCTACGCTCCGCCGGTGTGTAGCCGATGGGTCGCGCTCTGCGGTGAGCTTGCCGCCTCCTCCTCTTTGGCGCGCCAGCGGTCTCGGCCGTACCAGCTGCCCCTTGGTGGCGTTGGACTCTAAGAATAAAAAAGAAGAAGGGCGAAGTCGTCGGTTAAGAAAGGTCGCCGGAAGATCCGGCCCGGCTGCACAGCGATCGGTCGAATCTCGGGGACTACAGCCAGCAGTGCGCCAGCGCATGCCTGTGAAGAAAAACTCACCTCGGCTCCTCGCCAAGTCAGCAGCCGCTTGCTCGAGTTCTTCAACGTTGCGGTTGAAAGCGATAGCGGAGGTTGTGATCTCTGCGACAAGAATTCGAGACGGTAAAAACTTGGAAGTAAGCAAATAAAGTTCCGGGCCGCTTTGCTCGAGAGCCGCCCGAAACTCGAGACTACACCCGGTGGAGTGCGCGGCGTGCCCCCACGAGAGAAAAGCAAGAAAATTGAAAATGAAACATACCCACCGGCGGATCGAGATGCCAGTGCGGCGTTAGAGAGGTTGAATGGCGTCGCCTTCAGCCCGCAGCCTTCGCTTTGGACGGGCGTCGAGGCGTCGTGTTCAGCGGGCCCGTGCGCCTCCTCGCACCACCCAGCGGGCGCGGCGCTTATCGCCAGGGGCGTCGAGATAGCGAGCTGGCGGCGCCCGGTCTCAAAGGCGTGGCGCCGAGTCGCCTTCTCAAGACGGCGCCCTATTGGCGAGCAACGAAGAAGCAGCTGCGCCACGGCCTCGTCGTCGATCGGGTAACTGGCCAGCGGGTCCGCCGGATGTTTGCCTTGCGCGATCTCGGACTGCGGTGGAGGTGGCGGAGGTGGCGGCGGCGCGCCGGTGAAGACCTCGCCGCCTTCCCTCCTGCGACGGGGACCTCACCACCGACTCCCTCCGACTGCCCGTGAACTCCGGTGGTGGCGCTGAGCTTCAGCTGAGTGACGAGCAGCGCCGGATGAAGGCGCGGCCTCCTCGGCTCGCCTTTTGCTGCTGCGTGGCGGCCGACCGCCTTCCGGCCTCCGCCTTCTCCCGACAGGCGGCCTCCTCCTCGTCGCGCTTCTCCTGCGCATTCCGCTCCGTTGCCTCCCGGATGGCGGCAGGTCAACCCGCCGACTATTGGCGGGCGTCTCCGCCGACCCCATGGCGGAGGCGGCGGCGACCCTCTCCAAGGTGAGGAGCCACGATGAAAAAAAGACATGAGAAAACTTCGGGCAAGCGGACGAGAAGAAAACAAGGCAGAATAAAAAATACTTACGCGGAGACCAGCGGTGGCTTCTTCACTTCCTTACAGGCGATTAGCCTTGACCGTCTCTTCAGCTGAGTCGCGGCGGCGCTCCCGAATTTCGGCCCGGCCACTGGCAGACTTCGGGCCGTCCGGCGCTTCTTCGCGCCGCCTCGACCCCAAAGGCGTGAGCAGCTTCGCACCTGGATGGCCGGCTTTCTGCTGGCGGCGGGGGGCGACTTCCTTCTCGCCGTCATCGTAGGGCCAGTCGGCAAAGGTGGCCGAAGGCCTGAAGTCGTCGGCCCCTCCTCCTCCCTCGGCGTCGGCCTCCATCGCCGCCACGCCCAAGTCGGGATCGTCGGCGTCGCTCTCCGCTCGGTCGGGGACGAATTCACGAGCCGGCCCCGTGGCGCCGACCGAGGGCGGCATGAGGGGATTCTGAGTCGGAAAAAAACCAAGGAAAATTAGAGCCGGATCCGGCTAAAGAAGGAAACAGAGAAGCAAGAGACGACTTACCAACGGTGGAGGATTGGCGCGCGAGTATGGCTCCTTGCCGAACTGCCATTCCTCCGTGAGGCCGCAGTTCGCCAAGAAGTTCACCGTATCCACCACCACCGCGTGGGGCATGTCCTTGGAGCACAGCCGGCTGGGGTCCCGGCGGCCGCTCATCTGACAGATCAGATGAGGTCGGCCTTGAAGAGGGAGAACTCGGCGTGCCACGAAGGCGGCCAGCAAGTCTGCCCCAGTCAGGCCCTCCGACTGTATCATCACGCGGAGCGGCGCGACGGCGGCGTTGCCTGCGGGAGTCAGCGTCCGGGCCCTATAGGACCAGCTGGTGGGTCGGCCCGCCAGCTCGCCGCCCACGTAAGGCGGCAAGTTGACCCTGTCGCCTTCGGGGGCGATGTTCTTGACGTAGAAGTATGAACACTGCCACATCTTCACCGACTTGATGAGGGAGATGGCAGGAAAAGGGTTCTCGGGCACCGCCTCCTCTTAGGGATGAGCGTGCGCCTGAGCCGCAAGACCTTGAGCGGCGTGGGTCCCGAAGCCGCTGAAGAATTCCCCACAGCTCGATGGTGGGGAGAACTCGAGAAAACCTTCGCATAAGGATGCGGAGGCGGCCAGCAACACCACCGTGTTGGGGTGAGGTGGTGCTTATTTGGAGCCCAAGAACTCAAAACAGCGTGGAAGAAGCCGCTCGCGGCAGCCCTAACCAGCGCATGAGGTGCGAGAATCGGGGACGCAGATTCAGTCCTCCTCGTCCTCGCAAGTGGCAGCCAAGCGGCGAAGTTTTACTGCCCCTCCTCCGTTCCGTCGGCCTTACCAATGAGAAGAACTCGGTGGGCGTGGATCTTCCCACCCACCCAACCCAAGCTATCGAACAAGTCTAATTCTCAAGCTCCAAGGTCAAGTGCTCCTTACCACCGTCCGCTCTCGAGGTCACTTGCAACAAGTGTCGCAGAAGGGTCACTATGCGAACAAGTGCTTCAACCAGAGGCGCCTTCCGCCTCCTCCTCTGTGAAATCTTCCAGCAATGCACGGTGGTCAAGCATAATCCAAAGTATGCCAAGGTCAATATGATGAATGCAGCTCAGGCGGAGGATTCTTGGATGTGCTAATGGGTAATCTTTCGATTAATGATATTCTGCTAAAGTCTTATTTGATCTTTGGTGCATCGCTTTCTTTCATTTCGAGACCTTTTGTTGCCAAGCATGAATTTGTGACGGAAAAGATTCCTATTCCGTTGAAGATTGTGTCCCCGGGCAAGCAAATGACATCTAATGTTTGCGTCCCGGATGTTTCTATCAAGATGGGTGATTATAGATTTCTTTCTAAACCAGTGGTTCTTGGTGACTCGGATATTGATCTTATTCTCGGAATGGACTGGCTTTATCAGCACAAAGCTCAGCTTGATTGTGCTGCCAGAGAAATTAAATTGACTCACTCTTCTAATGATGTGATCATCTATGCCTCTCGTGATGAAACCATTCGGTTGTTTTCTCTCAATGAGAAGGGCGAATTGAATGCCATCTCTCAGATTCCAGTCGTTTGTGAGTACCAAGATGTCTTTCGGAAGAGCTTAGGGTATGCCTCCTCATCGGCGATTGAGTTCGTTATCGATCTTGAGCACGCCTTGAACCCGTTTATGGCGTCCATACAAGCTTGGACCCGATGAGCTGAAGGAATTGAAGAAGCAGCTCGATGAACAAAAGCGTCTGGGTTTGATCGACCGAGTTCATCTCCTTGGGGTTGTGGTGTTCTTTTGTCGGAAGAAGGATGGCGCGGACCGACTTTGCGTCGATTACCGTCCATTGAATAAGAAGACAATCAAGAACAAGTATCCACTTCCCAACATCAATGAGCTTTTCGAGCAACTCAAAGGTGCTACGGTGTTCTCTAAGCTTGACCTTCGTATGGGGTATCATCGATTAGCATTCGTGAACAAGATATTCCCAAAGCAGCATTGAGAACAAGCTTTGGTTCTTATGAATATCTTGTTATGTCTTTCGGCCTCGTCAATGCTCCTCCAACTTTCTCTCGGATGATGAACTTCATATTCAACCCCTACACCAATGAATTCGTCTTGGTCTATCTTGATGATATTTTGGTCTTCTCCAAGAATAAGAAGGATCATGCCAAACATTTGCGATTGGTGCTAGACAAGCTCGAGAGAGTACCAATTCTATGCTAAGTTCTCCAAATGTGAATTACGGCTTGATGAAGTGCTTTATCTTGGTCATATCATCTCGCCAAGGGCATCATTGTTGATCCGAGAAGGTGTCCGCAATTGTGAATTGGGAGCCTCCTCGGAATGTCAAGCAGCTCATGACTTTCTTGGTCTTGCAAGCTATTGCGAAGATTCGTTGAGAACTTCTCCAAGATTGCAAAGCCTCTTTCCAACCTTCTCCGAAGCATGTGAAGTATGTCGGTCTCCACGAATGTGGCGTTGCTTTCAATACCCTCAAAGAGAAACTTCGTCACAGCTCTGCTCGACTCCTCTGATGAATCCAAGCCTTATGAAGTTTTGTGATGCTTCTCTTCAAGGTCTCGGTCTTTGTGTTAATGCAAGAGAAGAGAGTTGTGGCTTATACCTCTACTTGATTGAAGCCCAACGAGAAGAACTACCCCACTCATGATCTTGAGTTGGCGGCGATTGTCCATGCATTGATTACGTGGAGACATCTCTTGTTGGGAAGGAAAGTGGACATTTTCACTGATCACAAGAGTCTCAAGTACATCTTCACTCAGCCTAACCTCAACCTCGAGCAGACTCGATGGGTGAAATGATTCAAGAGTACAACCCAAGTATTGAGTATACTCGGGCAAAGCCAATGTCATTGCAGATGCTTTGAGCGGAAAGCTTCGCAATGATCTAATCCTCAAGCCCTTTCAGCGGATCTCGTGAATCTTTCCGCAAGCTGAATCTTCAAGTTGTTCCTCAAGGCTTTCTTGCCAACCTCATAGTCTCTCCTACTTTGGAAGATCAGATTCGTGAGGCTCAACTTCGGATACCATGGTGAAGAAAGTGAAGCGTGGTATCGACAAGGGCATTTCAAGTACAAGTGCTTCCATGTTGATGACAAAGACACTCTGTTCTTTGAGGACGGATTATGGTTCCTAAGGGTGATCTGAGAAAAGTCATTATGAGCGAGGCTCACAATTCGCTTCTATCCATTCATCACGGAAGTGCGAAGATGTACCATGACCTCAAGCAGTCATATTGGTGGACTCGAATGAAGCGAGAAATTGCTCAATTCGTGAATGAGTGTGATGTCTGCAGAAGAGTGAAAGCAGAACACCAAAGACCAGCTGGTCTCCTTCAACCTCTTGCTATTCCTGAATGGAAGTTTGACCATATTGAAATGGACTTCGTGACTGGCTTTCCAAAGTCCAAGCGTGGAAATGATGATATCTTCGTTGTCATTGACAAGCTTACTAAAGTGGCTCATTTTCTTCCTATCAAAGAATCCATCACTGCAGCTCAGTTGGCAGAGTTATACACCTCCAGGATTGTCTCCTTGCGGCATTCCTCAAGTGATCTCTTGAGACCGTGGCAGCATCTTTACCTCCAAGTTACGGGATTCTTTTCGAAGGCCATGGGCACCAACATTCGTTTCAAGACAGCTTTCCATCCTCAAACAAGTGGCCAAGTCGAGCGAGTTAATCAAATTCTTGAAGATATGCTCGGGGCTTGTGTCATTTCCTTCGGTATGAAGTGGGAAGGTTGTCTTCCTTATGCGAGTTCTCTTACAACAACAGCTTCCAAGCGAGTTGGGCAAGGCCCCATTCGAAATTCTCTATGGCGAAAGTGCGTACTCCTCTCAATTAGTGCAGAGACAGGTGAGCGCCAACTTCTTGGCAATGACTTGATCACGAAGCGGAAGAAATGTGCCAAGTCATTCGTGAGAATCTCAAAGCAGCATAATCGCGCGGAAGAGCTATTATGATGATAAGCACCGTGATGTGACTTTTGAAATCGGAGACCATGTCTACCTCCGCGTCTCTCAATGAAAGGTACTCGTCGCCCGGTATCAAAGGAAGCTTGCCCCTAGATCGTGGGTCCTTTCAAGATCATTGGGAAAAGAGGCGATCTAGCCTATCAACTTGAGCTTCCATCCAACTTTGCAAAGCGTGCACGATGTGTTTCACGTGTCACAACTTCATAAGTGCTTCAAGACTCTGAGCACTATCAACGAAGAGATTGACCTTCAAGAAGATCTCTCTTATCATGAGCACCCGTTGCTATTCTTGAAGAAACCAAAGCGCAAGACTCGCAACAAGTCAATCAAATTCACGAAAGTGAAGTGGTCACACCATTCCGACCGAGAAGCTACCTGGGAGCGTGAGGATCACCTCCGTTCTGAGTATCCGGAGTTCTTTCAGTCCTAGATCTCGGGACGAGATCCTCTTGTAGTGGTGGAGTGTTGTAACACCCTGGATGTAAACTTCCCCTTTTGGGCAATATATCAATTTGGCCTCATCCAAGTCTTGTGGGTTTTTGTCATGCTTGGCCTCTTTTGTTTGGTTATGTTGGGTTTTTCTCTTTTCTTTGTTTTGCTCTTTTACCATATTGCATTTGTGCCTCTTGTCATCTTGCATTTCCCTTCTTATCATGTGGTTGTGGTGTTCTCTTACATGTCATGTGGTTGCATGTTTCATTCTCAATTTGCATTACCATCTCCTCCTTCCCTCTACTTCTTTCCTTTTCAAGGGCTATAATTCCCTTTCTCAATTAATGTTCATCTTCTCCTGCTAATCATGCTCTTTGCACTAAACCTCTCTGCCAATTAATCTCCTCTTTTGAAGTTGTTATGGTCAGGTTCAAAAATGGCACAAGTTTGAAGTATTTCCAAACTTGCATTATTTTTCTACCTCTAAAAATGTCCATTACAATTTATTTAAATAGTGGAGAATTCCAGGAGTTTGGGGATATTTTCCTTTCACTCAAACTCTTTTCATTTCTTTCTGTACTTTCTTTTCTCTTCCTTTGGTTTTTTAAAAAGGAAAAGAAAAGGAGGCAGCAGCAGCAGGGCAGCCAGTGAGCCCCTCTCCACCTGGGCCCCGGCCACTCCGAGCCGGCCCAGCTTCCCTCAGCCCCGCAGCCCAGAGAGCAGGCGCGCCAGCCCGCTCGCCTCTCCTCCTGCCTTCGCGCACCCACAGCCGCACTTACCCCCGCTGGATCCCGTCCACGTGGCAGCGCCGGTCCCGCCTGGCAGCGTCGTTACTGTGTTTTTCACCCGCCTTTTCCCTCTCCTCTCGCCATCGCCATGGGGACCCCGGAGCACGAGGGAGCGTGAGCTCGACCTCGTCGCCTAGCCCCCTACTTATCCCCTCTCCTCGTCAAGCCGAACCCTAGGGTTTCCCTCTCCCTCTCGCCGCCGCCAGTAAGAGAACCACCAAGTTCGCCGCCCGCTCCGTCCGGCGCATCGGGGGCGCGCCTGCGTCGCCGGCGTGCTCTCCGCCACCCCAACCATCCGCCGTGTCCATCTTCTTCCTCGTCGTCGTCTTCGTCCCACGGCGTCGACTCTGAGGCCCGGATCGCCAAGTTCGTCGACGCCCTGCTTCGGTCTTCTTCTCGGCCAGGAAACCCGGCGAAGTTCAGTGCCCGACCTCATCGTCGCAGGATCCCCTCCGTCGCCGATTTCTTGTCCTAGGGTAAGGAGGTATAATCTACTTCCTCCCTGCTCCTTCCTGTCGTCGCTAGATCTCCGTAGAGTAAGGTCCGGGCCGTGTCCTTGCCGCGCTCGGCGTGCTCGGCGTGTGTGTAGTTTTGGGTTCGAGGTTGTTTTGGCGGCGTGTATGCCGCTATCCCTTCGGGCTTGTCCCTTCTTGTTCCATGGAGTTCTCACGGCGCACCCGGTCTGACGAGGCGCAGAGCCCCTCAACCGCCGTTGCCTCGCCCGGCGTCGTCGTTTGTTGTCTCTGCCTCGAGTAGGGCCTGGTAGTGAGTCAAGTAGCTAGCGTTCCTGATCCTACCGACTCCCCTAGCCTAGCCGAGCTGGTTCGACCCCCGCTCTCTCACCGCGGCGACCTGGGTTCGAACCCCAGGCGCGCCTCCCCCCTTTTTTATTTCTGTTTTCGCGCTTATCCGGTGCGTCTCCTCTGCAGCAGCAGTAGATAAGGGCCGAGGCCCCTTCTCTGTCAGTCATCGCCACCCAGCCCAGTGGTAGCAGGTGCAGGTTTCCAACGGGGAGACCCGGGTTCGATTCCCCCCGAGGCTGGATTTCTTCCCCCTTTTTTATACCACTTCGCCACTGTCTCTATGACAGTAGGGCCACCCTGTCAGCCTCTCAGCGCCTCCCCCATATGCATATTTTTTTCTTTTACCCCACGTTTCCATTTCCAGTTTTGATTCCTTTTCTGTTTTAGGCAAGTCCATTTCTGGACATTTCCAAATCTGGAAATTGCCATTTCTGTTAACTTCCATTTTAGGCAGGTTTTGACTTAGGGTTTTGTGATGATTTCTCTACGGTAACCCTAACATATTATATATGTTTTTGGGGTAGAAAAATCCCACCAACTCAGTGGTGGCATTAGTTTCTGCATTTGAGCAAGTTTATGATCATGTCTTTTGCATCATGCTTATGTGTTGTCTTTCATGTGCATATTTATTTGATTTGTGCTATGAGGTAGTTTTGTGCACGTGCATGGCTTTGTTCATCATGCTGTTATGTTGGTTTTCTCACCCTTCTTGTTTTGCCCACCATATCCAACCCGTGCATCCTATTCGGTGATCTCTATATCGATTTCTACGAAATCATCTCATCTTTCGATGGCATGCTTGGTTTGCCAAGATGATGCCTGGTTTTCCATTACCTTCGGGCCTTTATCGCTTTGCATATCACTTCCGCATATTCATGTCATGTTTTGCATCATGTTGATTGTGCATTGCACCGTGATTTATTGTGGTTCCTTTGTTTGTGTTGTTGCTTTGGGTAGAGCGGGAGGCGAGTGCGTGAGCGAGGAGCCTGTTGAGAACGTTTAGAGGATCAAGCTTTCGACAACTCGAGAACATTGCGAGGCAAGATGACCATACCCTCGAAATCACTTCTATCTTTGCTATGCTAGTTGCTCGCTCTTTTGCTATGCCTATCTGCGATGCCTACCACTTGCTATATCATGCCACCCATATTGCCATGTCAGCCCTAACCATCCTTTCCTAGCAAACCGTTGATTGGCTATGTTACCGCTTTGCTCAGCCCTCTTATAGCGTTGCTAGTTGCGGTGAAGCTGAAGTTTGTTCCTTGTTGGAACATGGAGATGTTGTTCCTCTTTGGAACATGTTTACTTGTTGGGGATATCACAATATATATCTGCTAATTAATACATCTATATACTTGGTAAAGGGTGGAAGGCTCGGCCTTATGCAGTGTTTTGTTCCACTCTTGCCACCCTAGTTTCCGTCATACGGTGTTATGTTCCTTGATTTTGCGTTCCTTACGGTTGGGTGATTTATGGGACCCCTTGACGTTCGCTTTGAATAAGACTCGTCCAGCAAGGCCCAACATTGGTTTTACCATTTGCCACCTAAGCCTTTTCCCGGGTTTTCGCGAGCCGAGGGTCATCTTATTTTAAACCCCGGGCCAATGCTCCTCGAGTGTTGGTCCAAACTAGAACCACTTGCGGCGCCACCACGAGGCAACTTGGGGCATCTTCGGTTGCCGTCGTAGTGTTCATCCGGATGTGCCACGAGAGCGAGATATGTGCAGCTCCTATCGGGATTTGTCGGCACAATCGGGCGGCTTTGCTGGTCTTGTTTTATTGCTGTCGAAATGTCTTGTAGTCCGGGATTCGAGATTGATCGGGTCTTCCCGGTAGAAGGAATAATCCTTCGTTGACCGTGAGAGCTTATAATGGGCTAAGTTGGGACACCCCTGCAGGGTAATATCTTTCGAAAGCCGTGCCCGCGGTTATGAGGCAGATGGGAATTTGTTAATGTCCGGTTGTAGATAACCCAAAGTTGACCTCAAATAAAATACACATCAACGCGTGTGTTACCGTGATGGTCTCTTCTCGTGAGTCCGGGAAGTGAACACGGTGTTGGAGTTATGTCAACGTAAGTAGTTCAGGATCACTTCTTGATCAATACTAGTTTCACGACCGTGCTTTGCTTCTCTTCTCGCTCTCTTTTGCGAAATAGCCACCATATATGCTAGTCGCTTGCTGCAGCTCCACTTTACTACTATGTCCTTCCTAAAGCTTAAATAGTCTTGATCTCATGGTGTGAGATTGCTGAGTCCCGTGACTCACAGATACTTCAAAACAGTTGCAGGTTCCGATGAGGCGGTCGGGTGATTCAACCGAGCTCAAGTGGGAGTTCGACGAGGGCGTGGTCGTTACTATGTGTCTTTTCCAGATGATCATGAGTGGTGCCCGGTTGGGACGATTCGGGATCTGTGTTAGCATTTGGGGTATCTTCTTTTATTTTGGTTCCGTAGTCGGACCTTGAGTGTACTCTGAATGATGGATGTTTATTTATGTCTTGTGTGAAGTGGCGATTGTAAGCCAACTATGTATCTCCTTCCTTAATTATTACATGGGTTGTGTGAAGATTACCTCACTTGCGACATTGCTTTCAATGCGGTTATGCCTCTAAGTCGTGCCTCGACACGTGGGAGATATAGCCGCATCGGGGCGTTACAAGTTGGTAATCGAGCCTTCCCGACTTAGGAGCCCCTACTTGATTGTTTGTTGGCGTTGTTGAGTCTAGAATGGAAAATGTTTTGAGTCTTAGGATTATATATATCGGAGAGGATTCTTTTTACTTCCGGTCCTTCGTCGCTCTGGTGAGGTATCTGACGTAGAGTTTTGACTCTTCTCTCCTCAAATTTCACTAAAAAAATTTTAGGATCACGTGGGTATCTTGGAATCGTTCGATGGTTTTGTGGCGAGAACATTGTTCTTGGTGCCTCGACATTTAGGGGTTGTGGCGGTGTCCCGGGAGTTGAGCTCCGAGGTGTTGTCGTCACAATTTTATCGTTGCGATTCTGGAATACGAGTTTTGCCGACATCGAAATCTCTTTTGTGCAGTTGTTGGTGAGATAACCACGATAGCCCGATCTTGTGGCGAAGGGAGTATTGCCATGACTTGCATAACGGATGTTTTTGAAGGTCGAGGTACACGATTTCGAGGATTTCTTGGTTATGTGTTGACGGATGGATACAATTTGGATCTAGGTATTGTTAGTTTGGGTGATATATTTTGTGTCCCTGTATCCCCAACACCAGATTGCATAACCAGAAAGTTTGGGAGTTTATAGGTGGGAATTCTAGTAGCTTACGGGATATTCTTTCCGGCGGATGTATGATTTGAGATTGGGGTTCAACGTCTAGTGGTCCGCCCATTCACGGTCGATTCTGATGGTCGCGAGGCGTCTTAAAGAATCCTTGGCTATGCTGATTCGGGGACGTCTTGTTAGTCATTCGTGACGTCCGCTATACGTCGTGTCCGTGTGGGCCCCACCACGAACACTTTGGGCGAAATCTCTATCATGTGTTTGTTCCTGCTCATTCTAGCAGCCAACCTTTTGTTTTCAGTTATGATATTCGATTTGTTTCTCAGTCAGATGTTATTTCCATACCTTTTTATAAGTGGCTTCTCTCCTTAATGGACGTGTGATGATTAACTTTGGAATTCATTCGTTCATTCTTGTTCGAATGTTTATTGTGAAGACTATATGTTGCAATTTCTATCCGTTGATTCTACTTATCTTTTGTCTATCAAAGGACTAACGGATGTCACCCTCTTGAGATGGCTCCGCCAGCGTACGAATCCGGATCGCAATGATGGGGATCGATCGAATCCTCCACCTCCGCCTTTGAGGCTCGGCAAGCTATCATGGCAGCCACCAATGCCAATGCTCGAGATGATTTTGCAGCTCTTGCAAGAACGTACTCGAGGGCAAGGCAATCAAGGCAATCAAGGTCAAGGCAACAATCAGCCACACTTTGCTACTCTCGATCGGTTCCTCGCTAATCAGCCGAAGTCTTTCAGTTTCTGTGTCGAGGCCACAGACGCTGATGATTGGTTAGTGGATATCTGCAAGCACTTTGACTGTAGCAATGTCAGACCTGAGGACTTTGTCAAGTTTGCATCGTTTCAACTCAAGGATCAAGCTGCTGAGTGGTACCAGCAATACAAAGATTCCAGAGGAGGTCGTGTCATTACAGGATGAGTTCGCCGTGATTTCGAGCTCATCACATTCGAAAAGTGTTGTTGAGAGCAAGCGTGAGGAGTTCCGCAATCTCAAGCAAGGCACCATGTCTGTCTATCAATACAATATCCAGTTCGAAGCTTCGCTCGTTTTGCTAAGCAAGATGTACACGATGAAAGGAGTATGATCTATCGTTCGGAGGTGGTGCGAGAGAAGATCTGCAATTACCTCTTGTCTGTTTGAGCCAGATAAGTATGATGATTTCTACAACATGGCTCTCAAGCAAGAAGCGGCCCAGCTCAAATGCGAGGCTTCTAAGAAGAGAATCGGGGATGCATTCAGTCCTCCTCGTCCTCTCAAGTGGCAGCCAAGCAGCGAAGTTTTACCTGCCCCTCCTCCGTTCCGTCGGCCTTACCCGAGAGAAGAACTCAGGTGGACGTGGATCTTCCCACCCACCCAACCCAAGCTATCGAACAAGTCTAATTCTCAAGCTCCAAGGTCAAGTGCTCCTTACCACCGTCCGCTCTACGAGGTCACTTGCAACAAGTGTCGCAGAAGGGTCACTATCTGAACAAGTGCTTCAACCGAGGCGCCTTCCGCCTCCTCCTCTGTGAAATCTTCCAAGCAATGCGGTGGTCAAGCATAATCCAAAGTATGCCAAGGTCAATATGATGAATGCAGCTCAGCGGAGGATTCTTGAGATGTGCTAATGGGTAATCTTCGATTAATGATATTCTGCTAAAGTCTTATTTGATCTTTGGTGCATCGCTTTCTTTCATTTCGAGACCTTTTGTTGCCAAGCATGAATTTGTGACGGAAAAGATTCCTATTCCGTTGAAGATTGTGTCCCGGGCAAGCAAATGACATCTAATGTTTGCGTCCGGATGTTTCTATCAAGATGGGTGATTATAGATTTCTTTCTAAACCAGTGGTTCTTGGTGACTCGGATATTGATCTTATTCTCGGAATGGAGTGGCTTTATCAGCACAAAGCTCAGCTTGATTGTGCTGCCAGAGAAATTCAATTGACTCACTCTTCTAATGATGTGATCATCTATGCCTCTCGTGATGAAACCATTGGTTGTTTTCTCTCAATGAGAAGGCGAATTGAATGCCATCTCTCGATTCGATCGTTTGTGAGTACCAAGATGTCTTTCGGAAGAGCTTCGGGTATGCCTCCTCATCGGCCGATTGAGTTCGTTATCGATCTTGAGCACGGCATTGAACCCGTTTGTAAGCGTCCATACAAGCTTGGACCCGATGAGCTGAAGGAATTGAAGAAGCAGCTCGATGAACAAGAGCGTCTGGGTTTGATCGGACGAGTTCATCTCCTTGGGGTTGTGGTGTTCTTTTGTCGGAAGAAGGATGGCGCGGACCGACTTTGCGTCGATTACCGTCCATTGAATAAGAAGACAATCAAGAACAAGTATCCACTTCCCAACATCAATGAGCTTTTCGAGCAACTCAAAGGTGCTACGGTGTTCTCTAAGCTTGACCTTCGTATGGGGTATCATCAGATTAGCATTCGTGAACAAGATATTCCCAAGACAGCATTGAGAACAAGCTTTGGTTCTTATGAATATCTTGTCATGTCTTTCGGCCTCGTCAATGCTCCTCCAACTTTCTCTCGGATGATGAACTTCATATTCAACCCCTACACCAATGAATTCGTCTTGGTCTATCTTGATGATATTTTGGTCTTCTCCAAGAATAAGAAGGATCATGCCAAACATTTGCGATTGGTGCTAGACAAGCTCGAGAGTACCAATTCTATGCTAAGTTCTCCAAATGTGAATTTTGGCTTGATGAAGTGCTTTATCTTGGTCATATCATCTCTGCCAAGGGCATCGCTGTTGATCCAGAAGGTGTCCGCAATTGTGAATTGGGAACCTCCTCGAATGTCAAGCAGCTCCATGACTTTCTTGGTCTTGCAAGCTATTGCGAAGATTCGTTGAGAACTTCTCCAAGATTGCAAAGCCTCTTTCCAACCTTCTCGAAGCATGTGAAGTATGTCCGGTCTCCGAATGTGGCGTTGCTTTCAATACCCTCAAGAGAAACTCGTCACAGCTCTGTTACGACTCCTCTGATGAATCCAAGCCTTATGAAGTTTTACGTGATGCTTCTCTTCAAGGTCTCGGTCTTTGTGTTAATGCAAGAGAAGAGAGTTGTGGCTTATACCTCTCGCCATTGAAGCCCAACGAGAAGAACTACCCCACTCATGATCTTGAGTTGGCGGCGATTGTCCATGCATTGATTACGTGGAGACATCTCTTGTTGGGAAGGAAAGTGGACATTTTCACCGATCACAAGAGTCTCAAGTACATCTTCACTCAGCCTAACCTCAACCTCAGCAGACTCGATGGGTCGAAATGATTCAAGAGTACAACCCAAGTATTGAGTATACTCCGGCAAAGCCAATGTCATTGCAGATGCTTTGAGCGGGAAAGCTTATCGCAACAGTCTAATCCTCAAGCCCTTTCACCGGATCTCTGTGAATCTTTCCATAAGCTGAATCTTCAAGTTGTTCCTCAAGGCTTTCTTGCCAACCTCATAGTCTCTCCTACTTTGGAAGATCAGATTCGTGAGGCTCAACTTCTGGATACCATGGTGAAGAAAGTGAAGCGTGGTATCGACAAGGGCATTTCAAGTACAAGTGCTTCCATGTTGATGACAAAGACACTCTGTTCTTTGAGGACGGATTGTGGTTCCTAAGGGTGATCTCGAGAAAAGTCATTATGAGCGAGGCTCACAATTCGCTTCTATCCATTCATCACGGAAATGCGAAGATGTACCATGACCTCAAGCAGTCATATTGGTGGACTCGAATGAAGCGAGAAATTGCTCAATTCGTGAATGAGTGTGATGTCTGCAGAAGAGTGAAAGCGAGAACACCAAAGACCAGCTGGTCTCCTTCAACCTCTTGCTATTCTTGAATGGAAGTTTGATCATATTGAAATGGACTTCGGTGGTGGCTTTCCAAAGTCCAAGCGTGGAAATGATGCTATCTTCGTTGTCATTGACAAGCTTACTAAAGTGGCTCATTTTCTTCCTATCAAAGAATCCATCATTGCAGCTCGGTTGGCGAGTTATACACCTCGAGATTGTCTCCTTGCGGCATTCCTCAAGTGATCTCTTCAGACCGTGGCAGCATCTTTACCTCCAAGTTCTGGGATTCTTTTCAGAAGGCCATGGGCACCAACATTCGTTTCAGCACAGCTTTCCATCCTCAAACAAGTGGCCAAGTCGAGCGAGTTAATCAAATTCTTGAAGATATGCTCAGGGCTTGTGTCATTTCCTTCGGTATGAAGTGGGAAGATTGTCTTCCTTATGCGAGTTCTCTTACAACAACAGCTTCCAAGCGAGTTGGGCAAGGCCCCATTCGAAATTCTCTATGGCGAAAGTGCCGTACTCCTCTCAATTAGTGCGAGAGAGGTGAGCGCCAACTTCTTGGCAATGACTTGATCCGAAGCGGAAGAAATGTGCCAAGTCATTCGTGAGAATCTCAAAGCCGCATAATCGCGCGGAAGAGCTATTATGATGATAAGCACCGTGATGTGACTTTTGAAATCGGAGACCATGTCTACCTCCGCGTCTCTCAATGAAAGGTACTCGCCGCCCGGTATCAAAGGGAAGCTTGCCCCTAGATCGTGGGTCCTTTCAAGATCATTGGGAAAAGAAGCGATCTAGCCTATCAACGAGCTTCCATCCAACTTTGCAAGCGTGCACGATGTGTTTCACGTGTCACAACTTCATAAGTGCTTCAAGACTCTGAGCGCACTATCAACCGAAGAGATTGACCTTCAAGAAGATCTCTCTTATCATGAGCACCCGTTGCTATTCTTGAAGAAACCGAGCGCAAGACTCGCAACAAGTCAATCAAATTCCTGAAAGTGAAGTGGTCACACCATTCCACCGAGAAGCTACACGGGGCGTGAGGATCACCTCCGTTCGAGTATCCGGAGTTCTTTCAGTCCTAGATCTGGGGCGAGATCCTCTTGTAGTGGTGGAGTGTTGTAACACCTGGATGTAAACTTCCCTTTTGGGCAATATATCAATTTGGCCTCATCCAAGTCTTGTGGGTTTTTGTCATGCTTGGCCTCTTTTGTTTGGTTATGTTGGGTTTTTCTCTTTTCTTTGTTTTGCTCTTTTACCATATTGCATTTGTGCCTCTTGTCATCTTGCATTTCCCTTCTTATCATGTGGTTGTGGTGTTCTCTTACATGTCATGTGGTTGCATGTTTCATTCTCAATTTGCATTGCCATCTCCTCCTTCCCTCTACTTCTTTCCTTGTCAAGGGCTATAATTCCCTTTCTCAATTAATGTTCATCTTCTCCCTGCTAATCATGCTCTTTGCACTAAACCTCTCTGCCAATTAATCTCCTCTTTTGAAGTTGTTATGGTCAGGTTCAAAAATGGCACAAGTTTGAAGTATTTCCAAACTTGCATTATTTTTCTACCTCTAAAAATGTCCATTACAATTTATTTAAATAGTGGAGAATTCAGGAGTTTGGGGATATTTTCCTTTCACTCAAACTCTTTTCATTTCTTTCTGTACTTTCTTTTCTCTTCCTTTGGTTTTTAAAAGGAAAAGAAAAGGAGGCAGCAGCAAGCAGGCAGCCCAGTGAGCCCCTCTCCACAGGCCCGGCCACTCCGAGCCGGCCCGGCTTCCCTCAGCCCCGCAGCCCGGAGGCAGCGCGCCAGCCCGCTCGCCTCTCCTCCTGCCCAGCGCACCCACAGCCGCACTTACCCCGCTGGATCCGTCCACGTGGCAGCGCCGGTCCCGCTGGCAGCGTCGTTCTTGTGTTTTTCACCCGCCTTTTCCCTCTCCTCTCGCCATCGCCATGGGGACCCCGGAGCACGAGGGAGCGTGAGCTCGACCTCGTCGCCTAGCCCCCTACTTATCCCCTCTCCTCGTCAAGCCGAACCCTAGGGTTTCCCTCTCCCTCTCGCCGCCGCCGCCAGGTAAGAGAACCACCCAAGTTCGCCGCCCCGCTCCGTCCCGAGCGCATCTGGGAGCGCGCCTCGTCGCCGGCGTGCTCTCCGGCCACCCCAACCATCCGTACCGTGTCCATCTTCTTCCTCGTCGTCGTCTTCATCCACGACGTCGACTACGGGGGCCCGGATCGCCAAGTTCGTCGACGCCCTGCTTCGGTCTTCTTCTCGGCCAGGAAACCCGGCGAAGTTCAGTGCCCGACCTCATCGTCGCAGGATCCCCTCCGTCGCCGATTTCTTGTCCTAGGGTAAGGAGGTATAATCTACTTCCTCCCTGCTCCTTCCTGTCGTCGCTAGATCTCCGTAGAGTAAGGTCCGGGCCGTGTCCTTGCCGCGCTCGGCGTGCTCCGGCGTGTGTGTAGTTTTGGGTTCAGGGTTGTTTTGGCCGCGCGTGTATGCCGCTATCCCCGCTCGGGCTTGTCCCTTCTTGTTCCGTGGAGTTCTCACGGGCGTACCCAGTCTGTACGAGGGCGCAGAGCCCCTGTAGCCGCCGTTGCCTCGCCGGCGTCGTCGTTTGTTGTCTCTGCCTCGAGTAGGGCCTGGTAGTGAGTCAAGTAGCTAGCGTTCCTGATCCTACCGACTCCCCTAGCCTAGCCGAGCTGGTTCGACCCCCGCTCTCTCACCGCGGCGACCTGGGTTCGAACCCCAGGCGCGCCTCCCCCCTTTTTTATTTCTGTTTTCGCGCTTATCCGGTGCGTCTCCTCTGCAGCAGCAGTAGATAAGGGCCGAGGCCCCTTCTCTGTCAGTCATCGCCACCCAGCCCAGTGGTAGCAGGTGCAGGTTTCCAACGGGGAGACCCGGGTTCGAATCCCCCCGAGGCTGGATTTCTTCCCCCTTTTTATACCACTTCGCCACTGTCTCTATGACAGTAGGGCCACCCTGTCAGCCTCTCAGCGCCTCCCCCATATGCATATTTTTTTCTTTTACCCCACGTTTCCATTTCCAGTTTTGATTCCTTTTCTGTTTTGGGCAAGTCCATTTCTGGACATTTCCCAATCTGGAAATTGCCATTTCTGTTAACTTCCATTTTAGGCAGATTTTGACTTAGGGTTTTGTGATGATTTCTCTACAGTAACCCTAACATATTATATATGTTTTTGGGGTAGAAAAATCCCACCAACTCAGTGGTGGCATTAGTTTCTGCTTTTGAGCAAGTTTATGATCATGTCTTTTTGCATCATGCTTATGTGTTGTCTTTCTTGTGCATATTTATTTGATTTGTGCTATGAGGTAGTTTTGTGCACGTGCATGGCTTTGTTCATCATGCTGTTATGTTGGTTTTCTCACCCTTCTTGTTTTGCCCACCATATCCAACCCGTGCATCCTATTCCGGTGATCTCTATATCGATTTCTACCGAAATCATCTCATCTTTCCGATGGCATGCTTGGTTTGCCAAGATGATGCCTGGTTTTCCATTACCTTCGGGCCTTTATCGCTTTGCATATCACTTCCGCATATTCATGTCATGTTTTGCATCATGTTGATTGTGCATTGCACCGTGATTTATTGTGGTTCCTTTGTTTGTGTTGTTGCTTTGGGTAGAGCCGGAGGCGAGTGCGTGAGCGAGGAGCCTGTTGAGAACGTTTTCGAGGATCAAGCTTTCGACAACTCGAGAACATTGCGAGCAAGATGACCATACCCTCGAAATCACTTCTATCTTTGATATGCTAGTTGCTCGCTCTTTTGCTATGCCTATCTTTGCGATGCCTACCACTTGCTATGTCATGCCACCCATATTGCCATGTCAGCCCTAACCATCCTTTCCTAGCAAACCGTTGATTGGCTATGTTACCGCTTTGCTCAGCCCTCTTATAGCGTTGCTAGTTGCGGTGAAGCTGAAGTTTGTTCCTTGTTGGAACATGGAAATGTTGTTCCTCTTTGGAACATGTTTACTTGTTGGGGATATCACAATATATATCGCTAATTAATACATCTATATACTTGGTAAAGGGTGGAAGGCTCGGCCTTATGCACAGTGTTTTGTTCCACTCTTGCCACCCTAGTTTCCGTCATACCGGTGTTATGTTCCTTGATTTTGCGTTCCTTACGGTTGGGTGATTTATGGGACCCCTTGACAGTTCGCTTTGAATAAGACTCGTCCGGCAAGGCCCAACATTGGTTTTACCATTTGCCACCTAAGCCTTTTCCCCGGGTTTCGCGAGCCCGAGGGTCATCTTACTTTAAACCCCGGGCCAATGCTCCTCGAGTGTTGGTCCAAACTAGAGCCACTTGCGGCGCCACCACGAGGCAACTTGGGGCATCTTGGTTGCCGTCGTAGTGTTCATCCGGATGTGCCACGAGAGCGAGATATGTGCAGCTCCTATCGGGATTTGTCGGCACAATCGGGCGGCTTTGCTGGTCTTGTTTTATTCTGTCGAAACGTCTTGTAGTCCGGGATTCGAGATTGATCGGGTCTTCCGGTAGAAGAATAATCCTTCGTTGACCGTGAGAGCTTATAATGGGCTAAGTTGGGACACCCTGCAGGTAATATCTTTCAAAGCCGTGCCCGCGGTTATGAGGCAGATGGGAATTTGTTAATGTCGGTTGTAGATAACCCAAAGTTGACCTCAAATAAAATACACATCAACGCGTGTGTTACCGTGATGGTCTCTTCTCGGCGGAGTCCGGAAGTGAACACGTGTTGGAGTTATGTCGGCGTAAGTAGTTCAGGATCACTTCTTGATCAATACTAGTTTCACGACCGTGCTTTGCTTCTCTTCTCGCTCTCTTTTTGAAATAGCCACCATATATGCTAGTCGCTGCTGCAGCTCCACTTTACTACTATGTCCTTCCTAAAGCTTAAATAGTCTTGATCTCGCGGGTGTGAGATTGCTGAGTCCCGTGACTCACAGATACTTCAAAACAGTTGCGAGGTTCCGATGAGGCGGTCAGGGTGATTCAACCGAGCTCAAGTGGGAGTTCGACGAGGCGTGGTCGTTACTATGTGTCTTTTCCGGATGATCGATAGTGGTGCCCAGTTGGGACGATTCGGGATCTGTGTTAGCATTTGGGGTATCTTCTTTTATTTTGGTTACGAGTCGGACCTTGAGTGTACTCGAATGGTGGATGTTTATTTATGTCTTTGTGTGAAGTGGCGACTGTAAGCCAACTATGTTTCTCCTTCCCTTAATTATTACATGGGTTGTGTGAAGATTACCTCACTTGCGACATTGCTTTCAATGCGGTTATGCCTCTAAGTCGTGCCTCGACACGTGGGAGATATAGCCGCATCGGGGGCGTTACACATGACCCCATGACCAAGCCCGCGTCATTAGAAGCTGACTCTGATAATCCGCAGCCGGCAAGACCTACCATGGCGGACAAGGGCTGTCGGCCCCATGCTGGGCCCACTAGTCGGCGGGCCCCAAAAGTCGGCGGAGAAGACGGCGACTTAAGAGACTGACGGCTTGGACCCACACCCGGCCAGATTACCATTGTACCCCCGGGGGGTAGGCCTATATAAACCCCCCGGGGCACCCATGCAAAGGGTTGGAACCTAGTAGTTTTAGACACACGCATAGAGGGAGAGAAGAGCTAATCGTGCCCTTCTCCTTCCTCACCCCGAACGGCTCAAGGAGCATCTTGTACTCACTTTGCCATAGTGATCATGCGGAGACCCCGCAGAGCAGCAGTAGGGGTGTTATCTCCTCGGAGAGCCCAAGCTGGGTAAGATTCGCGGCGTGCATGTCTTCGCCTCATCCGTTTCAGCACCAATGACGTTCTACTCGCCCCCTCCATGATAAGCCATCCTTTGGCATATGTCGCACCCAACCCCCGACATCTTGCTTGCAAAGTGCTTGGGACTTTATTCATAAGAACCGTTTTACTTAAAGAAATTTCTGTGACAGAACTTAGCCCCCAAGTGCCAAGTGTTGTTACTTGCAAAAGACTTGGGACTTATATTTTTGTAATCCTGATATAAATGTGTTGACAACTCTGTGTTTCACACAGGCTGCTACTGCTGAACTGGAGTCACAGCTGAATGACGCAAAGACCCGGTTGGTGACTCAGGAAACCGAGACCCGGAAAGCTGAGTCAAAGTTTTCGTTTAGCGTGGCTGAGTCAGAAAAACTAAAAACCAGTTTTGAGGCGGAGAAAAAGACTTGGGCTAAAGAAAAGACTGCTTTAATGCAGCGGGCTGAGAAGGCAGAGGCGGCTCTTGAAGAGGTGGCCACTGAGCTCACCGGCTTAAAATATCGTGTCTCTCAGATGGTTTCTGCTATCTTTGGTGAGTCGCCTTGCTAGTCATCAAAGGTGAATCCTTGTCTTGATAATATAAACCGCCATTTAACCAATCTGTGATATTTCCAGGTCCCAGGAGCAGCAACTTGAACCAAGACATGCTTGTGAAGCTCAAGGCTGTCTATACACTTGTCGAACAGCTGTACACCGGAGCCCAACGTAAATTGGACGCAATCTCCCCAACGAACCAAGCGCCTACTCTGTTGATCGATGTGTTGAAAAAGCTTTCTGTGTTGCTTGCCAGGTTTGAGGAGATGAAGCGATCGTCTGCAAGAGCCGACGATGTGACGGCTTTGAGCCGGGGCAAGGCATGGGTACCAGAGCTCGACCTGTCTGAGGTAGCCACATGATACCCAAGCTTAAAGGAAGATGGTACTCCGTTTGGCCAGAAGGACTTCTCTGTAACAGCCTGGATTTTGGCCCTTTTCTTTTTCTTTTAATTTAATTGGTTTTTGCTCTGTTTTTCTTTTTGGAGTGGTTCTGTGGCCTTGTCACCTGGGAAATCATCCTCTTTTTCCTTCCCAAGTGGCTCATCATTCTCAAAACCCTGCCAAGATCATGTCACTTCACTGCTTGACCAAACCCTAAAATCTTTTTCTAGGGAACATTCCTTTTTCTATTAAAGGAATAACCCTGTCTGCCCTAGGTTGTGAAGCAACCTTTATTTCCATCACTCCTAAAATTCCCAAATAATTCTCATAAATTGTTTGGGTCATATCTTTCTCAAATATGGCAAAATATTTCATTTGTCATGTTTATCATCATGCTCAAATAATTCATTTCCTATTCTGCCCTAAATGGCACATTGTGAAGCAAGTGCTATTTTCCTTTTTCCCAATTGACTTCAAACTCCTTGGAAACCTTTTCCTGTCTATATAATTGCCACATGCCAAAATGCAACCTCATTTGCCTAGTAATTATTTAATTATGATTTTTCAAAGTTACTATCCAGAAAGAAGCTTTGTGAAGGAGGTGCAAGATAGGCATATCCAAATGAGTTGCCATTTTGCATGATCCTTCATATCATCATATCATAGCCCTCCACCAAAGGAGCTCATGTCATGCCTCCATGTGAGCTCATCTTCAATTCTTTGATTCTGCCCAAAATTTCAGTTTGTGAAGCAAGTATATTTTATCTTGCTCCATTATGGCTGCCAATTTTTCTAGGCTTTCTATTATCCATATAAACTACCTCCACCTATTTTGGGCATGGTTTATCAAGCCATTATTCCTCTAGAATTTTTGCAAGTTTCTGATCAGCAAGGATGTTTGTGAAGCAAGTACCATTTTGGTGAATCCAATTGGTATGAAACTTATACAGCATCTTTATATGATCAAATCATGAAGCCTTGCCAAACTTGAGCTCAAGTGGCCACACCATTTGAGTGCATCATCCAAATCTCATTTCTGGACCATTTTGGTCAGTTGCAAAGCAACTATGATTTATCTTGATCCAATTCTTCTCCAAGTTACCAGGATGAAAGTCCTTCTTTACCTCAACCTCGCAGACAACTCCACTGGATCCAAAACCCTTCCTGTTGATCACTAGTGCTCACCCAAGTTTACTGCAGTAAACTTCAGAGGGTGATTTCCAGTTAACCAGAGCAGTTTTAACCAACCAACCACCACGGTTGAAACCTACCCTGGATGAACTTCCCACTAGACAACATGATCAAGCCCATCTCCCCCGCTACATGCCAATGCACGCGGTGACTGCATTAATGGCATCACTGTGCACGCGCTCTGTGTGCAGTGGCCACGCCGAGTGGCTGCTTGTGCTTCAGGCCCTCCTCCTCTCGTTGTCTTCGCGCGCGTGAGCGTGTCCAACAGATAGCCTGCATCGTCGCCGTCCCCCTGGACCCCTCTCCCCCTCCGACAGCTTCCTCACTGACGCTCACCGACGCTTGCCCCCGAACGCCCACAGGGGCACAGTGCTCCGTTTGGCTCCGAGCTCACCACGGCCTCTTCCTCTGCTCTCCGGCGTCGTCTACCTCCCCGTGATCGTTGCCAGCGAGCCCTCGTCGTGTTCCCCGGCCACTCCCGTGCTCGCTGAGCTCGCCAGAGAGTTGGCCGAGCTCGAGCGGCAGCACACAGCCTCGGCCTCCCTCGGCCCGTCCGTTTCCTCCTGTCCCTCTTGGCCTCCTCCGTCCCGTGAGCCTGCCCGCTGCTCCTCCCCGTCATCTACCCCCGAGCTCATGCTCGCGCACACGCGTCCGTGGCACCGGATACGCGTCCACGGTGATGCCAGCGCGGATCCCCCTCCCTCGGCTATATAAGCGACCCCCGCAGCCTCCGAACACTCCAACCTCTCTCCCTCACTCCCAGCAACCTCCCTGACCACACCAATCGGTCCCGGAGCCTCTCCTCGTCTCCCATGGCCACTGCAGCCGCCCTCGGGCTCCGCTCGAATCCGAGCAGCCCCGGGCTCCTCCCCTCCTTCTTCCACCTCTAGAGGCCCCCATCCACACCCTAGATCCATCCCAGCACTCCCAGTCCTCCTCCGGTGGCCTCTTGCCAGGAGTTCTCCGATGGCCGAAGCCCCTGTCCGCCGGTGCCAAGCTCGCCATCGCCCTGGTCCACCCCGCCGTCTGTGGATGGGCCCTGGAGATGCGCCGGAGTCCGCTGGGCCCATCCATGTGCGGAGCCTCGCCGGGGATGCCACGTAGCTCCGCCAGGCCTCGTCGGGGCCGGCTCTGCCTCGGCCAGGCACGGGCGCGAGCGAGGAGAAGAAGGAGACGATGACCCCCCTGCCAGCTGGCGGCAGGCCCCGCGCGTCAGCCCCTCAACCGTTGACCCCACCGTCCACGTCAGATAAGTGGAAACGCGTTTCGCCGAAATACGTTTCCGTTTAGTGAAAGCGTATTTCTGTCTTAGTTTGGTGGTGAATGTGTTTTCTTTTTGAGAAAGCGTATTCTCATTTAACTACGGCTAGATATACATTTTCTCTATTGTTAAAGCGTATTTTCTGAGAATGCGTTTTCTGTTTTTCAGCTCAGGGGCCTGTTTGTAGAGTTATTTTTACAGATTGGTCCCTGAACTTCATCGGGCTATAACTTTTCAACCACAACTCCAAATGAGGTGATTCCAAAGCCCACTTCTTCGTTTCGTCGAGCCTGTTTTGATGGAACCATTTTCACCATGTTTTGACATTCTGGAAATGACCATTTTGCCCCTGCCCTTATTCAGCCCCCTCAGAGAGAGTACGTTTTTCATCAATCCTTTCCGCGAGTTCTCGCACTTTCTCCCGATGATTTCTTCCACCCCAGGCAAGCCACACCCTCCATTTGCATGATTGCAATGCAGTGACATGGTTTCTTTATTTAAACTTGTTTAAAATATTGTGTTAGCTACTTGTGATTTGTTCATGGCATTTATCGGAGTATTATTTTGATCTTGTTATTGTCATGATATTTGCTTGGAGTTCTAGGATTAATATTTTGATGATTATGTGGATGACATGTGCCTTTGGATTCTTAGTGGCTATTATGATTATTTCCATGATGGTATCTGTTATTATATTTTGGAGTATTACTTTGGATATCATGCTGCCTTTGGATTATTAGTGGTTAGTATGATTATTTTCATGATGCTAGTTGATGTTATGTTGCTTGGAGTATTATTTTTGGGGATGATGTTTACATGTGGATCTTAGTCGAATAGTTTTATTCTTGTTATTGGAGTAGTAGGATTATTGTTTTCGGATTCATCATGATAGTAGTGTTGTGCTACCCTTGGAGTATTTTGAGAGGATGAGATTATGTTTGGATTATTTGTTGGATATTGTTATGACTTGGATTATAGGTTGATACATGATATCGGACTATCAGTCATTACTACTATATTTTGGGGTTATATTCCGTCATTAAGTTGGTCAGGTGCCACCGAACCGGGCTTTTTCCAGTGCAACCACATTTGCCTTTTTTGGGAAGGCCCTAATGCGGTCTATTGTCGTGCCTCTCGCCGGTGCCTCCAACTAGGGAAGGTTATGGGCGTGCATACCCTGGCCCGGTAAGCGAACATAACCTTGTGTGCTTGTTGTTGTTGTTGTACCCGGGTTGTCCCTGTGTGGGACCGTTTATTGTTTTAGTCACGACGGTGGCCGTTGGTGTCTTTGGTAGACACGGGGCCACCCAGGACTAGCCCAGTGGGGAGTGAGTCGGAGTGGCCGGGAGAGTGTCATGACAGTAGATCGGTTTTGTCGGAATGCCATTTGTCCACCCGAATGGGAGTGCGAGGCCATGGGTTCTGTGGTGTGGGTACAGTGCGCTACCTCTGCAGAGTGTATTTAATCTATCGATAGTCGCGTCCGTACTAGGTCCCACCGTTCGATCAACGCTCACATGATGGAATAACTTATAGGTGATTTATATGTGGATATTTTGAGCAGTACAGATTGGCAGAATGTTGCTGATGATGTTGAGGCCAAGTGTTGGCCATGGTTGTGATCGCCGGAAAGATCACCGTTTGGTTTTGATCACGAGGTGATCGAGATGGTATATTGCTTGGCCGGTTAGCCAAGAGAGATATGGTTATGGAGATCTGAGATGGTGATTTATTAGTATTGTAATAGTTTCATATCATGCTTAGTAGTTGCTTCATCATGGTAGATGTTAATTTAATTAACCTACTTAATGCTATGTTATTGTCTTGCCTTGATGTTTATGGTTGTTGTGAGCTTGCAAGTACATTCAATGTACTGACCTGGCGTGTCATGCCAGATTGCAGGTGATGCCATTATTGCTTTATTGCTTGTCGAGGTTGCCATGCATGCGATCTAGATCGTGTCCCAGCCAGAGTCCCTGCGGAGTGGAGTTCACCACCTTTGTCGTTATTCCGCTGCTAGAAGTATTCCGCTGCTACGAGTTGTTCCGCTGCTAGTATAGAGCAAGTGTAGTATAGCAGGCATAGTGTCGCCATGCTGATGTGCTCCTTTGTAACATCAGACCCGTGTAATTATTATTCTTGTAATAAGAGCTTATTTGTTCTATGTCAAGCAGTGCTGTATTCCAGAGACTTCTCCTCGATCTCTGGGGTAGAATATGGGGCGTTCCGGTTTATCTAAGCCGGGGTGCCACAGGCTTGGTATCAGAGCAGGTCTGGCTGTAGGACGCCCTAGTCAGCGCGAGCGGTAGAAATCGGTAGTATAGAGTCCGGCGTGTTTATTGCATTTGGTTGCTGCATTTGTTTTGTTGCATAGCATGCATATAGCCTTAGTATTTGTTGCTAACGGTTTATCTGGTGAGTGTAGCTGGCATCGGTTCAGATCCACTACAACTCAGCCTTTTGCATTTCTCCAGTTTTCTTTTCTTGCTCATTCTTCGGTGTTTGGCGTCATTTCTGTCCCAGCAAAGTGATGCTAAGTTATCCTGACATTGTTTGCAAAAATGGTGCTCAAGTATCGCGCCGAATTATTTCCTTCAGCCCCACTTTTTGTTTCGGTGGTAGACATGCTTCTATCACGGATCGTCCTTTTTGTTGTCATTTTGGCAACCCTTAATGATTGTAGTTATCAAGAAAGGGCGATGTCAGCAGCCTCAGTTTCTTTCCCGCTATCCTATTTCTTGGACCAGTACGGATCTTTTTCCGTCCGCTTGATAATAATGTGGTTGCGACCTTCGTGTCCCACTACATGATTACCGAATGCGTCCTCGCCTCCGAGCTAGTCCAGGTTGCTACCTAGCTATGCTAGCACTTGGTGTAGCGTTGTTTACACCAATTTTCCACACATTTATTCGTCCTCGTGCACATCGTCATAGCATGCTAGATCGTAGAACCAGAGATCCCGCGAGATTTGTGTGCTTAAGTAGGCATGCATGTTGTGTGACTAGCAGTAATATGTGATATTGATTGTGTGTGAATTGATTATTGTTGTGTGTTTTTGTTTAGTTGAGTTTTCTTTTGCTCCTTTCTTTTTGGGCCCCGGTGTTACATTATTTTCCCTTATAAAGAGTTGCTCATCAACTGACACCGGACTCGAAGAAGTAATAAGTATTTCAAATATTTGGAAGAAGCTCAGCTAAACATTATGGCCTTATCAGTCAACCGCATGATATAAGGAATATCTGCTCAGAATGCCAATTGTGTCTTGGATTGATTATCCGCATCAATTCTACAACAGTAATGATCCAGCCAGCAGAAAGACAAGTCAGATGCAAGACCAACGGTATATTTTTCAGTCAAAGGTATGGATCATAGGCAAAGTTTTGGCTCAGCAATAAATGATACTTGAAATATGTTATACTCCAAGAGGAAGTCGGGATGTGCTCAAGGAAGACAGTCAAACAAATTTTCTCATGCAAATAATCAGCCGCAAAATATTATGGAAGTGTGCATGGATTTCAGTCTTCATATCAGTATGATGTTTTGGACATAAGAAACCCAGCATTATTCCACACGCTATCTGAAGAAATTTATGAGGCAAGGCTCCTCAAATTTTTCCTCAGCATGATATGTGAACAAGTTTCGGCCCACGGTACCCGGTCTTTCTCAACAAGATACCTCGGTAAAAGCTTCTGACAGACGGAAATGAATTTTTCTCAACAAGCAAACCCGAGGAGAAGCTTCTCAAGCACGGAACTCAAGTTTCTCCAAAGACAATAATCCGACCAAGCTTCGGGTGTAAGCTATCGAGATTTCTTCTGGACGCTACCCAGACAAAAGCCTCGAGCAGAATCTAAGAGTCTTCCTCAGAAAGCTACATGGATGGCTTCCCTTGTAAGTCACCCAGTCCGCGTCAGTACCACACTATGCACCGTCCTCAGAGATTATATGATGAGTTGGAAGTATATGGCAGTACATCTCAAGGATCAAATTTGCAATAATTTTGTCAGAGGAACAATTCAGTCAAAACATATGCCTGCCGCAATAATATGGTATTCAGTTGCATATGATTATTATACATATGGTACGCATGTATCCCGGTCAGATCGGTCACTTATACGGGATATGGCACTGATCCAGCGGATATACCTAAGAAAGCAATGAGCTCCGTACAACTACAAACCCCGAGTATATGTCATATATGTGCGAACACAGGTCAGAAAATAAGCAGAAGGAATAATGCCAACAATATTGCACTAGCCACAGTCATGGTCATACGAAGGATCAAGGACATGTGTGGCCATGTTATTTTAGTAAGGTATCCTGACCAAGAGAATCATGACCGTGAAAGGGTGAGACTGACAACAAAGGTATTATGTATTTTGCACGACCATCAGGGTCCGGACACCCAAATCAGTTGGAGGCCATAATTCCATATGGATCCACAAAGACATACACCTTCAGCGGCCTACTCTATTTACAAGGATTTGCATATCCCGCTGACCCGCTTGGAATGGTTAGTGTGGAAAATCCAAATGAGTATACCGACAAAATGAGAAAATCAAAAGCCGAATAATCAGCTCCGACTCGGTATACTCGCCGATGAAATCAAGTATCCGGTCAGCCTGTCAGGAAAAGCATTTGTCCGTCAGCCCCTGTCGGGCAAAGTCTCAAGATGTAAATGTTTGAGGTATGACATAACTATAACTCCATACACCGTTATATTGCTCACGACAGAAGGCAGTCAAATTTTTGGTGTATGCCACATGCTCGAGCCAAAGGAAATAAATCAAGATAAATCAGTGCACCTATGAGTAGTCAGATACCGTCAGAAGATGGCCATGATTAATTCTAAGCATTTATTGAACCCAGAAGGCTTGCATTTATTTGAAGCAACCCCATGACAGAAGTAAAAAGGTTTTCATGACAAAAGGAAATTTAGGCTCAGATCCGTTGGATAACACCGCAGATATGAAAGAATCAACATCAGCAAAAGGATTTTGTAAATGAGCAAAGACCCATCAAAATTTGGGGGAAGGTGAAGCAAGCCACCCCGGACCAAGGTAAGTTGATCATCTGAAATTTTTGGGGTAAATAAAGGAAAAAGGATATCCGAGTTGGAAACGGTATCCTCAAGCCATACTTGTTCCCAGAGCAACTAAATCTCGAGGACGAGATTTCTTTAAGGGGGTAAGAGTTGTAACAGCCTGGATTTTGGCCCTTTTCTTTTTCTTTTAATTTAATTGGTTTTTGCTCTGTTTTTCTTTTTGGAGTGGTTCTGTGGCCTTGTCACCTGGGAAATCATCCTCTTTTTCCTTCCGAAGTGGCTCATCATTCTCAAAACCCTGCCAAGACCATGTCACTTCACTGCTTGACCAAACCCTAAAATCTTTTTCTAGGGAACATTCCTTTTTCTATTAAAGGAATAACCCTGTCTGCCCTAGGTTGTGAAGCAACCTTTATTTCCATCACTCCTAAAATTCCCAAATAATTCTCATAAATTGTTTGGGTCATATCTTTCTCAAATATGGCAAAATATTTCATTTGTCATGTTTATCATCATGCTCAAATAATTCATTTCCTATTCTGCCCTAAATGGCACATTGTGAAACAAGTGCTATTTTACTTTTCCCCAATTGACTTCAAACTCCTTGGACACCTTTTCCTGTCCATATCATTGCCACATGCCAAAATGTAACCTCATTTGCCCAGTAATTATTTAATTATGATTTTCCAAAGTTTCTATCCAGAAAGAAGCTTTGTAAAGGAGGTGCAAGCTAGGCATATCCAACTGAGTTGCCATTTTGCATGATCCTTCATATCATCATATCATAGCGCTCCACCAAAGTAGAGCTCATGTAATGCCTCCATGTGAGCTCATCTTCAATTCTTTGATTTTGCCCAAAATTTCAGTTTGTGAAGCAAGTATATTTTATCTTGCTCCATTATGGCTGCCAATTTTTATAGGCTTTCTATTATCCATATAAACTACCTCCACATATTTTGGGCATGGTTTATCAAGCCATTATTCCTCTAGAATTTTTGCAAGTTTCTGATCAGCAAGGATGTTTGTGAAGCAAGTACCATTTTGGTGAATCCAATTGGTATGACACTTATACAGCATCTTTATGTGATCAAATCATGAAGCCTTGCCAAACTTGAGCTCAAGTTGTCACACCATTTGAGTGCATCATCCAAATCTCATTTTTGGACCATTTTTGGTCAGTTGCAAAGCAACTATGATTTATCTTGATCCAATTCTTCTCCAAGTTACCAGGATGAAAGTCCTTCTTTACCTCAACCTCGCAGACAACTCCATTGGATCCAAAACCCTTCCTGTTGATCACTAGTGCTCACCCAAGTTTACTGCAGTAAACTTCAGAGGGTGATTTCTAGTTAACCAGAGAAGTTTTAACCAAACTACCACCAAGTTTGAAACCTACCCTGGATGAACTTCCCACTAGACAACATGGTCAAGCCCATCTCCCCCGCTACATGCCAGTGCACGCGGTGACCGCGTTAATGGCATCACTGTGCACGCGCTCTGTGTGCAGTGGCCGCGCCCAGTGGCTGTTTGTGCTTCGGGCCCTCCTCCTCTCGTCGTCTTCGCGCGTGTGAGCGTGTCCAACAGATAGCCTGCATCATCACCGTCCCCCTGGACCCCTCTCCCCCTCCGGCAGCTTCCTCACCGACGCTTGCCGCCGAACGCCCACGGGGGCACAGTGCTCCGTTTGCCTCCGAGCTCACCACGGCCTCTTCCTCTGCTCTCCGACGTCATCTACCTCCCCGCGATCGTTGCCAGCAAGCCCTCGTCGTGTTCCCTGGGCCCTACCGTGCTCGCTGAGCTTGCCAGAGAGTTGGCCGAGCTCGAGCGGCAGCACGCAGCCTCGGCCTCCCTCGTCCCGTCCGTTTCCTCCTGTCCCTCTTGGCCTCCTCCGTCCCGTGAGCCTGCCCGCTGCTCCTCCCCGTTGTCTACCCCCAAGCTCATGCTCGCGCACACGCGTCTGTGGCGCCAGACACGCGTCCGCGGCGACGCCAACGTGGCTCCCCCTCCCTCTGCTATATAAGCCACCCCCGCAGCCTCCGAACACTCCAACCTCTCTCCCTCATTCCCAGCAACCTCCCTGACAACTCCAATCGCTCCCGGAGCCTCTCCTCGTCTCCCATGGCCACCGCAGCCGCCCTCGGGCTCCGCTCGAATCCGAGCAACCCCGGGCTCCTCCCCTCCTTCTTCCACCTCTAGAGGCCCCCATCCACACCCTAGATCCATCCCAGCACTCCCAGTCCTCCTCTGATGGCCTCTTGCCAGGAGTTCTCCGACAGCCGAAGCCCCTGTCTGCCGGTGCCAAGCTCCCCATTGCCCTGGTCCACCCCGCCGTCCGTGGATGGGCCCTGGAGATGCACCGGAGTCCGCTGAGCCCGTCCATGTGCGAAGCCTCGCCGGGGATGCCATGTAGCTCCGGCAGGCCTCGTCGGGGCCGGCTCTGCCTTGGCCAGGCACGGGCGCGAGCGAGGAGAAGAAGGAGACGACGACCCCCTGCTAGCTGGCCGCAGGCCCCACGCGTCAGCCCCTCAACCGTTGACCCCGCCGACCACGTTAGATAAGTGGAAACGCGTTTCCTCGGAATACGTTTCCGTTTAGTGAAAGCGTATTTCTGTCTTAGTTCGGTGGTGAATGTGTTTTCTTTTTGAGAAAGCGTATTCTCATTTAACTACGGCTAGATATACGTTTTCTCTGTTGTGAAAGCGTATTTTCTGAGAATGCGTATTCTGTTTTTCAGCTCAGGGGCCTGTTTGTAGAGTTATTTTTACAGATTGGTCCCTGAACTTCGTCGGGCTATAACTTTCCAACCAAAACTCCAAATGAGGTGATTCCAAAGCCCACTTCTTCATTTCGTCGAGCCCGTTCTGATGGAACCATTTTAACCATGTTTTGACATTCTGAAAATGACCATTTTGCCCCTGCCCTTATTCAGCCCCCTTCGAGAGAGTACGTTTTCCGGCAATCCTTTCCGCGAGTTCTCGCACTTTCTCCCGGTGATTTCTTCCACCCCGGGCAAGCCATACCCTCCATTTGCATGATTGCAATGCAGTGACATGGTTTCTTTATTTAAACTTGTTTCAAATATTGTGTTAGCTACTTGTGATTTGTTCATGGCATTTATCGGAGTATTATTTTGATCTTGTTATTGACATGATATTTACTTGGAGTTCTAGGATTAATATTTTGATGATTATGTGGATGACATGTGCCTTTGGATTCTTAGTGGCTATTATGATTATTTCCATGATGGTATCTGTTATTATATTTTGGAGTATTACTTTGGATATCATGTTGCCTTTGGATTATTAGTGGTTAGTATGATTATTTTCATGATGCTAGTTGATGTTCTGTTGCTTGGAGTATTATTTTCGCGGATGATGTTTACATGTGGATCTTAGCCGAATAGTTTTATTCTTGTTATTGGAGTAGTAGGATTATTGTTTTCGGATTCATCATGAAAGTAGTGTTGTGCTACCCTTGGAGTATTTTGAGAGGATGAGATTATGTTTTGATTATTTGTTGGATATTGTTATGACTTGGATTATAGGTTGATACATGATATCGGAGCATCAGTCATTACTACTATATTTTGGGGTTAAATTCCGTCATTAAGTTGGTCAGGTGCCACCGAACCGGGCTTTTTCCAGTGCAACCACATTTGCCTTTTTTGGGAAGGCCCTAATGCGGTCTATTGTCGTGCCTCTCGCCGGTGCCTCCAACTAGGGAAGGTTATGGGCGTGTGTACCCTGGCCCGGTAAGCATATATAACCTTGTGTGCCCATTGTTGTTGTTGTTGTTGTACCCGGGTTGTCCCTGTGTGGGACCGTTTATTGTTTTGGTCTCGACGGTGGCTATTGGTGTCTTTCGTAGACACGGGGCCAACCAGGACTAGCCCAGTGGGGAGTGAGTCGGAGTGGCCGGGAGAGTGTCATGGCAGTAGACCGGTTTTGTCGGAACGCCGTTGGTCCACCCGAATGGGAGTGCGAGGCCATGGGTTCTGTGGCGTGGGTACAGTGCGCTACCTCTGCAGAGTGTATTTAATATATCGATAGTCGCGTTCGTACTAGGTCCCACCGTTCGATCAACACTCACATGACAAAATAACTTATAGGTGATTTATATGTGGATATTTTGAGCAGTACAGATTGGCAGAATGTTGATGATGATGTTGAGGCCAAGTGTTGGCCATGGTTGTGATCGCCGGAAAGATCACCGTTTCGTTTTGATCACAAGGTGATCGAGATGGTATATTGCTTGGCCGGTTAGCCAAGAGAGATATGGTTATGGAGATCTGAGATGGTGATTTATTAGTATTGTAATAGTTTCATATCATGCTTAGTAGTTGCTTCATCATGGTAGATGTTAATTTAATTAACCTACTTAATGCTATGTTATTGTCTTGCCTTGATGTTTATGGTTGTTGTGAGCTTGCAAGTACATTCAATGTACTGACCTGGCGTGTCATGCCAGATTGCAGGTGATGCCATGATTGCTTTATTGCTTGTCGAGGTTGCCGTGTGTGCGAGCTAGATCGTGTCCCAGCCAGAGTCCCTGTGGAGTGGAGTTCACCACCTTTGTCGTTATTCCGCTGCTAGAAGTATTCCGCTGCTATGAGTTGTTCCGCTGCTAGTATAGAGCAAGTGTAGTATAGCAGGCGTAGTGTCGCCATGCTGATGTGCTCCTTTGTAACATCAGACCCGTGTAATTATTATTCTTGTAATAAGAGCTGATTTGTTCTATGTCAAGCAGTACCGTATTCCAGAGACTTCTCCTCGATATCTGGGCTGGAATACTGGGCGTTCCGGTTTCTCTGAGCCGGGGTGCCACATTCTCAGCTTGCGTAAAGGAAATACGTCCAGTGGTGACTCTGATTGCCAATGATTCTGATCTTGCAAAGTACCATCCAGCTTATAACCAGGAGAATCAGAAGATGCTGACCCCAGCTTATAGAGTGATGGACTTAATCCCCCCAATCCGTAAGCACACTTTTGCCCCTGAAGTTGAGCCGTCTGATCTTATAGATGACGGGGCTGAATTTCAAGCTTTATCTGGCATCAATTGGTCATCACCAAACTTTCAGATGGCGGAGGAGGACGAAGAACCAGAAAGGGATGAACCAGAAGCCTCCAATCTGCAAGGCCAAGAAGATTGAACCGCCTGGCGGTTTATATATTTGATCCTTGAAAAACTTGATTTCATTCGGCTCATGGAGCCATGTAATAGGGTAGTGAAAACTTGGATCTGTCGTGCCATCGTGCACATTTCTATTCTTGCGCAACACTGCTGATCCGCCGGTTTAAAAAACCATTATGGGTATGATAGCCTTTGATTTATGCGAATCTGAATGATTATTATCCTACACACAAAGAAAATACAAGCGCCCTGGCGGCTTACCGCCGGGCGGGTCATGATACCCAATTGAAGCCGCTCGGGACGAATAGTCCATAACCAGGGATGGTCTGACACTTGTTAAATAAGATGTCATACATGTAGTATATGCTTAGACTGCCGGCTTATCAGCTTCATATAGTGAGAGGTATTTTAGAGCTGTAACGGCGAACATAAGAATATGATACTCTGGTGACTTAGAGTCTACCATCCTGGCAGGTTATAGAGACCCAGAAGATGCTTCAAATATGAGCCATAAGCGGGGCAGCTGGGCCTAACTTTGTAAAAAGACCAGAATTCAAAGAAGAGACCATAGAAAATAAATGAGAAATCAAAAGAAATTCGAGGCTTTTGTAGGCTGCCAAGCCAAAGTGTCTTCTTCGATGAAACTAGCTGGAGCCACCTGATTGTTCGTGTGTTCCGTGAGCCTGACTCACAATACCCAATCGACATTTGAACCCAGATAAAGTCAGGGCTTGCTTAAAGACCTTATCAGGAGTATGCGGGGTCAGAGTAACATCATACATCACGGGTCGATTTATCCAAGTTTCAAGGAAGGCGGCTTATGAAGCCTGGATCTATCCTGACTATCTGTAAACCGTGCTCTCGCATGAACAACCGCCGTTTGAACCATAACAAGCTCATATCTTGGTTGAATACGCCGTAAAGATTGATTGTTAAGAGTTCGACGGGTCAATCAGGATTACTCAATGGAGTTGAAGCAGCTGGTTACAGGTAGGATGACCCGGAAAGGTTATGTTCTCTTTGGTCGAATACGCCTATGTTTGAACAAACCTGGTCAAGAGGGTAGTAATGTTATGTTCTCTTTGGTCGAATACGCCTATGTTTGAACAGGAAGCCCCCAAGTGACATACTGACAAGTCGTGCTCACCAGGGACCCATGTTTGAGCTGTGATGTGCATCCAACTCTCTTTGGTCCCTGTAGTTTGGGCGTCGAGCCTCTTAAATGAATATGATTATAAAGACTCAGCTTCGAGGAAGTGAAACGACAGAGGCCCTGAATTATTAGGGATGCCGGCTTTATTATACTGCTTATACAATATATACATCAGGTAACTATGTACATCATGAGAGCCGGTGGCTCAGGTATAGTAGGGCCGAAGATGAGCAATATTCCATGGCCGATGGGTCTCCTCCTCCGACTTACGTGAATCCTTGTGTACTCGAACGTCGATAAGATAGTATGACCCGTTATGCAGATTCTTGCTGACCACAAAAGGTCCTTCCCGGGGCGGCGAGAGCTTATGCATGTCTGTTTGATCCTGGATGAGCCGGAGCACTAAGTCGCCATCTTGAATGGTTCTGGTTTTGACCCAGCGGCTGATAACGACGTAGATCTTGCTGGTAAATCGCTGAATGAGCCGCCGCGAGGTCACGCTCCTCATCTAACAGGTCAAGCGCCTCTTGACGTGCCTTTTCATTGTCGGCTTCAACGTAAGCCGCCACCCGGGGTGACTCGTGGCGGATGTCACTAGGGAGAACCGCCTCTTCTCCATAAACCATGAAGAAAGGTGTGTAACCCGTTGATCTGTTGGGGGTTGTATTGATACTCCATAATACCGAGGGTAACTCCTCTACCCAACAACCCAGCATTCTCTGCCGAGGAACCATAAGCCGGGGCTTGATACCTCGCAGAATCTCCTGATTAGCTCGTTCCGCTCGACCATTAGACTGGGGGTGAGCCACAGAAGAAACATCAAGAAGATATGCTCTCATTGACAGAATTCTCTCGTGGTACCTTTAGAAAGATTAGTGCCATTATCTGTTATAATGTTGTGTGGAAAGCCAAAGCGGAAGATCACCTTCTTGATGAATTGAACCGCCGTTGCCGCATCACACTTACTGACCGGCTCTGCTTCAACCCACTTAGTGAACTTGTCAACCGCCACCAACAGGTGGGTCTTCTTATCATTGGACCTCTTGAAAGGCCCAACCATATCTAGCCCCCAAGTTGCAAACGGCCAAGTAATTGGAATCATCCTCAATTCTTGAGCCGGCACATGAGCTCGTCATGAAAATTTCTGACAGCCGTCACATATGCTTACCAAGTCCTCAGCATCAGCATGAGTCGTCAACCAATAGAACCCATGAAGAAAAGCCTTGGCTACAAGAGATTTAGAGCCGGCATGATGACCACAATCTCCTTCATGGATCTCTCGTAGAATCTCGCAGCCTTCTTCAGGAGAGACGCAACGCTGAAACACCCCTGTGACACTGCGATGGTGCAACTCCCCACTGACAATTGACATTGACTTAGACCGCCGAGCTATCTGTCTGGCCAAAATTTCATCTTCTGCAACTCACCCCGGGTCATGTAAGCCAAATAAGGAACTGTCCAATCAGGAATAGCATGAAGAGCCGCCACCAATTGTGCTTCTGGATCAGGGACAGCAAGATCCTCCTCTGTAAGCAATTTGACAGAGGGGTTAAGCAAAATATCCAGGAACGTGTTAGGTGGCACCAGCTTACGCTGAGACCCCAGCCGGCTTAACGTATCAGCTGCCTCATTCTTCCTGCGATCAATATGCTCAACTTGATAACCCTTGAAATGACCCGTATTAGCATCAACCTCTCGACGATAAGCCGCCATGAGGGGATCCTTAGAATCCCAGGTGCCAGAGGCTTGTTAAGCTACCAGATCTGAATCACCAAAGCATCTCACCCGGCTTAAATTCATCTCTTTAGCCATCCGAAGACCATGGAGCAAGGCCTCATACTCAGCTGCATTGTTAGTACAAGGGAACATTAGCCGGAGAACATAAGAAAATTTATCACCTCGTGGGGAAGTCAAGACAACTCCAGCCCCCGAGCCCTCCAATTGCCTGGATCCATGAAAATGAATAGTCCAATATGTGTTATCCGACTTTTCCTCAGGTGCCTGCAACTCTGTCCAGTCATTGATGAAATCCACAAATGCTTGGGATTTGATGGTTGTACGAGGCACATACTTAAACCGTGAGGTCCAAGCTCAATGGCCCATTTAGCAACCCGGCCTGTGGCTTCCCTGTTTTGAATGATGTCTCCTAAAGGAGCAGAGCTAACCACGGTAATGGGATGACCCTAAAAATATTGTTTGAGCTTCCGGCTTGCCATGAAAACCCCATACACAAGCTTCTGCGAGTGTGGATATCTCTGCTTAGATTCAATAAGCACCTCACTGATATAATAAACTGGCCGTTGAACTGGGTACTCCTTGCCTACCTCTTTCCTTTCCACCACAATGGCTATACTGACGGCCCGGCTATTAGCAGCCACATATAACAATAGAGGCTCTTTATCAATAGGGCGGCAAGCACGGGCGGCTCAGCCAACTGTTTCTTCAGATCATCAAACGCTTGATTAGCAGCATCACTCCAAACAAAGTGGTCTGTCTTCTTCATCATCTGATAAAGAGGAATAGCCTTATCACCCAGCCCTAATATTTTATTGCGAATAATTTCGACAACCTTAGGAGAAAAAAAGGCATTTACTTATTATAGAGATGGTGGCTTATGAACCGACTCAGAGCCGCAATACGACCAGCCAGACGCTGAACATCATTAACACATGCCGGCTTAGCCAATGAAGTAATGGCTTTGATCTTCTCCGGGTTAGCTTCAATGCCTCTGTTAGAAACCAGAAAGCCCAATAGCTTGCCTGCTGGTACACCAAAAACACACTTGGCCGGGTTAAGCATCATCTTGTAAACCCGGAGATTGTCAAACGTCTCCTTCAAATCATCAATCAGGGTCTCCTTCTTCCTGGACTTCACCACAATGTCATCTGAATAAGCGTGAACATTGCACCCAATCTAATTGTGAAGGCAATTTTGCACACACCGTTGGTAAGTCGCCTGGGAACTCTTGAGCCCAAAAGGCATAGATACATAGCAGAAGGCTCCAAACGGAGTAATGAAAGCCGTCTTCTCCTGGTCCTTAACTGCCATCTTGATCTGATGATAACTAGAATAAGCATCCAAAAAACTCAGACGTTTACAACCCGCCGTAGCATCAACGATTTGATCAATACAGGGGAGAGCAAACGGATCAGCCGGACAAGCCTTATTTAAGTCCGTGTAATCCACACACATGCGCCAAGTGCCATTCTTCTTAAGGACCAGCACCAGGTTAACCAACCACTCAGGATGAAAAACTTCAACAATAAACCCGGCCGCTAAAAGCCGGGCCACCTCTTCACCAATGGCCTTTCGCCTCTCCTCGTTAAATCGACGAAGAAACTGCTTGACCGGCTTAAACTTCAGATCAGTATAAAGAGTGTGCTCAGCGAGTTCCCTCGGTACACCCGGCATGTCTGAAGGCTTCCATGCAAAGATGTCCCGGTTCTCATGGATGAACTCGATGAGCGCGCTTTCCTATTTTGGATCCAGATTACCGCTGATGCTGAACTGCTTAGATGAGTCGCCAGGAAAAAATCAATCATTTTAGTGTCGTCCGCCGACTTAAATTTGAGCGAAGGATCATGCTCTGTAGTTGGCTTTTTCAAGGACGGCATGTCTGTCGGGTGAACATTATCCTTGTAAAATTTCAGCTCTTCCGCTGCACAAACTCATTCAGCATAGGCAACATCACCTTCTTCACACTCCAAGGCCACCTTGCGACTCCCATGCACTGTGATCGTGCCCTTGTAACCCGGCATCTTAAGTTGTAAGTAAACATAACAAGGCCTCGCCATGAACTTAGCATAAGCCTGCTGCTACGTCTTGAGCTTGCGTTGGTTTTCCCCGAAGAGGAGAGGATGATGCAGTAGAGTAGCGTAAGTATTTCCCTCAGTTTTTGAGAACCAAGGTATCAATCCAGTAGGAGGCCACGCGCAAGTCCCTCGTACCTACACAAAACAAATAGCTCAACGCAACCAACGCGATTAGGGGTTGTCAATCCCTTCACGGTCACTTACGAGAGTGAGATCTGATAGAGATGATAGATAATATTTTTGGTATTTTTGGTATTAAGATGCAAAGTAAAATAAAAAGCAAAGTAAAAAAGCAAAGTAAAAAAGCAAAGCACTAAAAAGTGATGGAAGATTGATATGATAGAGAATAGACCCGCGGGCCATTGTGACGCCCCCGATTCAATCGTACACTAATCATACACGCAAACGTGTACGATCAAGATCAGGGACTCACGGGAAGATATCACAACACAACTCTAAAAAATAAAATAAGTCACACAAGCATCATAATACAAGCCGGGGGCCTCGAGGGCTCGAATACAAGTGCTCGATCATAGGCGAAGTCGTGAAGCAACAATATCTGAGTACGGACATAAGTTAAACAAGTTTGCCTTAAGAAGGCTAGCACAAAGCGGGATACAGACGAAGAGGCGCGGGCCTCCGCCCGGGATCCTCCTAAATACTCTTGGTCGTCGCCGGGCTGCACGTAGTAGTAGGCACCTCCGGGTAGTAGTCGCCATCGACGGTGGCGTCGCCCAGGCTCCAACGCCTGGTCGCAGAACCGGTAAAGAAAGGGGAAAAGGGGAACAAGGCAACCGTGAGTACTCATCCAAAGTACTGCAAGCAAGGAGCTACACTACATATGCATGGATATATGTGTAAGGGCCATATCGATGGGTGAACTGCAGAATGCCGTAATAAGAGGGGATATCTAATCACGTCGAAGACTACGCTCGGCAGCCTCCGCCTTGCAACATGTAGAAGAGAGTAGATCAAGTCCTCCAAGTAGCAACACATAGCAATAATCCTACCCGCGATCCCTCCTCGTATCCACGAGAGAGCGACCACCGGGTTGTATCCGCACTTGGAAGGGTGTGTTTTATTAAGTATTCAGTTCTAGTTGTCATAAGGTCAAGGTACAACTCCAAGTCGCCCTATTACCGAAGATCACGGCTATTCAATAGATTAACTTCCCTGCAGGGTGCACCACATAACCCAACACGCTTGATCCCATTTGGCGGACACACTTTCTGGGTCATGCCCGCCGCGGAAGATCAACACGTCGCTGCCCACCTAGGCTCAACAGAGAGGTCAGCATGCGGTCTAAACCTAAGCGCCAGGGTGCGGGCCCATCGCCTTAGCACACACTGCGACGCGTGGGCGGCGGAAGCGTAACTAGCCCCTTAATACAAGAGCAGGCCCACGTTCCAATCCGGCGCGCCCGCCGATCGGTGACGTCACGAAGTGCCGGCCGATACCACGGCCGGATATCCATAACTACTCCGCGTAGATGGTTAGTGCGTATAGACCAAATGGCCGGACTCGGATCAAATACCAAGATCTCGTTAAGCGTGTTAAGTATCCATGAACGCCGACCAGGCCAGCCCACCTCTCTCTAGGTGGTCTCAACCTGCCTGCCGTAAACCGCCTAAGTAACAATCGGGGCCGTCGGGAACCCGGGCCCACCTCTACGGGATGGAGCCACCGTCCTTTCGGCCCCATCTCCTAACGATATTGCTGTAATGTAACGATGTAAAGTATATAGTATATGCCCGTGACCACCTCCCAAGTGATCACAACCCAAGAGTATAGCATGGCGAGGCGGACAAGAGTGTAGGTTCAGCGATGGAACACTAGCATCCTATACTAAGCAAGAGGATAAAGGGTAAAGGTAACAACAAGAGTAGCAAGGACAAAGCTATGCAGAAAGATAGGATTAAGCGAAAGCAAGTAACATGCTACACTACTCTAATGCAAGCAGATAGAGAAGAGTAGGCGATATCCGGTGATCAAAGGGGGCTTGCTGGTTGCTCGGCAAGAGAGAGGGGTCGTCAACTCCGTAGTCGTCTTTGGCGAACAAAATCGGTCTCGTAGTCTACCGAGAGAAGAGGGGAAGAAACAATGAATACCATGCAAACAGATGCATACCGATGCATGACATGACAAGTAACGGTGCTAGGGGTGCCCTAACGCTGTATGAGGTGATACCGGTGAAGGGGGAAAGCATCCGGGAAAGTATTCCCGGTGTTTCGCATTTTCAGGCAGAGGAGCCGGAGGGGGAAAGTTGCGAGTTTGATAGGTTAGAGGGGTGTGGCGGACGAACGGGCTGCGTATCCGGAATCGTCTCGTCGTTCTGAGCAACTTTCATGTTGAAAATATTTTAATCCGAGTTACGGATTAAAAGATATGATTTTCTAAAGATTTTATTAATTTCTAGAATTTAATTAATTATTTAATTAATTCGAAAAACAGATTAATGACATCGACATGATGTCATGTCGACATCGGCGATCAAGCGAGTTGATGGTCAACCTAACGATGGGTCCCACTGGTCGGTGACACATTTTAATTAATCGATTAATTAAACTAATCAAAATTAATTAGGAGGGTGGGCCCCATCGTCATACTAATTAATTAACTAATTAACGATGGTTAATTAGGTTAATTAATCATTAGGTTAATTAATCTTAATTATTTAATTAAATCAAAATTAATTAAGCTAATTAATTGATTAATTATTTAATTTAATTAGTTAATATATTTATTTTATTTTTATTTTTTTTAATCGTTCTAGGGCCGTGGGGCCCCCATGTCATAGAGTGGTTAGTGGGGGGGTCAGCACTAAACTTGTTTAGCCCCCCCCCCCCCCGAACCGAACCGGCTCGGGCCTCACCGGACAGAGGCCCACGGCGGCCACGGGTGGCTGGTTGCGCACGGGAGCAGGAGACTCGGCGACCATGGCCAAGAGCAAAGGGCAAGGGTCGACGGCAACAAGGCGGAGCAGCGGAGGCGTCGCAGGCGTGGCGAGCAGCGGAGCAGCCGAGCAGCGGGAGGCGCGCCCATGGGCGTGGGCGGATGGGTGAGCACGAGCTCTAGTGAGCTCGGCACGGCGACACACTGGCGTCAGCGACGGATCCATGCGAAGGAGGAGGGGGTCGACGGAGGGCTCACCACCAGAGTGGTGCAAACGCGTGCTCGGGAGGGCCGTAGTCGCGGGAGAGGCGGGACGCATGGTCTGGCGAGGGAGAGGACGGGCGGATGATGGCGAAGCTCAGCGGCGGTGGTGTCGAGGTCGAGGCGGTGAGGTGACGGTGTGAGGCTCGCGCTGCCGAGGCCGTGAGCCACGCAGTAAGGGCGGCGCTGGATCGGGTGCGGTGTCGGGAGCTTGGGTCCAAGCGGCGGCGGGTTGATTCGATCGGCGCTGGGCGCCGATCTGGATCGAGGGGAGGGGAAGAGCGAGGGAGGAGTGGGAACATGGGTTAGGGTTCGGTGGGAGTGGGGGGTTAAGCAGGGGTCGGTTGGGCCGGTCGGGTGGTGGCCGGTTGGGTCGGTGGCCGAATGGGCGGACTTCTTTGGGCGAAGCTTCGATGGGGGGTTCTCCTTTTTTTGTTTTCTGTTTGGTTTTCCCTTTTGTATTTTCTTTTATTATTTGTTTTCTGTTTTAATTCATTTAAAAGTATTTAGGCATTTTATAAAAATGTGTTTACTTCACCATAATTACCTATGCATTATTTGGCACAACCCGACCATTTTAGTTTTAATATTTGAAAAGTTTTATTGTTTGCTTGAGTTTGAATTTGAATTCATATCGGTTTCGAACTAACGCGAGATTAGCATCAGTAATCGAGGTGACGTGGCATCATTAGCGTGGAATTACTGTAGCCTAATTATCCAAGGCCACAATTCTCCTCCGATTACAAGAAATCTCGTCCCGAGATTTAAGAGGGAAAGTAAGGGGAAGGGATTTGGTTACGAAATTCTAACGATTCTTCTCGGTCATACTTGCTCTTCTCGAAGAGGTTGATCCCTTACATTGACGTCTTCATTACTCGCTTCGGTCATCATGGTGAAGTCGCCTTTTCTTCGAACTCCAACGTGCTTACTAATAGGTAAGGGCAGCTCGCTACGACATAATGCTTATGAGGGAAACAATCTGGGTTAACCCATGAATGAGCATAAGATTATCTCTCGAGTTGAACATATAACATACATCGAGAGTAAGGTACGAAGGTACAATAAGAGGTTCCAAGCGGATAGATAGTTGCTCAAGTCCGAACCAGTGAGAAAGGGGCTCGAGTAGCGAGAGTAGGTATTGCGTCCGATACCATAATAGAGCACTAGGAAGGTGGCCCATGAATTAAATCTGGCCAAGCGTGGGGAATAACCATTGGAAACAGGGTTGTACAGGAGAGTCAGGTTTCGATCCTGGGACCTGTGGGTTATGGGCCCACCACGTGGGTTAAAAGTAGGAAGGGCGTTGACATCTTGCACAGTCATGTAAGCAAGGCATGTCAGAGGTTAGTCTGTCGGTTATGTCGACAACAACATCGGTACCAAGGGCGAGGGACGAAGAGAACCATTTTCCTGCTCGTTGAACGAGGCGGACCAATAGGCAAAGTTCTCATCCATCGGTGGTTACCGAATGTCATCAATAATAGAAACAGTGTCTCACTGACAGAAGTGTACACCAAGGTGTTTACATAAGCAGTGAATTAATACTGCTTAGTTTATATAGATCACAAGAAAGGTCAAACAAACCAATGAAAAGGAAAATGTGATCATCAGGTTAATCAGAACAATGGGAAGGAAAAATGTGTTTAAACACATTTCGGGGGCATATCCTTCCCAAGGACAAACAGAGCATGATATGCACAACAGGATATAATGTAGAAAACCCTTTAGGAAAGGGGGAAGAAATTTCCTGACATTACCCATACAACGGTGTTTGGATAATTTGATAAAGAAAATTAAGCATTGTGCTTCAGATGTTCTTATTAAAAATCAGAGTACCATGGACATGCTTCAAGATAGCACTGACATGGTCATCGGTGAAGATCGACTTTGGAAGCACAAAGGATCCATCAGAATAACTTGTTAAAAAAGTCATTCAATTTCCTCATGGAAGAATGGTTAACCTTGTTAAAAGGAAACTATAACAATAGGTCCACCGCCGGTGTGTTTGGACATGACATCACCTTACCGGGTCATAAAAGACCAATGTTATAACTCTTGGAAATGTCCCAACCATCATATCTGACCGAGGTTTAGATCCGATTGGTGTCAGGATACCTCTGACTTAGGAGGCCAGAGAAGAAAAGGTGCAACACAAATGACGAGATGTCATTGTAAAATTCTCGGGAAATGAACTATGGAAGCGAGTTCCGAAACAAGAGTTCATCATTTAACCAAGGATAGGACGAGGAGGTGCTGATGGCTCAGCGACCATTCATCGAGAATTCCAAACGGATGGCTTTCCACAATAATGTGAACAAGAAGATGACACTTGTCAATTCAAATGATATAATGTTGTAAGCTCTAGGAAAACATACACCATCAATCATTAGTTGAAAGGTGTGCCCGAAGTATGACCTTAGGCAGCAAGCTCAATGTTAGAGTGACGATTCAATAACCAACAGTCTAAGAACGAACTGTCGATCGTTAACTTCAAAGCAATAGGGTTGCTAGAAGTACAGAACTCAAACAACATCGTTAGCATATTGGTATCCTGGTTAAAAACAACACGGGGACCAAGGAATGAACGGAGATGGCAAGAAGTATCACTTGTATCAAGAATTCTTAAGATGTGGTGAAATTATCACGACATTCTTGACATAAAAGATGGTAATACTCCAAGGTAAAGAGTAAATGCTGGATAGCAAGGATCTCAAGGTATAACACGAAACACGAACAAGTTTGTGTTGAACGGAAGGGAATAAAGTGGTCGATGATAACACAAATCATCGAGGGCAAGGATGGTATTTCTCATCAAGAATTTGATAGATATCTTGGAAGACCTCGGAATGCTGATGATGATCACGACACAATTGTCGAGAGGTTTCATGAAGACATAATCGGTCGGCGATGACATCAAGTCAAAGGAATGATGAAGCAAACGGTTATTGGAACCATATACACGACACAAACTTGAAATCAAGTTTGTTGTTCAAGGAGAAATGATATGACAAGGAAGATTGACGTAAGATTAGCTCATCATCGAAAGTTGTGCTCGGGAATAAGGACCGGTAGCACAGTTGAAAAGTTGCACGATATTGATATAGTTGATCGGGCTAGGAATGACTTGAAGGATTATTAAACTCGAAGCAGCAGAAATTACTTAGAGTATTGAATCGAGTGCGGAATCGATTTATTTATCGATGTTCTCGGCTGACGACAACCCGTAACTTGTGGGGTGACTATGACAGGAAAGGTATTACTCCATTACAAACTCATAAGATGTAGTGTAATGGCATGATATCCTCGAGATACCGGTGGATAATACTCGAAGGCATATCAAATTAAAGATTGAAGTGGGGTGTATTGATCTATAGAAGACAAGGGCTTTAACTTGTCTAAGAAATGGAATCAAAGGAAGAAATTATGGTCGGAACCACAATCATAAATGATCAAACCACGGATACAAGATGAACTCATAACAAGGGGGTAATTATTTTCACGAGCAGCTTCCATGATAAGTTCTACATCGTATCCATGGGCATGAACGCAAAGTTCAAGGTCGACTCCCACTTCTCCAATGCATAACCTTTCATTCACTCCTCAAAATAAAAATGATTTCAGTGTCAAAACCTACCTGGTGCATTACCAGAGGAGTATGACCTGTGAAAACCTTCGGGTTCACACAGATTATGGAAAGCATAGGTTCAACCCATCGGGGCATCTTAGAACATATACCATGAACTTTAGGGTCAATTAACACGTGCTCGAAGGAGAGCATGGTTGACAAGGCATAGGATATAACTTGCCAAAGGAAGAAGACAAAATATACCAAAGGTATTATGTATCAGGGGAGGGACTCTCAAGGTTATTGGAAATGAAGGACACGGTCGGATAATAACCAAGCAACTGGTCTCGCGGACCACAAGGAACCTAATGTGAGTATCGGTACTCAACCAGAAGGGAAAGGAATGCACATGCAACAGGTTATGGAATCATCTGAATAATTTGAAGCTTAGATAACAAAGGAATTATGATTTCCAAAACAAGGGATCAGAAGCAGACGCTCTGATCAAGGATGGATAAGTTGGATAGACCAGAGGCACAATTGATGACAAATAGTTTGGTCCAGAACCAGCTCATGTTCAGAATGACGTCTGAGCCGGAAAGATAATTTAGAAGGGTCGATTGATGATTGTGTGCATTCGCACACATGTTGAATCAATAGACTCAAAATGATATTGACAAAGGATGCCAATAAGATTACCAGACTTATGGAATTAATAATAATGCTAGTAAGCAAGAATTTCAAGAACAATAGGTTGTTGAGGATTATCAAAAGTTCGAATAGCATTCCAAAGAATTTTGTGAAACACATGATCAACTTTGGACGAACGGATACTCGGCAAGCGCGAGTAATTAACCGTAGGGGTATTCATGCGGCAAGGAACTGCAAGGCAGTAGGCACAAAGTATTCTTGAAATAATAGAGAGAATTTTGATGTATCTTGTAATAACAAGATCAACTGGGAAGCATTGTATGAATGGCGAGTATACGTGGTTATCCATAGGGGTTTATCGATGGAGGGGAATTGCAAAAGCGACGCCATAAAGTCTCAGAACATCGGAGAGTATCTTCGGATTCTTCTGGTCCATGAGACGATCATCTGTAATAAGGGGCTCTCCGGGAGAAAGTATTATCGAGAACCTAGAGTCAGAGTTAGTATAATCGTTTAACCCGAATAGAAGAGATGTCAGAGCCCCAGAGTATAGGTCGAGGAATAAAAGATCCTACTACCACCCAATGGCGGCGTGTGCCCGTAAGACACACAGCCATGTTAGTAAAAGTTTTGTAATGTCTAGACTCGACTTCGCCAAGGAGTTGGAAAGGGGATTCTACAGCAAATCGGCTCGATACCAACTTGTGACGCCCCGATTCAATCAGACACTAATCATACACGCAAACGTGTACGATCAAGATCGTGGACTCACGGAAGATATCACAACACAACTCTAAAAATAAAATAAGTCATACAAGCATCATAATACAAGCCGGGGCCTCGAGGGCTCGAATACAAGTGCTCGATCATAGACGAAGTCGATGGAAGCAACAATATCTGAGTACGACATAAGTTAAACAAGTTTGCCTTAAGAAGGCTTGCACAAACTGGGATACAGATCGGAAGAGGCGCAGGCATCCTGCCTGGGACCTCCTAACTACTCTTGGTCGTCGTCAGCGGGCTGCACGTAGTAGTAGGCACCTCCGGGGTAGTAGTCGTCATCGACGGTGGCGTCTGGCTCCTGGGCTCCAACGTCGGTCGCAGCAACCGGGTAAAGAAAGGGGAAAAGGGGAACAAGGCAACCGTGAGTACTCATCCAAAGTACTGCAAGCAAGGATCTACACTACATATGCATGGATATATGTGTAAGGGCCATATCATGGATTGAACTGCAGAATGCCGAATAAGAGGGGATATCTAATCTCGTCAAGACTACGCTTCGCAGCCTCCGCCTTGCAACATGTAGAAGAGAGTAGATCAAGTCCTCCAAGTAGCAACACATAGCAATAATCCTACCCGCGATCCTCCTCGTATCCCCGAGAGAGAGCGACCACCGGGTTGTATCCGCACTTGGAAGGGTGTGTTTTATTAAGTATCCGGTTCTAGTTGTCATAAGGTCAAGGTACAACTCCAAGTCGCCCTGCATCAAGATCACGGCTATTGAATAGATTAACTTCCTGCAGGGTGCACCACATAACCCAACACGCTTGATCCCATTTGGTCGGACACACTTTCTGGGTCATGCCCGCCGCGGAAGATCAACACGTCGCTGCCCCACCTAGGCTCAACAGAGAGGTCGACATGCCGGTCTAAACCTAAGCGCCACAGGGTGCGGGCCCATCGCCTTAGCACACCAAGACGCTGCGTGGGCGGCGGAAGCGTAACTAGCCCCTTAATACAAGAGCAGCCTACGTTCCAATCCGCCGCTACCGCCCGCTCGACGCCACGTCACGAAGTGCCGGCCGATACCACGACGCCGGATACCCATAACTACTCCCGCAGATATGGTTAGTGCGTATAGACCAAATGGCCGACTCAGATCAAATACCAAGATCTCGTTAAGCGTGTTAAGTATCATGACGCCGACCAGGCCAGCCCACCTCTCTCCTAGGTGGTATCAACCTGCCCTGCCGCCGCCTAAGTAACAATCGGGGCCGTCGGGAACCCGGCCCACCTCTACCGGATGGAGCCACCGTCCTTTCGGCCCCATCTCCTAACAAGATCACGAGGTAATGTAACAAGGTAAAGTATATAGTATATGCCCGTGACCACCTCCAAGTGATCACAGCCCAAAGAGTATAGCATGGCGGATGGACAAGAGTGTAGGGTCACCGATGGAACACTAGCATCCTATACTAAGCAAGAGGATAGCAGGTAAAGGTAACAACAAGAGTAGCAAGGACAAGGTTATGCAGCGGTATAGGATTAATCGAAAGCAATAATATGCTACACTACTCTAATGCAAGCAGATAGAGAAGAGTAGGCGATATCCGTGATCAAAGGGGGCTTGCCGGTTGCTACGGGCAAGAGAGAGGGGTCGCCAACTTCAGAGTCGTCATCGGGCAGCAGCAGCGCCGGTCTCGTAGTCTACCGAGAGAAGAGGGGAAGAAACAATGAATACCATGCAAACAGATGCATATCGATGCATGACATGACAAGTAACGGTGCTAGGGTTACCCTAACGCGGTATGAGGTGATACCGGTGAAGGGAAAGCATGTCAGGAAAGTATTCGGTGTTTAGCGTTTTCAGCAAGAGAGTCTGAGGGGAAAGTTGCGAGTTAACTATTTAATTAATTGAAAAACAGTTAATGGCAAGAAGATGATGTCATGTCGACATCGGCAGATCAACGAGTTGATTGGTCAACTGACGATGGGTCCCACCGGTCGGTGACACATTTTAATTAATCGATTAATTAAACTAATCAAAATTAATTAGGGGGGGTGGGCCCCACTGTCATACTAATTAATTAACTAATTAACAGTGGTTAATTAGGTTAATTAATCATTAGGTTAATTACTCTTAATTATTTAATTTAATCAAAATTAATTAAGCTAATTAATTGATTAATTAATTGATTTAATTAGTTAACATATTTACTTTATTTTTATTTAGTTTTTTTTAAATCGTTCTGGGGCCGTGGGGCCCCCATGTCATAGAGTGGTTAGTGGGGGGGTCAGCACTAAACTTGTTTAGCCCCCTCGAACCGAACCGACTGGGGCCTCACCGGACAGAGGCCCACGGCGGCCACGGGTGGCTGGTTGCGCACGGGAGCAGGAGACTCTGGCGACCATGGCCAAGAGCAAAGGGCAAGGGTCGACGGCACCAGGCGGAGCTGGCCGGAGGCGCGCGGGCGTGGCGAGCAGGGGCAGCCGAGACATGCGGGAGCGCGCCCATGGGCGTCGGCGGATGGGTGAGCACGAGCTCTAGTGAGCTCGGCCACAGCAACGTACGGCATCAACGGCGACGGATCCATGCGAAGGAGGAGGGGGGTCGACGGAGGGGCTCACCAGCCCTGTAGTGGTGCAAACGCGTGCTCGGGGAGGGCCGTAGTCGCGGGGAGAGGCGGGGACGGCGCGGTCCGGCGAGGGAGAGGACGGGGCGGACGAGGCGAGCTCCGCGCGGCAGTGGTGTCGGGGTCGAGGCGGTGAGGTACGGTGACGAGGCTCGGCGCGTCGAGGCCGTGAGCCACAGCGGCAGCGGGGCGGCGCTGGGATCGGGTGCCGGTGTCGGGGAGCGCGGGGTCCAAGCGGCGGCGGGGTTGGTTCGATCGGCGCCAGGGGCGCCCGATCTGGATCGAGGGGGGAGGGGGAAGAGCGAGGGGAGGAGTGGGGAACATGGGTTAGGGTTCGGTGGGAGTGGGGGGTTAAGCGGGGGTATGTTGGGCCGGTCGGGTGGTGGCGGTTGGGCGGTGGCGAATGGGCGGCTTCTGTGGGCAAGCTTCGATGGGGGGGTTCTCCTTTTTGTTTTCTGTTTGGTTTTCCCTTTTGTATTTTATTTTATTATTTGTTTTCTGTTTTAATTCATTTAGAAGTATTTAGGCATTTTATAAAAATGTGTTTACTTCACCATAATTACCTATGCATTATTTGGCACAACCCGACCATTTTAGTTTTAATATTTGAAAAAATTTATTGTTTGCTTGAGTTTGAATTTGAATTCGGATCGGTTTCGAACTAACGCGAGATTAGCATCAGTAATCGAGGTGACGTGGCATCATTAGCGTGGAATTACTGTAGCCTAATTATCCGGGCGTCACAGCCATAGATTTCACTAGTGGCTTCTCTCAAGAGCATAAGTACTTTACGGTGGGTGAACGAACTACTGTTGAGCAATTGACAGAATTGAGCATAGTTATGAGAGTATCTAGGTATGATCATGTATATAGGCATCACATCCGAGACAAGTAGACCGACTCACCGCATCTACTACTATTACTCCACTCATCGACCGCTATCCAAAGATGCATCTAGAGTATTAAGTTAATGAAACAGAGTAACCTTTAAGCAAGATGACATGATGTAGAGGATAAATTCATGCAATATGATAAAAACCCCATCTTGTTATCCTCGATGGCAACAATACAATATGTGCCTTGCTGCCCCTACTGTCACTGGGAAAGGACACCGCAAGATTGAACCCAAAGCTAAGCACTTCTCCCATTGCAAGAACTACCAATAGTGGGCCAAACCAAACGGATAATTCGAAGAGACTTGCAAAGGTAACCAATCATACATAAAAGAATTCAGAAAAGATTCAAATATTGCTCATAGATAATCTTGATCATAAACCCACAATTCATCGGTCTCAACAAACACACCGCAAAAAGAAGATTACATCGAATAGATCTCCACGAGAGAGGGGAGAACATTGTATTGAGATCCAAAAAGAGAAAAGAAGCCATCTAGCTACTAACTATGGACCCAAAGGTCTGAAGTAAACTACTCACACTTCATCGGAGAGGCTATGATGATGATGTAGAAGCCCTCCATGGTGGATTCCCTTCCATGGAGCTCCTAACAGGCCCCAAGATGGGATCTCGTGGATCTGTAAAGTTGCGGCGGTGGAATTAGGTTTTTGGATCCGTATCTGATCGTTTGAGGGTACGTAGGTATATATAGGAGGACAAGTACGTCGGTGGAGCTTCGTGGGCCCCACGAGGGTGGAGGGCGCGCCTGGGGGGGAGGGCGCGCCCCCCTACCTCGTGCCCACCTTGAAGCTTCCTTGGCATGGGGTCCAAGTCTCCTGGATCATATTCGGTGAGAAAATCACGTTCCTGAAGGTTTCATTCCGTTTGATATTCCGTTTCTTCGAAACGCTGAAATAGGCAAAAAAACAACAAATCTGGGTTGGGCCTTCGGTTAATAGGTTAGTCCCAAAAGTAATATAAAAGTGGAAAATAAAGCCCAATATGGTCCAAAACAATAGATAATATAGCATGGAGCAATCAAAAATTATAGATACGTTGGAGACGTATCAGGCATCCCCAAGCTTAATTCCTGCTCGTCCTCGAGTAGGTAAATAATAAAAAGAGAATTTTTGATGCGGAGTGCTACTTGGCATAATTTCAATGTAACTCTTCTTATTTGTGGTATGAATATTTAGATTCGAAAGATTCAAGACAAAGGTTTTAATATTGACATAAAAATAATAATACTTCAAGCATACTAACAAAGCAATTATGTCTTCTCAAAATAACATGGCCAAAGAAAGTTATCCCTACAAAATCATATAGTCTGGCTATGCTCTATCTTCACCACACAAAGTATTTAAATCATGCACAACCCCGATGACAAGCCAAGCAATTGTTTCATACTTTTGACATTCTCAAAACTTTTTCAATCTTCACGCAAGGCATGAGCGTGAGCCATGGATATAGCACTATATGTGGAATAGAATGGTGGTTGTGGAGAAGACAAAAAGGGAGATGATAGTCTCACATCAACTAGGCGTATCAACGGGCTATGGAGATGCCCATCAATAGATATCAATGTGAGTGAGTAGGGATTTCCATGCAACGGATGCACTAGAGCTATAAGTATATGAAAGCTCAACAAAAGAAACTAAGTGGGTGTGCATCCAACTCGCTTGCTCACGAAGACCTAGGGAAATTTGAGGAAGCCCATCATTGGAATATACAAGCCAAGTTCTATAATGAAAAATTCCCACTAGTATATGAAAGTGACGAAACGAGAGACTCTCTATTATGAAGATCATGGTGCTTCTTTGAAGCACAAGTGTGGTAAAAGGATAGTGACATTGTCCCTTCTCCCTTTTTCTCTCATTTTTTTATTTGGGCCTTTTCTCTTTTTTATGGCCTCTTTTCTTTTCTCTTTTTTTTATTTTTCGTCCGGACTCTCATCCCGACTTGTGGGGGAATCATAGTCTCCATCATCCTTTCCTCACTGGGAGAATGCTCTAATAATGAAGATAATAACACTTTTATTTACTTACAACTCAAGAATTACAACTCGATTCTTAGAACAAAATATGACTCTATATGAATGCCTCCGGCGGTGTACCGGGATGTGCAATGACTCATGAGTGAAATGTATGAAAGAATTATGAACGGTGGCTTTGCCACAAATATGATGTCAACTACATGATCATGCAATGCAATATGACAATGATGGATCGTGTCATAATAAACGAAACGGTGGAAAGTTGCATGGAAATATATCTCGGAATGGCTATGGAAATGCCATGATAGGTAGGTATGGTGGCTGTTTTGAGGAAGTTATATGGTGGGTGTATGATACCGGCGAAAAGTGCGCGGTATTAGAAAGGCTAGTGATACGTCTCCAACGTATCTATAATTTTTGATTGCTCCATGCTATATTATCTACTGTTTTAGACAATATTGGGCTTTATTATCCACTTTTATATTATTTTTGGGACTAACCTATTAACCGGAGGCCCAGCCCAGAATTGCTGTTTTTTGCCAATTTCAGTGTTTCAAAGAAAAGGAATATCATACGGAGTCGAAACGGAACGAAATCAACTGGAGAAGTTATTTTTGGAAGGAAAGCTACCGGAAAAGCTTGGAGTGCACGTCAGGAAAGAAGGGAGGTGCCCACGAGGGTGGAGGGCCGCCAGCGCGCCCCTGCCTCATGGCCCCCCCTTCGGTCAACCGACGTACTTCTTTCACCCATATATACCTACGTATCCTAAAACTTCTAGAACAGAGAATAGATCGGGAGTTCCGCCGCTGCAAGCCTCTGTAGCCACCAAAAACCAACCGGGACCCTGTTACGGCACCCTGCCGAAGGGGGGAACCCTCACCTGTGGCCATCTTCATCATCCCGGCGCTCTCCATGACGAGGAGGGAGTAGTTCACCCTCGGGGCTAAGGGTAATGTACCAGTAGCTATGTGTATGATCTCTCTCTCTCTCTCTCGTGTTCTTGATTTGGCACGATCGTGATGTATCGCGAGCTTTGCTATTATAGTTGGATCTTATGTTGCTTCTCCCCCTCTACTCTCTTGTAATGAATTGAGTTTTCCCCTTGAAGTAATCTTATCAGATTGAGTCTTTAAAGATTTGAGAACACTTGATGTATGTCTTGCCGTGCGTATATGTGGTGACAATGGGATATCACGTGATTCACTTGATGTATGTTTTGGTGATCAACTTGCGGGTTCCGCCCATGAACCTATGCATAGGGGTTGGCACACGTTTTCGTCGTGATTCTCCGGTAGAAACTTTTGGGCACTCTTTGAGGTTCTATGTGTTGGTTGAATAGATGAATCTGAGACTGTGTGATGCATATCGTATAATCATACCCACAGATACTTGAGGTGACATTGGAGTATCTAGGTGACATTAGGGTTTTGGTTGATTTGTGTCTGAAGGTGTTATTCTAGTACGAACTCTAGGGTTGTTTGTGACACTTATAGGAATAGCCCAACGGATTGATTGGAAAGAATAACTTTGAGGTGGTTTCGCACCCTACCATAATCTCTTCGTTTGTTCTCCACTATTAGTGACTTTGGAGTGGCTCTTTGTTGCATGTTGAGTGATATTTATATTATCCAATTATGTTATTATTGTTGAGAGAACTTGCACTAGTGAAAGTATGAACCCTAGGCCTTGTTTCAACTCATTGCAATACCGTTTATGCTCACTTTTATCATTAGTTACCTTGCTGTTTTTATATTTTCATATTACAAAAACCTATATCTACCATCCATATTGCACTTGTATCACCATCTCTTCGTCGAACTAGTGCACCTATACAATTTACCATTGTATTGGGTGTGTTGGGGACACAAGAGACTCTTTGTTATTTGGTTGCAGGGTTGCTTGAGAGAGACCATCTTCATCCTACGCCTCCTACGGATTGATAAACCTTAGGTCATCCACTTGAGGGAAATTTGCTACTGTCCAACAAACCTCTGCACTTGGAGGCTCAACAACGTCTACAAGAAAAAGGTTGAGTAGTAGACATCAAGCTCTTTTCTGGCGCCGTTGCCGCGGAGACTAGGTAAGCGGCACTCACACCCCATCAAATAAGATCTTTTCTGGCGCCGTTGCCGGGGAGGTGAGTGCTTGAAGGTATATATTTAGATCTTGCAATCGAATCTTTTTGTTTCTTGTTTCAGCACTAGTTTAATTTATAAAAGAAAACTACAAAAAAATGGAATTAAGTTTGTCTCATACGCTTCATCTTTTTAATATCTTTCGTGAGTATAAGAATGCATTAAAATGTTTGGCACTAAATCTTTGAATGATGAGCATGATTGCAATGTTGTTAGTATGAATTCCTTGAATATCCATGATGCTAATGATATTCAAAGCCACAAGCTTGGGGAAGCTATGTTTGATGAAGATGATATTTTTTGTCCCCCAAGCTTTGATGAGCAAATTTACTATGATTAAAGCATGCCTCCTATCTATGATGATTATTGTGATGACACGTATGCTTTAAAGAATAATGATAACCATGAAACTTGTCATCTTCATCTTAATTTTCAATCATATGATAGTTATTTTGTTGAGTTTGCTCCCACTACTATTCATGAGAAGAAATTTGCTTATGTGGAGAGTAGTAAAAATTTCTATGCAAGTAGATCATGAAAAGAATGCTTTAGGTGCTAGTTATATTGTTAAATTCATTCATAATGCTACTGAAAATTATTATGAGGGAGGAATATACGCTTGTAGGAATTGGAATAATATCAAGTTTCCTCTCTATGTGCTTAAAGTTTTGAAGTTATGCTTGTTTTACCTTCCTATGCAAGTTGATTCTTGTTTCCATAAGTTGTTTGCTCACAAAATCCCTATGCGTAGGAAGTGGGTTAGACTTAAATGTGCTAGTCATATTCTTCATGATGCTCTCTTTATGTTTCAATTCTTATCTTTTATGTGAGCATCATTGAAATCATCATGCCTAGCTAGGGGCGTTAAACGATAGCGCTTGTTGGGAGGCAACCCAATTTTATTTTAGTTTCTTACTTTTTGGTTCTGTTTAGTAATAAATAATCCATCTAGCTTCTGTTTAGATGTGGTTTTGTGTTTTAGTTAGTGTTTGTGCCAAGTGGAACCTTTGGGAAGACTTGGGTGAAGTCTTTATGATCATGCTGTAAAAAAACAGAAACTTTAGCGCTCATGAGATTAGCTAGAACTTTTTACTGGAAAGTGATATTTAGTTGATTCCTTTAGCAGATGATTACTAGACAAATCCCTCAGGTCCACCAATTTATTTTAGAATTTTGGAGTTCCATAAGTTTGCGTTAGTTACAGATTACTACAGACTGTTCTGTTTTTGACAGATTCTGTTTTCATTGTGTTGTGTGCTTATTTTGATGACTCTATGGCTAGTAGAATAGTTTACAAACCATAGAGAAGTTGGAATATATTAGGTTTAACACCAATATAAATAAATAATGAGTTCATTATAGTACCTTGAAGTGGTGTTTTGTTTTCTTTCGCTAATGGAGCTTACGAGTTTTCTGTTAAGTTTTGTGTTGTGAAGTTTTCAAGTTTTGGGTAAAGATTCGATGGACTATGGAATAAGGAGTGGAAAGAGCCTAAGCTTGGGGATGCCCAAGGCACCACAAGGTAATATTCAAGGACAACCAAGAGCCTAAGCTTGGGGATGCCCCGGGTGGCATCCCCTCTTTCGTCTTCGTTCATCGGTAACTTTACTTGGAGCTATATTTTTATTCACCACATGATATGTGTTTTGCTTGGAGCGTCGTTTTATTTTATTTAGCTTTGCTTGCTGTTTGAATAAAATACCAAGATCTGAAATTTTTAAATGTTAGAGAGTCTTCACATAGTTGTATAATTATACAACTACTCATTGATCTTCACCTATATCTTTCAGAGTAGTTTGTCGTTTGCTCTAGTGCTTCACTTATATCTTTTAGAGCATGGTGATAGTTTTATTTTGAAGAAATATATGAAGTCTCATGCTTCACTTATATTATTTTGAGAGTCTTAAACAGCATGGTAATTTGCTTAAATAATCCTAATATGCTAAGTATACAAAAATAGTAAAAACTTTCTTATGAGTGCGTTGAATACTAAGAGAAGTTTGATGCTTGATGATTGTTTTGAGATATGGAGGTAATAATATTAAAGTCGTGCTAGTTGAGTAGTTGTGAATTTGAGAAATACTTGTGTTGAAGTTTGCAAGTCCCGTAGCATGCACGTATGGTAAACGTTATGTAACAAATTTGAAACATGAGGTGTTCTTTGATTGTCCTCCTTATGAGTGGCGGTCGGGGACGAGCAATGGTCTTTTCCTACCAATCTATCCCCCTAGGAGCATGCGCGTAGTGCTTTGGTTTTTGATGGCTTGTAGATTTTTGCAATAAGTATATGAGTTCTTTATGACTAATGTTGAGTCCATGGATTATACGCACTCTCACCCTTCCATCATTGCTAGCCTCTTTGGTACCGTGCATTGCCCTTTCTCACATTGAGAGTTGGTGCAAACTTCGCCGGTGCATCCAAACCCCGTGATATGATACGCTCTTTCACACATAAACCTCCTTATATCTTCCTCAAAACAGCCACCATACCTACCTATTATGGCATTTCCATTGCCATTCTGAGATATATTGCCATGCAACTTTCCACCATTCCGCTTATCATGACACATCCATCATTGTCATATTGCTTAGCACGATCATGTAGTTGAGATAGTATTTGTGGCAAAGCCACCGTTCATAATTCTTTCATACATGTCACTCTTGATTCATTGCATATCCCGGTATACCGCCAGAGGCATTCATATAGAGTCATACTTTGTTCTAGTATCGAGTTGTAATCATTGAGTTGTAAATAAATAGAAGTGTGATGATCATCATTTTCTAGAGCATTGTCCCAAGTGAGGAATAAAAAAAGAGAAAGTCCATAAAAAAAGAGAAGGCCCAAAAAAAGAGAAAGGCCATAAAAAAAGAGAAGGACCAAAAAAATGAGAGAAAAAGAGAGAAGGGACAATGCTACTATCCTTTGCCACACTTGTGCTTCAAAGTAGCACCATAATCTTCATGATAGAGAGTCTCTTGTTTTGTCACTTTCATATACTAGTGGGAATTTTTCATTATAGAACTTGGCTTGTATATTCCAACAATGGGCCTCCTAAAGTGCCCTAGGTCTTCGTGAGCAAGCAAATTGGATGCACACCCACTTAGTTTTTTTTGTTGAGCTCTCATACATTTATAGCTCTCGTGCATCCGTTGCATGGCAATCCCTACTCCTCGCATTAACATCAATCGACGGGAATCTCCATAGCCCATTGATTAGCCTCGTTGATGTGAGATCTTCTCCTTTTTTGTCTTCTCCACATAACCCCCATCATCATATTCTATTCCACCCATAGTGCTATATCCATGGCTCGCGCTCATATATTGCGTGAAAGTTTATAGGTTTGAGATTACTAAAGTATGAAACAATTGCTTGGCTTGTCACCCGGGTTGTGCATGATGAGAGCATTCTTGTGTGACGAAAATGGAGCATGACTAAACTATATGATTTTGTAGGGACGAACTTTCTTTGGCCATGCTATTTTGAGAAGACATAATTGCTTAGTTAGTATGCTTGAAGTATTATTATTTTTATGTCAATATGAACTTTTGTCTTGAATCTTTCGGATCTGAATATTCATCTCACAATTAAGAAGAATTACATTGAAATTATGCCAACTAGCATTCCACATCAAAAATTATCTTTTTTATCATTTACCTACTCGAGGACGAGCAGGAATTAAGCTTGGGGATGCTTGATATGTCTCCAACGTATCTATAATTTTTGATTGCTCCATGCTATATTATCTACTGTTTTAGACAATATTGGGCTTTATTATCCACTTTTATATTATTTTTGGGACTAACCTATTAACCGGAGGCCCAGCCCATAATTGCTGTTTTTTTTTGCCTATTTCAGTATTTCAAAGAAAAGGAATATCAAACAGAGTTGAAACGGAACGAAATCAACTGGAGAAGTTATTTTTGGAAGGAAAGCTATCGGAAAAGTTTGGAGTGCATGTCAGGAAAGAAGGGAGGTGCCCACGAGGGTGGAGGGCGCCCCCCCCCCCTAGGGCGCGCCCCTGCCTCGTGGCCCCCCTTCGGTCCACCGACGTACTTCTTTCACCCATATATACCTACGTATCCTAAAACTTCCAGAACGAAGAATAGATCGGGAGTTCCGCCGCCGCAAGCCTCTGTAGCCACCAAAAACCAATCGGGACCCTGTTCCGACACCCTGCCGGAGGGGGGAACCCTCACATGTGGCCATCTTCATCATCCCGGTGCTCTCCATGACGAGGAGGGAGTAGTTCACCCTCGGGGCTGAGGGTATGTACCAGTAGCTATGTGTTTGATCTCTCTCTCTCGTGTTCTTGATTTGGCACGATCTTGATGTATCACGAGCTTTGCTATTATAGTTGGATCTTATGTTGCTTCTCCCCCTATACTCTCTTGTAATGAATTGAGTTTTCCCCTTGAAGTAATCTTATCGGATTGAGTCTTTAAAGATTTGAGAACACTTGATGTATGTCTTGCCGTGCATATCTGTGGTGACAATGGGATATCACGTGATTCACTTGATGTATGTTTTGGTGATCAACTTGCGGGTTCCGCCCATGAACCTATGCATAGGGGTTGGCACACGTTTTCGTCGTGATTCTCCGGTAGAAACTTTTGGGCACTCTTTGAGGTTCTATGTGTTGGTTGAATAGATGAATCTGAGATTGTGTGATACATATCGTATAGTCATACCCACGGATACTTGAGGTGACATTGGAGTATCTAGGTGACATTAGGGTTTTGGTTGATTTGTGTCTTAAGGTGTTATTCTAGTACGAACTCTAGGGTTGTTTGTGACACTTATAGGAATAGCCCAACGGATTGATTGGAAAGAATAACTTTAAGGTGGTTTCATACCCTACCATAATCTCTTCGTTTGTTCTCCACTATTAGTGACTTTGGAGTGACTCTTTGTTGCATGTTGAGGGATAGTTATATGACCCAATTATATTATTATTGTTGAGAGTACTTGCACTAGTGAAAGTATGAACCCTAGGCCTTGTTTCAACTCATTGCAATACCGTTTACGCTCACTTTTATCGTTAGTTACCTTACTGTTTTTATATTTTCTGATTACAAAAACCTATATCTACCATCCATATTGCACTTGTATCACCATCTCTTCGCCGAACTAGTGCACCTATACAATTTACCATTGTATTGCGTGTGTTGGGGACACAAGAGACTCTTTGTTATTTGGTTACAGGGTTGCTTGAGAGAGACCATCTTCATCCTACGCCTCCTACGAATCGATAAACCTTAGATCATCCACTTGAGGTAAATTTGCTACTATCCTAATAACCTCTGCACTTGGAGGCCCAACAACGTCTACAAGAAGAAGGTTGAGTAGTAGACATCAGCTAGCAATGGTGGAAAGATGAGAAAAGTGCGTATAATCCATGGACTCAACATTAGTCATAAAGAACTCATATACTTATTGCAAAAATCTACATGTTATCAAAGCAAAGTATTACGCGCATGCTCCTAGGGGGATAGATTGGTAGGAAAAGACCATCGCTCGTCCCCGACCACCACTCATAAGGAAGGCAATCAATAAATAAATCATGCTCCGACTTCATCACATAACGGTTCACCATACGTGCATGCTACGGGAATCACAAACTTTAACACAAGTATTTCTCAAATTCACAACTACTCAACTAGCATGACTCTAACATTACTACCTCCATATCTCAAAACAATTATCAAGTATCAAACTTTTCTTAGTATTCAACGCACTCAAAAGAAAGTTTTACAAATCTTGAATACCAAGCATATTATTATTTTTAAGCAAATTACCATGTTATTTAAGAGTCTCAAAATAATCTAAGTGAAGCATGAGAGATCAAAGGTTTCTATAAAACAAATCCACCACCGTGCTCTAAAAGATATAAGTGAAGCACTAGAGCAAAACTATATAGCTCCAAAGATATAAGTGAAGCACATAGAGTATTCTATCAAATTCCAATTCATGTATGGCTCTCTCAAAAGGTGTGCACAGCAAGGATGATTGTGGTAAACTAAAAAGCAAAGACTCAAATCACACAAGACGCTCCAAGCAAAACACATATCATGTGGTGAATAAAAATATAGCTCCAAGTAAAGTTACCGATGGAAGTGGACGAAAGAGGGTATGCCTTCTGGGGCATCCCCAAGCTTTGACTTTTTGGTGTCCTTGGATTATCTTGGGGGTGCCATGGGCATCCCCAAGCTTAGGCTCTTTCCACTCCTTGTTCCATAATCCATCAAAAAAATTCACCCAACACTTGAAAACTTCACAACACAAAACTCAACAGAAATCTCGTGAGCTCCGTTAGCGAAAGAAAACAAAAGACCACTTCAAGGTACTGTAATGAAATCATTCTTTATTTATATTGGTGTTAAACCTACTGTATTCCAACTTCTCTATGGATTATAAACTATTTTACTAGACATAGATTCATCAAAATAAGCAAACAACACACGAAAAACAGAATCTGTCAAAAACAGAACAGTCTGTAGTAATTTGTAGCTAACGCAAACTTCTGGTACTCCAAAAATTCATCACAAATAGGAAGACCTAGGAAATTTGTTTATTGATCAGCAGAAATTGGAATCAGTATTTTATCACGTCCTGGTAATGTTTAAAAATTGTTTTCGTGAACCGAAAGTTTATGGAAATTACAGCAAGATCAAATAAATATCATTCAAGAAGATCCTATAGGTTTAGCTTGGCACAAACACTAATTAAAACATAAAACCACATCTAAACAGAAGGTATATGGATTGTTTATTCCTAAACAGAAACAAAAACTAAAAAACTAAAAATAAATGGGATGCCTCCCAACAAGCGCTATCGTTTAACGCCCCTAGCTAGGCAAAAAAACAAGGATAGATCTAGGTATTGCCATCTTTGGTAGGAAATTCTTCAACGAGGCATCTACCTTCCTTAGAATTTTTTTGTTTCTAGTAATTATCAATTTTTTAGGCAAAAGAGCGAAAAATTCATTCGTAGCAAATGGTTCCTTTATGATAGCAAAAAGATTGGGATGAATACTTATAGATTTAAGATCCACGGTTTCCTTACTAGAGGATTCACCCTTATTCTTAGGAGCATACGTGAGCTTAGCAATTTTAGTAGGTGGACTTGGAGTATTTTTTTACGGGAGAAAAAGCGGTTCCCAAGTTGGTAATGATACCCTCAAGTTTATCAATTCTAGAGGAATCTTGATTTATTTTCTCATTAACTATGGGTTCCTTCTCCTTAATATTTTTCAAAGTTACTCCTACCTTAGATCCATATTGGGAAATTTGATTGTGGATATTTTTATCTAGATTTTCAATTAACTCAACGGTAGCAACTTTATTTTCAATAATTTCAAGTCTTTGCATTACATGCTCCAAAGTTAACATAGTTCCATTAACCAAAAGGGGTGGTGAGCCAAATAAATCTATCATAGCATTATAAGAATCAAAAGTATGGCTACCCAATAAATTCCCTCCGGTAATGGTATCAAGGATATATCTATACCAAGGATTAGCACCTACATAAAAATTGTGGAGAAGAACTGAGGTAGATTGCTTCCTGGTAGATCTATTTTGAGCATTGCAAATTCTATACCAAGCGTCTTTTAGATTTTCTCCCTCCATTTGCTTAAAATTTAGAACTTCATTCTCGGGAGACAACGGAGAAGATATAAGACTAGCCATAACGACAAGCAAGTGAACTAACACACGAGCAAACAAAAAGCAAGCGCAAAGAAAGGCAAACGGAAAAGAGAGGGCGAATAAAACGGCAAGGGTGAAGTGGGGGAGAGGAAAACGAGAGGCAAATGGCAAATAATGTAATGCGGGAGATAAGGGATTGTGATGGGTACTTGGTATGTTAACTTTTGCGTAGACTCCCCGGCAACGGCGCCAGAAATCCTTCTTGCTACGCCTTGAGCTTGCGTTTGTTTTCCCCGTAGAGGAGAGGATGATGCAGCAGAGTAGCGTAAGTATTTCCCTCAGTTTTTGAGAACCAAGGTATCAATCCAGTAGGAGGCCACGCGCAAGTCCCTCGTACCTACACAAAATAAATAGCTCAACGCAACCAACGCGATTAGGGGTTGTCAATCCCTTCACGGTCACTTACTTAGAGTGAGATCGATAGAGATGATAGATAATATTTTGGTATTTTTGGTATAAAGATGCAAAGTAAAATAAAAAGCAAAGTAAAAAGCAAAGCAATAAAAAGTGATGGAAGATTGATATGATAGAGAATAGACCGGGGCCATAGATTTCACTAGTGGCTTCTCTCAAGAGCATAAGTATTTTACGGTGGGTGAACAATTCTTGTTGAGCAATTGACAGAATTGAGCATAGTTATGAGAGTATCTAGGTATGATCATGTATATAGGCATCACGTCCGAGACAAGTAGACCGACTCCTGCCTGCATCTACTACTATTACTCCACTCATCGACCACTATCCAACATGCATCTATAGTATTAAGTTAATGAAAACATAGTAACCTTTAAGCAAGATGACATGATGTAGAGGGATAAATTCATGCAATATGATAAAAACCCCATTTTGTTATCCTCGATGGCAACAATACAATACGTGCCTTGTTGCCCCTCATCCATCGGGAAAGGACACCGCAAGATTGAACCCAAAGCTAAGCACTTCTCCCATTGCAAGAACTACCAATCTAGTTGGCCAAACCAAACGGATAATTCGAAGAGACTTGCAAAGGTAACCAATCATACATAAAAGAATTCAGAAAAGATTCAAATATTGCTCATAGATAATCTTGATCATAAACCCACAATTCATCGGTCTCAACAAACACACCGCAAAAAGAATATTACATCGAATAGATCTCCACGAGAGAGGGGGGACATTGTATTGAGATCCAAAAGAGAGAAGAAGCCATCTAGCTACTAACTATGGACCCAAGGTCTGAAGTAAACTATTCACACTTCGTCTGGAGAGGCTATGATGATGATGTAGAAGCCCTCGTGGTGGATTCCCTTCCGGTGAGCTCGGAACAGGCCCCAAGATGGGATCTCGTGGATCTGTAAAGTTACTGGCGGTGGAATTAGGTTTTTGCCTCCGTGATCTCGATCGCTTGGGGGTGCGTAGGTATATATAGGAGGAAGAAATGCGTTGGTGGAGCTCAGGCCCCACGAGGGTGGAGGGCGCGCCTGGGGGGGAGGGCGCGCCCCCCTACCTCGTGCCCACCTTGAAGCTTCCTTGGCGTAGGGTCCAATTCTCCTGGATCATATTCGGTGAGAAAATCACGTTCCCAAAGGTTTCATTCCATTTGGACTCCGTTTGATATTCCATTTCTTCGAAACACTGAAATAGGCAAAAAAACAGCAAATCTGGGCTGGGCCTCCGGTTAATAGGTTAGTCCCAAAAGTAATATAAAAGTGGAAAATAAAGCCCAATATGGTCCAAAACAGTAGATAATATAGCATGGAGCAATAAAAAATTATAGATACGTTGGAGACGTATCACCTGCCGCCCAAACAGAGCTTGATAAGGGCTCTTGATGTTGACCACTTCAAAGGTTAAAGTCTCAGACCTGGAGTCAGGCTCATCTCCAAAGGCCACTTCCAAAGATATCCTACCCACGGGATAGGCCGACTTAGCCGACACCACGCCATGGAAAACAGTGTTGGCTTAAGATTTTTATCAGTCAGTCCCATGCGACGGAAGGTCTCATAATAAAGTATGTTAATGCTACTGCCCCCATCCATGAGTACCTTAGTGAATTTGTAGCCCCCAACACGAGGCGCCACCACAAGAGCCAGCTGACCCAGATTATCCACCCGGGGCGGGTGATCCTCACGACTCCACACTATAGGCTACTCTGACCACCGCAAGTAACATGGCACTGCCGGCTCAACAGCATTGACTGCCCTCTTATGAAGCTTCTGATCCCGCTTACATAAGCTAGTGGTGAAGACGTGGTACTGTCCACTATTCAACTGCTTCGGGTTGCTCTGATAACCAGATTGCTGCTGGTGTTGATTTCCCTGATTATTCTGCTGGCTGTAGCCGCTCTGGTTACCGTGGCCTTGAAACCCGGAATTTGAACCGCCGCCTCCTTGACCCGGACCATGAGAGCCGGACCGTGAACTGCGTTCGGGCTGTGGTTGCGTTGGATGGACTCCCTAAAGCTTCTCATTATGTTGCAATCTCTACACATATGGGTAGCCGGCTTCTGATCTGTTCCATGTTTTGGACATGGCTGACTTAACACTGCATCAAGGTCAAACCTGGCCCCTTGAACCGGCGGTCCTTTATGACGCTGGTTATAATTGCGCGCCCTAGTGTTAGCCACAAAATCATCAGCCTTACACTTACCGTTGCCGCCCTGATTGACAGGATTGTATTGCTGTCCCTTCATGCCGCTACTCTTCTTTCCCTTTCCCGATCTCTCATCCTCAGAGTCGGGGTCCTTGGTACCATCAGAGTTGGCATACTTGAAAAGAGCCGCCATAAGCTCCCCCATGTCATTGCAATGACGCTTAAGCCACCCAAGCTTCTGCTTGAGTGGAACAAAATGGCAATTTTTCTCCAACATTAGAACCGATGAGCCGACGTTGATGTTACCTGAAGAATGTATAATAGTCAAGACCCGGCGCACCCAGCTGGTTGTTGATTCACCCTCAGCTTGAACACAAGAAACCAAATCCATGATCGACATAGGCTGCTTGCATGTATCTTTGAAATTCTAGATAAACCGGGCTTTCAGCTCTGCCCATGACCCGATGGAGTCAGCCAACAGCCCCTTCAACCAGGTACGAGTCGTCCCTTCCAGCATCATGGTGAAGTACTTAGCGTATGCAGCTTCGCTAACATCCAGCATCTCCATAGCCATCTCATAACTCTCCACCCAAGCCTTTGGTGGCTGATCTGTTGTGTAATTGGGCACCTTGCGAGGGCCTTTGAAGTCCTTGGGTAAACGCTCGTTCCGTAGAGCCGCCGTTAGACACGGCACACCGAAAGCTCTAGAAGTTACACTCACCTCAACTGAAGCCGTCGGGTAAACTGGCGTGTGCTGGTGAGCCGCCAGCTCGGCCTCCCGACGCCTTCTGCCCTGGTCCACCAAATCCTGTGCATTGGTCCCATTGCGCGTCGGGTTATGTCCATGAGGCTGATTACGGTGCTGCTCAGTACTCGAGACTGCTGGCGAGTCAATGTGCCTATTGTAACTCCGGCTTGGACGAGGGGTCGAATGAATCCGGTCACGACTATAGGAATAAGCCTGCTGTTGTACCAAAGCCGTTTGAAGGAGCTCCCTGGCCCTTCTGATTTCAATCGTTGTCGGTGTCTCACCCTCGACCGACAGAGCCGCCAACCACGTTGCTACCGCAATCATGTTGTCTAGAGGGGTGGAGTAGTGACCCGGCGGCGTCACGACATGCTGAGGCGGGGTGTTATTCATGTGCGGAGAATCTGCTATGCGCGATTGACCCGTCGCCCCACCCCCTGGCGCCTCAAGCGTCTGGTTTATCACCGGCGGGTTACTAGCCCCCGCTCCGGGTGTGTTGAAGAGGTTCCTTGACTCGTAAATCGAGGGCAGACGACTCTGGTGTTTACTCCTCAAGACTTCGCTTGATGCGTTCTGATCCACCATAAGCCGGTACGAATCTGCTTGAATCCGTTGTGCCTGGGCGTTTAAGACGGCCCACTCTGCAGCCATCCTAGTGTTTTCTGCTGCCAATTCTGCCTTAGCTTGCGCTATTTCATCATGCAATTTAGCCACATCCACCTTATGTTGTTCCTGGTTGTCTGTGGTTACCTCCACTCCCATCGGAGTCGCTAGATCGTCCAACAGATCTGTTAAAACTTGAGCCGGCACCAGCCGCTGTTACCGCCGCTGCACTGGAAGTCATGGCCGCGGCGGCTGTTGAACCGAGAATCGGCTGGGTGCCAGCCATGAAGATTGCCACTCTGTTCGGCGCCTCGTGGGGGTCCAGAATATTGTCGCCATCGGAACAGCCCCCAAGCCGTCCATCTTGCAATTGATACATCGAATCGGTTTCGCCTGTGGACGACTCACCATCAGAGTAGACGGCCGTCTCACCACCAGACACAGAGCCTTCAAACTCAGCCACATGGATACATCCAACAAAGGCATGCTTCATGGCGGGTTTAACCCGGGCAGGTCGTGCACGCTGAGCCGTCTCGATGATGTCAGTGCAGATGTCCGGCTCAGGGCCCGGTTCACCAATCTTGCCGATGAAGACGTGGATTCCGCCGAAGGGGACCCGGTACCCGTACTCAATCGAGCCGGCCTCGGGGACCCAGCCTGCATCATCGATGTAGAGCTTGTCGCGACAACTCTTGGTCATCCGGCCCACAGCGTATCTCTTGATCCCTTCAAAGCTGCCCTTTAAGAACTCAAAACCACCGTGCGCTGGCCCCACGGTGGGCGCCAACTGTCGTGGAAGTGTCATGGCAGATGTCCTCATGGAAGGACTTAGTTGTGGAACCATTGCGACGAGGTTAGCTCAAAGGGGTTAAACGGGACAAAGGACATGAGGAGTTTATACTGGTTCGGCCCCTTACGGTGAAGGTAAAGGCCTAGTCTAGTTTGAGGTGGTATTGCTAGGGTTTCGATTACCAGGGAGCAAACATGCTTTGCCTGGCTCTTGAGTTGTTGTCTCTTTCCCTAAGCCGCAGCCGGGTCGTCCCCTTATATACATGGGTTGACGCCCTGCGGCCTACAAAGTCCCGGCCGGTTCATACAACGAGTCCGGCTCGGTGACTTATCTTACATGCCTTACATTACAAGTCTACACATACATGGCGATTTACACTTATGGGCCTTAAGCCACCTTAGGGTTTAGGCCTTTTAACAAGCCTGTCTATGAACCGCCATCTTTAATATACTCTTGGGCTTCGTTTAGATGAACCGCCATAGGGATGACCCGGCCCCTTCTGGGCGGGTCATATCTGATAGTCATATCCCCAACAACGACCTTGTCCTTAGGTGCGTTCAGTCCGCCAAGGGTGCAAACAAGTTGACGGCAAAGTGGGAAGGCCCTTACCGGGTAGTACAAGTAACCAGACCTAGCGCAGTCCGTCTGGAGACCGGAGATGGCATTCAATTGCAAAACTCATGGAATATTGAGCATCTCCGCAAGTTCTACCCGTAAGGCGCGGCTGTCGGCCCCTGCCTGGCAACCACCCTTTTGTACATGCCTTGCCTCAGTTGCATGTAACCCCTTGTACAAAGCCAGGCGCAAACCCTGAGCAACAGAGAAATAAGCGAAGCGCTGGGGGCCCCCGACAAGTTGCATGCATTCATAAGCATATCATGAGAATTGCATCTGCATATAGATAAGATCGCATATGGCATCATTTCCATCTGCATAAAAATGCAGGTTTATGTCAAAGACTTGGCCTCTAAAGAGAGATGGAAAGATGAGCCTACACTACGATCTCCGGCAAGCCAAACAGATAAGTTCTATCTCTTATCCATACATGTTCTGTAAGTAAGAAATTGTGCATGAGAAAACCTCGCCACTTTTTGAAACGTAGGTGCTCCCACCCTTTGACTCGAATGTTGCTTCGGTCAGGATGGTCGTAGTAGCCTCTGATGAAGAAAGATTGCCGGGGGGCTGGTCCCTCATTACAATTTGTGCCCGGCAAGCTTAACTCCCCGGAAGCCAAATCGAGGGTACCGGTAGGATAGCCTACCGAGGAAACTCGTTTATTTTAAAATATAGAGACATTTCACCTCTGCATGGCCATATACATGCACGAGTCCCCGACAAGGTTTATCTTTTTCATTGATATGCTTCAAACAAGTACAAACCTTACATGACACAAACATGGATTCAAGGGATTACATTATTTGAACTAAAATTTTGCAAGTGCCTATAGATTTAAGATTGAAAAAAGATAAGTGCCCCATGATGCCTTTGCCCTTGTCCATTTCCCTCAGGGTATTACAGGGAGGGACCAAGGAGGAAGGGGGCGAGCCCGACTGGGATTCGACGCCTCCCCAGGATCAGGATGGCGCCGCAACCCAGCAAGGAGAAAGAAACCGGAGGGCAGGCGCGGATGGTGGCGCTGAAGGAAGCCCAGACGGGGGCAGTGGAGTCGCCGGCAAACACGACTCGTCGGAACGATCACCCCCGTTCTTGGCATGTCGTGGATTGCCGCTACCCCTGTACCACCGCCGTCTGGAGACCCCGTCACGGTAGCCGCGGCAAGCACCATGCTCTCTGGGAAATTCCACAGAGAGCATGGACGTCCCCAACGGTCCCGACATCAGAAACCACTGCATGTTCGGAAAATGTGTATGGAAGCAAAGAGCCCTCCTGCACGACAAGCGGACGGTGCCCAGGGGAGGTTAGGTTTGCCTTCGCTAATGGCAAACCCGTCCTGCAACCCCTCTCCAACACCACGAGAAGAAGAGAAATGAGACACGACCAACCACCACACCCCGCACCCATTACGGGCCTCGGCGTGGTGTCGTTTGTGTCGCCTCCCACTAGAGTTGAAGCTACGGGCGGACCGGCGATGAGCACACCAGAGTCGCCACCTCTAGTGCTACCACCATGCCGCCCGAGCGCCCCCTTAAGACTCATGCAGAGCTCTAAGCTAGGACCCGGGGCCCGGGGTCGGGCTCTTCCCTTCAGCATATCCAAGAGAAAACAGAGGGTGGAGGCAGAAAGGAATGAGGATGAATGCCTCCACCTCTCCCCTGCTCCTCCTTTTATAGGCGAGTTGGGAGCTGGGGGCTGATTCCCCGGCATATAACCGACATCCTCCTTCACCAACCCAAGAAGATCGGGGCCCTACCTTGATGCTCTCCCGCACCACGTGTCCCCTTTACCTAGCCCACTCAATGCATGCAGCATACGTGGCTCAGGATAAGGGCGTGGTGGGAAGAGTGAATTGGCAGTTACCTGCCCATGCATTAGTCATTCACGGGCCATTACAAGAATGGCCCCACCATGATTGGTGTTGCACGACGTGCAGAAAAACTGGAAACTGACCCAAGCCCGGGTTAGTGGAGAGGCAAAGATGATCTCAAAGGGTAGAGCCACCTCTGCACTCGTGCCTGTGCATTGGTTAGGGCCTGCCCCAACGACGCCTAGCAGCGCGTTCGTGTTAGGCCCGGGGGCTCCTGTCGGTGCAACAAACCCTAGGTCCGTTGCTCGAACTATGCACAGGCCTGAAGGCAAGATTACAACACCATGACCAACACCAAGGCACAGATCAAGAAGGCCAAGTCGAAGCCAGAGAGACAATATGCCACAAAGGGAAAAGACTCCCTTGCCGGGCAGGCGAGCCTGGTAAGGACGAGGATCGTCCCGGCAGCGATCCCCAAGACCGCCCCGGCAGACCTGCCGGGGCTTGCGGAAGCAAAAACACTCCGCCAAGACCCCACCCACCACCTCACCACGACGCACGTCGTCGATCAGTGCGGTGTTAAGGTCCAAAGTGACTAAGTGGCTGCTATATGCCACATGGCAGCCACTGCCTACACAAAATACCTACATGCGACACCCGTCGTGCGATGTGTCAAGCAAGCAGGCGAAAAGCTGGCGAAACAGCCCAGCAGGGCCTACCGGGCAAGCTATGATGCGACATTGAGCGGCGCATTTAATGCGCTCTGTCAGCCTGCAGAGTTAGGTATGATAGCACTATTTTCTATCTAATCAGTGCATAATGACTGATTTGCCACTGTGGTGACCCCTTGCTCTATAAAAGGAGGCCCATGGCAACCATAGAAAGGATTCGGACCCTTGTACACTCATACGCGCGTAACCGTTCTCATCCCAAGGCAACCCTGTCGGGCAAGAGCACTGCACTTTCCACCACAGTCCACCATAAATCCACCAAAGCAGGAGTAGGGTTTTACGCCTCATGGCGGCCCGAACCTAGGTAAAAACTGCCCGTGTGATCTCTGCCATGCTGTCCCACACTCCTCCGCTCTTTGTGCAACGTGCCATCCCCCGCTGAACCAGAAAGGGGCTCATGGCCCCATAGGTGGCCGTGGTTTCCCATGACAATGCAACTCCCGGATACCGGAGGAATACCTTGTGCGCTATCAAACGTCACAATGTAATTGGGTGATCATAAAGATGCTCTACAGGTATTTCCGAAGGTGTCTGTTGAGTTGGCATGGATTTTGATTAGGATTTGTCACTCCGTGTATCGGAGAGGTATTTCTGGGCCCTCTCGGTAATACACATCACAAGAAGCTTGCAAGCAAAATGACTAAGGAGTTAGTCATGAGATGATGTATTACAGAACGAGTAAAGAGACTTGCCGGTGACGAGATTGAAATAGGTATGAAGATACCGATGATCCAATCTTGGGCAAGTAACATAACGACAGACAAAGGGGATTACATATGTTGTCATAAGGTTTGACCGATAAAGATCTTCATAGAATATGTAGAAACCAGTATGGGCATCCAGGATCCGCTATTGGTTATTGACCAGAGATGCATCTCGGTCATGTCTACATCATTCTCGAACCCGTAGGGTCCGCACGCTTAACGTTCATTGACGATATAGTATTATGTGAGTTATGTGATTTGGTGACCGAATGTTGTTTGGAGTACCGGATGAGATCACGGACATGACGAGGAGCTCCGGGATAGTCTAGAGGTAAAGATTGATATATAGGACGATGCTATTTGGTCATCGAAAAGGTTTCAGAGTGTATCAGGTAGTCATCGGATCACCGGAAGGGGTTCCGGGAAGCCCTGGGAGGTCAATGGGTCTTATACACCAGCTCACAAGGGGCTGGCGCGCCCCTTCCCTTGGCCGCTGGCCCTATGGATGGAAAGGGGGAGGGCTAGCCCCTCTTTCCTTCCCTCCACCTAAGAGGAAGGAAAGGGGGGCGCCACCTCCTCGTGCCTTCCCCCCGCAGGCAAACAAGGAAGGGGGCGCCATAGGGTAGGAGCCCAAGGGGGACGGCCGGCCACCTTGGGGCGCCCCTTGGCTGCCTCCCCCCACCTATATATGAGGGAGGGGGCACAACACAAACCCACGACAATCTCTTAGCCGTGTGCGGCGCCCTTCTTCACAGTTTAGTCCTCCGTCTAGTTTTCCGCAGTGCACGGCGAAGCCCTGCGGGAACAAGTTCACCATCACCGTCACCACGCCGTCGTGCTGCCGGTACTAATCTACTACTTCGCCCATCTTGTTGGATCAAAGAATTTCAGAGTGAAGTGGAAAATCATCGTAACAAGAAAATAAAATTTCTATGATCTGATCGTGGAGGTGAATATTTGAGTTATGAGTTTGCTCTTCATTTGAAACAATGTGGAATAGTTTCGCAACTCACGCCACATGGAACACCACAGCGTAATGGTGTGTCCGAACATCGTAACCACACTTTATTAGATATGGTATGATCTATGATGTCTCTTACTGATATACCGCTATCGTTTTGGGGTTATGCTTTAGAGACAGCTGCATTCACGTTAAATAGGGCACCATCTAAATCCGTTGAGACGACACCATATGAACTGTGGTTTGGCAAGAAACCCAAGTTGTCGTTTCTTAAAGTTTGGGGCTGCGATGCTTATGTGAAAAAGCTTCAACCTGATAAGCTCGAACCCAAATCAGAGAAATGTGTCTTCATAGGATACCCAAAGGAGACTGTTGGGTACACCTTCTATCACAGATCCGAAGGCAAGATATTCATTGCTAAGAATGGATCCTTTCTAGAGAAGGAGTTTCTCTCGAAAGAAGTGAGTGGAAGGAAAGTAGAACTTGATGAGTTAATTGTACCTGCTCCCGAATTGGAAAGTAGTTCATCACAAAGATCACTTCCAGTGATTCCTACACCAATTAGTGAGGAAGCTAATGATGATCATCGCGAAACTTCAGATCAAGTTACTACCGAACCTCGTAGGTCAACCAGAGTAAGGTCCACACCAGAGTGGTACGGTAATCCTGTTCTGGAGGTCATGTTACTTGACTATGACGAACCTACGAACTATGAGGAAGCTATGATGAGCCCAGATTCCGCGAAATGGCTTGAAGCCATGAAATCTAAGATGGGATCCATGTATATGACAACAAAATGTGGACTTTAGTTGACTTTCCTGATGATCGGCAAGCAATAGAGAATAAATGGATCTTCAAGAAGAAGACTGACGCTGACGGTAATGTTATTGTCTACAAAGTTAGACTTGTTGCGAAAGGTTTTCGACAAGTTCAAGGAGTTGACTATGATGAGACCTTCTCACCCGTAGCGATGCTTAAGTCTATCCGAATCATGTTAGCAATTGCTGCATTTTATGATTATGAAATATGGCAAATGGATGTCAAAACTGCATTCCTTAATGGATATCTTAAAGAAGAGTTGTATATGATGCAACCAGAAGGTTTTGTCGATCCTAAAGGTGCTAACAAAGTGTGCAAGCTCCAGCGATCCATTTATGGACTGGTGCAAGCCTCTTGGAGTTGGAATATATGCTTTGATAGTGCGATCAAAGTATATGGTTTTATTCAGACTTTTGGAGAAGTCTGTATTTACAAGAAAGTGAGTGGGATCTCTGTAGCATTTCTAATATTATATGTGGATGACATATTGTTGATTGGAAATAATACAAAATTTCTGGATAGCATAAAAGGATACTTGAATAAGAATTTTTCAATGAAAGACCTCGGTGAAGTTGCTTATATATTGGGCATCAAGATCTATAGAGATAGATCAAGACACTTAATTAGACTTTCACGAAGCACATACCTTGATAAAGTTTTGAAGAAGTTCAAAAAGGATCAGTCAAAGAAAGGGTTCTTGCCTGTGTTACAAGGTGTGAAGTTGAGTCCGACTCAATGCCCGACCACTACAGAAGATAGAGAGAAAATGAAAGTCATTCCCTATGCCTCAGCATAGGTTTTATCATGTATGCAATGTTGTGTACCAGACCCGATGTGTGCCTTGCTATAAGTTTAGCAGGGAGGTACCAAAGTAATCCAGGAGTGGATCACTAGACAGTGGTCAAGAACATCCTGAAATACCTAAAAAGGACTGAGGATATGTTTCTCGTTTATAGAGGTGACAAAGATCTCATCGTAAATGGTTACATCGATGCAAGCTTTGACTCTGATCCGGATGACTCTAAGTCACAAACCGGATACATATTTATATTGAATGGTGGAGCTGTCAGTTGGTGCAGTTCCAAGCAGAGCGTCATGGTGGGATCTACGTGTGAAGCAGAGTACATAGCTGCTTCGGAAGCAGCAAATGAAGGAGTCTGGATGAAGGAGTTCATATCCGATCTAGGTGTAATACCTAGTGCATTGGGTCCAGTGAAAATCTTTTGTGACAATACTGGAGCAATTGCCTTGGCAAAGGAATCTAGATTTCACAAGAGAACCAAACACATCAAGATACCCTTCAATTCCATCCGCGATCAAGTCAAGGAGGGAGACATAGAGATTTGCAAAATACATACGGATCTGAATGTTGCAGACCCGTTGACTAAGCCTCTTCCACGAGCAAAACATGATCAGCACCAAGACTCCATGGGTGTTAGAATCATTACTATGTAATCTAGATTATTGACTCTAGTGCAAGTGGGAGACTGAAGGAAATATGCCCTAGAGGCAATAATAAAGTTGTTATTTATATTTCCTTATATCATGATAAATGTTTATTATTCATGCTAGAATTGTATTAACCAGAAACTTAGTACATGTGTGAATACATAGACAAACAGAGTGTCCCTAGTATGCCTCTACTTGACTAGCTCGTTAATCAAAGATGGTTAAGTTTCCTAACCATAGACATGTGTTGTCATTTGATGAACGGGATCACATCATTAGAGAATGATGTGATGGCAAGACCCATCCATTAGCTTAGCATAATGATCGTTAAGTTTTATTGCTATTGCTTTCTTCATGACTTATACATATTCCTTTGACTATGAGATTATGAAACTCCCGAATGCTGGAGGAACACCTTGTGTGCTATCAAACGTCACAATGTAACTGGGTGATTATAAAGATGCTCTACAGGTGTCTCCGAAGGTGTTTGTTGGGTTGGCATATATCAAGATTAGGATTTGTCACTCCAAGTATCGGAGAGGTATCTCTGGGCCCTCTCGGTAATGCACATCATAATAAGCCTTGCAAGCAATGTGACTAATGAGTTAGTTACGGGATGATGTATTACAGAACAAGTAAAGAGACTTGCCGGTAACGAGATTGAACTAGGTATGAAGATACCGACGATCGAATCTCGGGCAAGTAACATACCGATGACAAAGGGAATAACGTATGTTGTCATAACGGTTCGACCGATAAAGATCTTCGTAGAATATGTAGGAGCCAATATGGGCATCCAGGTTCCGCTATTGGTTATTGACCAGAGAGGTGTCGCGATCATGTCTACATAGTTCTCGAACCCGTAGGGTCCGCACACTTAACGTTTGTTGACGATATAGTATTATATGAGTTATGTATCTTGGTGACCAAATGTTGTTCGGAGTCCCGGATGAGATCACGGACATGACAAGGAACTCCGGAATGGTCAGGAGGTAAAGATTTATATATGTGATAATAGTGTTTGGTCTCCGGAAGGGTTCCGAAATTCACCGGAAGGGGTTCCGGATGTTTCCCAAAATGTTTGGGTATGAGAACACTTTATTTGGGCCAAAGGGGAAAGCCCACAAGGTTTTTGGAAAGTGTAAAAGGAAGTTTTGCGGAGTCCTGGGGCCATACGCCAGGGTCCCTTGCGTTTGGGTCCAGACGCCGGGAACCCTGGCGTCTGGGTCCAGATGCCGGGCCCTGGAGTTCGAGAAGGACTCTTGCCTTTCGGGTGAAACCGACTTTGTGTAGGCTTTTACTCCAAGTTTCGACACCAAGGATCAACATATAAATAGAGGGGCAGGGCTAGCACCCAAGACAGATCAAGAAACACCAAGCCGTGTGCCGGCAACCCCGTCCCCTCTAGTTTATCCACCGTCATAGTTTTCATAGTGCTTAGGCGAAGCCCTGCGGAGATTGTTCTTCACCAACACCGTCACCATGTCGTCGTGCTGCCGAAACTCATCTACTACTTCGCCCCTCTTGCTGGATCAAGAAGGTGAGGACGTCATCGAGCTGAACGTGTGCTGAACGCAGAGGTGTCGTACGTTCGGTACTTGATCGGGACGGATCGTGAAGGTGTACGACTACATCAACCGTGTTGATAAACGCTTCCGCTTTCGGTCTATGAGGGTACGTAGACACACTCTCCCCTCTCGTTTATATGCATCTCCTAGATAGATCTGGCGTGATCGTAGGAATTTTTTTGAAATACCGCATTCCCCAAAAATCACTATGAAATCATATAGTCTTGTCATGCTCCATCTTCTTAACACAAAGTATTTATCATGCACAACCTTGATGACAAGCCGAGCAATTGGTTCATACTTTTTAACATGCTTCAACTTTTTCAACCCCCATGCAATACATGAGCATAAGCCATGGACATAGCACTATGGGTGGAATAGAATGCGGTGATAGCTAGAGATTAATAAGGGGAAGTCAAAAAGGAAGAAAGAAGTCATTGACATGGCTAATCAACGGGCTATGGAGATACCCATCAATTGATGCCAATGCGAAGAGTAAGGATTGCCATGCAACGGATGTAAGTGTCGGGAAACGTTGCACGGAAAAAAAGAATATATGCACACGCCAGATCTATCCATGGAGATGCATAGCAACGAGAGGGGAGAGTGTGTCTATGTACCCTCGTAGACCGTAAGCAGAAGCGTTTAGTAACACGGTTGATGTAGTCGAACCATTTTGACAACATACGCAATTCCCTTTGTCTGTCGGTATGTTACTTGCCCGAGATTCGATAGTCGGTATCTTCATACCAAGTTCGATCTCATTACCGGCAAGTCTTTTTACTCGTTCCGTAATACATCATCTCGTGACTAACTCCTTAGTCATTTGCTTGCAAGCTTATTATGATGTGTATTACCGAGAGGGCCCAGAGATACCTCTCCGATACACTGAGTGACAAATCCAAATCTCGATCTAAGCCAACTCAACAAACACCTTCGGAGATACCTGTAGAGCATCTTTATGATCACCCAGTTATGTTGTGACATTTGATAGCACCCAAGGTATTCCTCGGGTATCTGGGAGTTGCATAATCTCATAGTCGAAGGAATATGTATTTGACATTAATAAAGCAATAGCAATAAACTTGAATGATCAAATGCTAAGCTAACGGATGGGTCTTGTCCGTCACATCATTCCCCTAATGATGTGATCCCGTTATCAAGTGACAACACATGTCTATGGCTAGGAAACCTTAACGAGCATTGATCAACGAACTAGTCAAGTAGAGGCTCACTAGGGACACGGTATTTGTTTATGTATCCACACATGTATTTCAGTTTCCAATCAATACAATTCTAGCGTGAATAATAAACCTTTATCATGAATAATAAAATATAAAATAACAACTTTATTATTGCCTCTAGGGCATATTTCCTTGAGTCTCCCACTTGCACTAGAGTCAATAGTCTAGATTACATTGTAATGAATCTAACACCCATGGAGTCTTGGTGTTGATCATGTTTTGCTCGTGGAAGAGGCTTAGTCAACGGGTCTGCTACATTCAGATCTATGTATTTTGCAAATATCTATGTCTTCATCCTTGACCTTTTCATGAATGGAGTTGAAGCGTCTCTTGATGTGTTTGGTTCTCTTGTGAAACTTGGATTCCTTCGCTAAGGCAATTGCTCCAGTGTTGTCACAAAATATTTTCATTGGACCTGATGCATTGGGTATTACACGCAGATCGGATATGAACTCCTCAATTTAGACTCCTTCATGTGTTGCTTCCGAAGCAGCTATGTACTCCACTTCACGCGTAGATCCCGCCACGACGCTCTGCTTGGAGCTGCACCAACTGACAGCTCCACCATTCAATATAAATATATATCCAGTTTGTGACTCAGATTCATCTGGATCATTGTCGAAACTAGCATCGACGTAACCATTTACGACGAGCTCTTCGTCACCTCCATAAACGAGAAACATATCCTTGGTCCTTTTCAAGTACTTCAGGATGTTCTTGACCGCTATCCAGTGGTCCACTCCTGGATTACTTTGGTACCTCCCTGCCAAACTTATGGTAAGGCACACATCAAGTCTGGTACACAGCATAGCATACATAATAGAACCTACGGCTGAGGCATAGGGAATGACTTTCATTTTCTCTCTATCTTCTGAAGTGGTCGGGCTTTGAGTCAGACTCAATTTCACACCTTGTGACACAGGCAAGAACCCTTTCTTTGACTGATCCATTTTGAACTTCTTCAAAACTTTGTCAAGGTATCTGCTTTGTGAAAGTCCTATTAAGCGTCTCGATCTATCCCTATAGATTTTGATGCCCAATATATAAGTAGGTTCACCGAGGTCTTTCATTGAAAAAATTCTTATTCAAGTATCCTTTTATGCTATCCAAAAATTCTATATCATTTCCAATCAACAATATGTCATCCACATATAATATCAGAAATGCTACGGAGCTCCCACTCACTTTCTCGTAAATACAAGCTTCACCATAAGTCTGTATAAAACCATATGCTTTGATCACCTCATCAAAGCGTATATTCCAACTCTGAGATTCTTGCACCAGTCCATAGATGGTTCGTTGGAGCTTGCACACTTGGTTAGCACCTTTAGGATCGACAAAACCTTCTGGTTTCATCATATACAACTCTTCTTTAATAAATCCATTAAGGAATGCAGTTTTGACATCCATTTGCCAGATTTCATAATTATAAAATGCGGCAATTTCTAACATGATTCAGACTGACTTAAGCATCGCTACGAGTGAGAAAGTCTCATCGTAGTCAACCCCTTGAACTTGTCAAAAACCTTTCGCGACAAGTCAAGCTTTGTAAATGGTGACATTACCATCAACGTCTGTCTTCTTCTTGAAGATCCATTTATTCTCAATGGCTTGCCGATCATCGGGCAAGTCCACCAAAGTCCGTACTTTGTTCTCGTACATGGATCCTATCTCAGATTTCATGGCCCGAAGCCATTTATCGGAATGTGGGCTCATCATAGCTTCTTCATAGTTCGTAGGTTTGCCATGATCTAATAACATGACTTCTAGGACAGGATTACCGTACCACTCTGGTGCGGAACATGCTCTGTTCGACCTACGAGGTCCAGTATTTACTTGATACGAAGTTTCATGATCACGAGAACAAATTACTGTGATGTGATACTTTCCAGTTTGAGAGAAGGTACAATTACCTCATCAAGTTTTACTTTCCTCCCACTCACTTCTTTCGAGAGAAACTCCTTCTCTAGAATGGAACCATTCTTGGAAACAAAGATCTTGCCTTCGGATCTGTGGTAGAAGGTGTACCCAATTGTTTCCTTAGGGTATCCTATGAAGACGCACTTCTCCGATTTGGGTTCAAGCTTATCAGGCTGAAGCCTTTTGACATAAGTGTCGCAACCCCAAACTTTAAGAAATGACAGCTTAGGTTTCTTGCCAAACCATAGTTCATACGGTGTCATCTCAACTGATTTAGACTCTGCCCTCTTTAACGTGAATGCAGCTGTCTCTAATGCATAACCCCAAAACGATAGTGGTAAATTGGTAAGAGACATCATAGAACGCGCCATATCCAATAAAGTACGGTTACGACATTCGGACACACCATTACACTGTGGTGTTCCAGGTGACGTGAGTTGTGAAGCAATTCCACATTGTTTTAAATGAAGGCCTAACTCGTAACTCAAATATTCGCCTTCACAATCAGATTGTATAAACTGTATTTTCTTGTTACGATGATTCTCCACTTCACTCTGAAATTCTTTGAACTTTTCAAATGTTTCAGACTTGTGTTTCATCAAGTAGATATACCCATACCTACTCAAATCATCTGTGAAGGTCAGAAAATAACGATACCCGCCGCGTGCCTCAACACTCATTGGACCGCATACATCGGTATGTATTATTTCCAATAAGTCATTAGCTCGCTCCATTGTTCCGGTGAACGGAGTTTTAGTCATCTTGCCCATGAGGCATGGTTCACAAGTATCAGATGATACATAATCAAGTGATTCCAAAAGTCCATCCACATGGAGTTTCTTCATGCGCTTTACACCAATATGACCAAAATGGCAGTGCCACAAATATGTTGCACTATCATTATCAACTATGCATATTTTGACATCAATATTATGAATATGTGTATCACTACGATCGATATTCAACAAAAATAGACCATTCATCAAGGGTGCATGACCATAAAAGATATTACTCATATAAATAGAACAACCCTTATTCTCCGATTTAAATGAATAACCGTCTCGTAATAAACAAGATCCAGATATAATGTTCATACTCAACGCTGGCACCAAATAACAATTATTGAGGTCTAAAACTAATCCCGAAGGTAGATGTAGAGGTAGCGTGCAGACGGTGATCACATCGACCTTGGAACCATTCCTGACGCGCATCGTCACCTCGTCCATAGGCAATCTTCCTTTATTCCGCATCTCCTGTTTCGAGTTACAAATATGAGCAACAGAACCAGTATCAAATACCCAGGCGCTACTACGAGCATTACTAAGGTACACATCTGTAACATGTATGTCAAATATACCTTTGTTCACTTTGCCATCCTTCTTATCCGCGAAGTATTGGGGTAGTTTCGCTTCCAGTGACCATTCGCTTTGTAGTAGAAGCACTCGGTTTCAGGTTTGGGTCCAGCTTTGGCTTCTTCCCGGGAGTGGCAACTAGCTTTCCATTCTTCTTGAAGTTCCTTTTCTTTTCCTTCCTCTTTTTCTTGAAACTAGTGGTCTTGTTAACCATCAACACTTTGATGTTCCTTCATGATTTCAACCTCTGCGACCTTAAGCATTGCGAAGAGCTCAGGAATCATTTTATTCATCCCTTGCATATTATAGTTCATCACGAAGCCATTGTAGCTTGGTGGCAGTGACTGAAGAACTCTGTCAATAACACTATCAACTGGGAGTTCAACTCCCAGCTGAGTCAAGTGGTTATGATACCCAGACATTTTGAATATGTGTTCACTGACAGAATTGCTCTCCTCCATCTTGTAGCTATAGAACTTGTTGGAGACTTCATATCTCTCAACCCAAGCATTTGATTGAAATATTAACTTCAACTCTTGGAACATCTCATATGCTCCATGACGTTCAAAACGTCTTTGAAGTCCCGGTTCTAAGCCCTAAAGCATGGCACACCGAAGTACTGAACTATCGAGTAGTCATCAGATCGAGCCTGCCAGACGTTCATAACATCTGCAGTAGCTCCTACAGCAGGTCTGTCACCTAGCGGTGCATCAAAGACATAATTCTTTTGTGCATCAATGAGGATAATCCTCAGGTTATGGACCCATTCCATGTAGTTGCTACCATCATCTTTCAACTTAACTTTCTCTAGGAACACATTAAAATTTAGGGGAATGATAGCTTGGTCCATTGATCTACAACATAGATATGCAAAACTATTAAGACTAAGTTCATGATAAATTAAGTTCAATTAATCAAATTACTAATGAACTCCCACTTAAGTAAACATCCCTCAAGTTATCTAAGTGATACATGATCCAAATCAACTAACCCATGTCTGATCATTACGTGAGATGGGGTAGTCGTCAATGGTGAACATCTCTATGTTGATCATATCTACTATATGACTCACGTTTGACCTTTCTATCTCCAGTGTTCCGAGACCATGTCTGTACATGCTAGGCTCGTCAAGTTTAACCCAAGTATTCTGCATGTGCAAAATTGTCTTACACCTGTTGTATGTGAACGTAGAGTCTATCACACCCGATCATCACGAGGTGCTTCAAAACGACGAACTTTGGCAATGGTGCATACTCGGGGAGAACACTTTTATCTTGAAATTTAGTGAAGGGATCATCTTATAATGCTACCACCGTACTAAGCAAAATAAGATGCATAAAGGATAAACATCACATGCAATCAAAATATGTGACATGATATGGCCATCATCATCTTGTGCTTTTGATCTCCATCTCCAAAGCATAGTCATGATCTCCTTCGTCACCAGCTCGACACCTTGATCTCCATCGTTGCGTCGGGGTCGTCTCGCCAACTATTGCTAACGCATAGTGATAAAGTAAAGCACTTACATGGCACTTGCATTTCATACAATAATTAAGAGACAACCCTAAGGCTCCTGCCGGTTGTCGATATTACAAAACATGATCATCTCATACATCAACATATATCACATCATATCTTGACCATATCACATCACAACATGCCCTGCAAAAACAAGTTAGACGTCCTCTACTTCGTTGTTGCAAGTTTTACATGGCTGCTACGGGCTTCTAGCAAGAACCGTTCTTAACTATGCAAAAACCACAACGGTGATTTATCAAGTTTTCTGTTTTAACCTTCTTCAAGGACCGGTCGTAGTCAAATTCGATTCAACTAAAGTAGTAGAAACAGACACCCGCCAGCCACCTTTATGCAAAACAAGTTGCATATCAGTCGGTGGAACCGGTCTCATGTGCGTGGACATGTAAGGTTGGTCCGGGCCGCTTCATCCCATAATACCGCCGAATCAAACTAAGACGTTGGTGGTTAGCAATATGACTATCACTGCCACAACTCTTTGTGTTCTACTCGTGCATATCATCTACGCATAGACCTGGCTCAAACGCCACTGTTGGGAAACGTTGCATGGAAAACAAATATTTTTCTACGCACACGCAAGATCTATCCATGGAGGTGCATAGCAAAGAGAGGGGAGAGTGTGTCTATGTACCCTCGTAGACCGTAAGCGGAAGCGTTTAGTAACGCAATTGATGTAGTCGAACTTCTTCACGATCCAACCGATCGAGTACCGAACATATGGCACCTCCGTGTTCAGCACACGTTCATCTCGGTGACATCCTCGCCTTCTTGATCCAGCAAGACGGCGAAGTAGTGGATGAGTTCCGGTAGCACGACGACATGGTGACGGTGGTGGTGATGATATCTCCGCAGGGCTTCACCTAAGCACTACGAAAATATGACCGAGGGACGAAACTGTGGAGGGGCGCCGCACACGGCTAAGAGATTGTCATGGTTATGTGTGGCCCCCTATATATATATATATATATATATATATATATATATATATATATATATATATATATATATATATATATATATATATATATATATATAGGTGGGGGGGAGCAGCCAGGCGCCCAAGTAGGGTCAAATCCTACTTAGGCTCCTCGCCGCCCCCTTACCATATATATGGGAGGAGAAAGGAAAGGGGGAGGGAAGGGGGAGTCGAATCCCCTTCCTTCCTTTCTCCCATAGGCCGGCCGTCATAGGGGGTGCTCCAACCCCTTATGGGCTGGTGTGCTCCCCTCTAATGGCCCAATAGGCCCATCATACTCCCGGGGGTGTCCGGAACCCCTTCCGGCGATCCGATGACTACCCGCTGCACTCCGAAACTCTTCCGGTGTCCGAACAGTATCGTACTATATATCAATCTTTACCTCTGGACCATTCCGGAGCTCCTCGTCATGTCCGTGATCTCATCTGGGACTCCGAACAACATTCGGTCACCAAATCATATAACTCATATAACACTATATCGTCAACGAACGTTGAGCGCGCGGACCCTACGGGTTTGAGAACTATGTAGACATAACCGAGACACCTCTCCGGTCAATAACCAATAGAGGAACCTGGATGATCATATTGGTTCCTACATATTCTACGAAGGTCTTTATCGGTTGAACCATTTTGACAACATACGCAATTCCCTTTGTCTGTCGGTATGTTACTTGCCCGAGATTCGATAGTCGGTATCTTCATACCAAGTTCGATCTCATTACCGGCAAGTCTCTTTACGCGTTCTGTAATACATCATCTCGTGACTAACTCCTTAGTCATTTGCTTGCAAGCTTATTATGATGTGTATTACCGAGAGGGCCCAGAGATACCTCTCCGATACATAGAGTGACAAATCCTAATCTCGATCTATGCCAACTCAACAAACACCTTCGGAGATACCTGTAGAGCATATTTATGATCACCCAGTTACGTTGTGACTTTTGATAGCACACAAGGTATTCCTCCGTTATCCGGGAGTTGCACAATCTCATAGTCGAAGGAATATGTATTTGACATTAAGAAAGCAATAGCAATAAACTTGAACGATCAAATGCTAAGCTAACGGATGGGTCTTGTCCATCAGATCATTCTCCTAATGATGTAATCCCGTTATCAAGTGACAACACATGTCTATGGCTAGGAAACCTTAACCATCATTGATCAACGAACTAGTCAAGTAGAGGCTCACTAGGGACACGGTATTTGTTTATGTATCCACACATGTATTTTAGTTTCCAATCAATACAATTCTAGAATGAATAATAAACATTTATCATGAATAAGGAAATATAAAATAACAACTTTATTATTGCCTCTAGGGCATATTTCCTTCACTAAGAGCCATAAGTTTATGAAAGCTCAAAATAAAAACTAAGTGGGTGTCCATCCAACTTGCTTGCTCATCAAGATCTCGGGCATTTGAGGAAGCCCATCATCGGAATATACAAGCCAAGTTCTATAATAAAAAATTCCCACTAGTATATGAAAGTGACTACATAGGAGACTCTCCATGTGAAAAAACATGGTGCTACTTTGAAGCACAAATGTGGAAAAGTATAGTAACATTGCACATTCTCTCTTTTTATATCATTTTTTGCTGGGCTCTTTTTGTCCTTTTTTCTTTATTTCTCACTGGAACAATGCTCTAATAATGATGATCATCACACTTCTATTTACTTACAAACGATATTACAACTCGATAAAACTGAAACATATGACTCTATATGAATGCCTCTGGCAGTGTACCAGGATGTGCAATGATCTAGCGTAACATGTATAAAAAATGATGAACGATGGCCGAGCCACAAATACTATGTCAGCTATATGATCATGCAAAGCAATATGACAATGATGATGTCTGTCATATAAACGGAACGGTGGAAGTTGCATGGCAATATATCTCGGAATGGCTATGAAAATGCCATAATTAATAGGTAGTGTTGGAAATATGCCCTAGAGGCAATAATAAAAGGATTATTATTATATTTCCTTGTTCATGATAATTGTCTTTTATTCATGCTATAATTGTATTATCCAGAAATCGTAATACAGGTGTGAATACATAGACCACAATATGTCCCTAGTGAGCCTCTAGTTGACTAGCTCGTTGATCAATAGATAGTCATGGTTTCACGACTATGGACATTGGATGTCATTGATAACGGATCACATCATTAGGAGAATGATGTGATGGACAAGACCCAATCCTAAGCATAGCACAAGATCGTGTAGTTCGTTTTGCTAGAGCTTTTCCAATGTCAAGTATCTCTTCCTTAGACCATGACATCGTGTAGCTCCGGATACCGTAGGAGTGCTTTGGTGTACCAAACGTCACAACGTAATCGGGTGACTATAAAGGTGCACTACGGTATCTCCGAAAGTGTCATTGGGTTGACACGGATCGAGGCTGGGATTTGTCATTCCGTGTTACGGAGAGGTATCACTGGGCCCACTCGGTAGTGCATCATCATAATGAGCTCAAAGTGACCAAGTGTCCGGTCACGGATCATGCATTACGAGTGCGAGTAAAGTGACTTGCCGGTAACGAGATTGAACGAGGTATTGGGATACCGACGATTGAATCTCGGGCAAGTAACATACCGTCTCGACAAAGGGAATAGTATACGGGTTGCTTGAATCCTCGACATCGTGGTTCATCCGATGAAATCATCGAGGAGTATGTAGGAGCCAACATGGGTATCCAGATCCGTTGTTGGTTATTGACCGAGAGCCGTCTCGGTCATGTTCAGATGTCTCCGAACCCGTAGGGTCTACACACTTAAGGTTTGGTGACGCTAGGGTTATTAGGAAGACTTGTATGTGATTACGAATGTTGTTCGAGTCCGGATGAGATCCCGGACGTCACGAGGAGTTCGGAATGGTCCGGAGGTGAAGATTTATATATGGGAAGTTGTCATACGGACACCGGAAAATTTCGGGGCATATCGGTATTGTCTGGGGCCACCGGAGAGGTTCCGGGTCCACCGGGAGGGGCCACCTCTCGGAGGGCCTCATGGGCCACAAGGCAGGGAACCAGCCTGGAGGGCTGGGCGCCCCCTTGGGCCCATGCGCCTAGGGTTGGGGGACCCTAGTGGGGGCGCCTTGCTTGGGGGCAAGCCCCTCCTGGCCGCCGCCTCTAGATCTCATCTAGAGGGGCCGGTCCCCCTGCCCCTTCCCCTATAAATAGAGGGGTGAGGGAGGCTGCAAGACACATCCAAGGCGCAGCCCTCCCTCCCAACACCTCTCCTCCTCCGCTGAGTGCTTGGCGAAGCCCCGCCGAGTATCGCCTCTCCACCATCATCACGCCGTCGTCTTGCTGCTGGAGCCTTCTTCCTCAACCTCTCCTTCCCCTTGCTGGATCAAGAAGGAGGAGACGTCGTCCGTTCCGTACGTGTGTTGAACGCGGAGGTGCTGTCCGTTCGGCACTTGGTCAGCGGTGATCTGAATCACGGCGAGTACGACTCCATCATCACCGTCCCCTTGAACGCTTCCGCACGCGATCTACAAGTGGTATGTAGATGCAATCTCTCTCCCATGACTCATTGCTTAGATGAACTCATAGATGGATCTTGGTGAAACCGTAGGAAAATTTTTAATTTTCTGCAACGTTCCCCAACAGTGGCATCATGAGCTAGGTCTATGCGTAGTTCTCTATGGCACGAGTAGAACACAATTTTGTTGTGGGCGAGATCTTGTCAACTTGCTTGCCGCTACTAGTCTTTTCTTGCTTCAGCGGTATTGTGGGATGAAGTGGCCTGACCGACCTTACACGTGACGCTTACGTGAGACAGGTTCCACCGAATCGACATGCACTAGTTGCATAAGGTGGCTAGCGGTGTCTGTCTCTCCTACTTTAGTTGGAGCGGATTAGATGAAAAGGGTCCTTATGAAGGGTAAATAGAAGTTCAAAAATCACGTTGTGGTTATTCAGAGGTAAGAAAACGTTCTTGCTAGAACCCAATTGCAGCCACGTAAAAGATGCAACAACAATTAGAGGACGTCTAACTTGTTTTTGCAACAATTGTCATGTGATGTGATATGGCCAGAAGTTGTGATGAATGATGAATGATATATTGTGATGTATGAGATCATGTTCTTGTAATAGGAATCACGACTTGCATGTCGATGAGTATGACAACCGGCAGGAGCCATAGGAGTAGTCTTAATTATTGTATGACATGCGCGTCATTGATTCAACGCCATGTAAATTACTTTACTTTATTGCTAAACGTGTTAGCCATAGTAGTAGAAGTAATAGTTGGCGAGCAACTTCATGGAGACACGATGATGGAGATCATGATGATGGAGATCATGGTGTCATGCCGGTGATAAGATGATCATGGAGCCCCGAAGATGAAGATCAAAGGAGCTATATGATATTGGCCATATCATGTCACTACTTTATATAATTGCATGTGATGTTTATTATGTTTATGCATCTTGTTTACTTAGAACGACGGTAGTAAATAAGATGATCCCTTAGAATAATTTCAAGAAAGTGTTCCCCCTAACTGTGCACCATTGCTAAAGTTCGTCGCTTCAAGCACCACGTGATGATCGGGTGTGATAGATCCTTACGCTCACATACAACGGTGTAAGACAGTTTTACACATGCATAAACACTTAGGGTTAACTTGACGAGCCTAGCATGTACGCACATGGCCTCGAACACAAGAGACCGAAGGTCGAACATGAGTCGATGGAAGATACGATCAACATGGAGATGTTCACCGACGATGACTAGTCCGTCTCACGTGATGATCGGACACGGCCTAGTCGACTCGGATCATGTAACACTTAGATGACTAGAGGATGTCAATCTGAGTGGGAGTTCATTAAATAATTTGATTAGATGAACTTAATTATCATGAACTTAGTCTAAAGTCTTTGCAAAATATGTCTTGTAGATCAAATGGCCAACGCTCATGTCAACATGAACTTCAACGCGCTCCTAGAGAAAACCAAGCTGAAAGATGATGGCAGCAACTATTCGGACTGGGTCCTAACCCGAGGATCATCCTCATAGCAGCCAAGAAACAATATGTCCTAGAAGCACCGCTAGGTGATGCACCCATCGCAGAACCAAGACATTATGAATGCTTGGCAGTCTCGTCTCGATGATTACTCCCTCGTTCGGTGCGGCATGCTTTACACTTAGAACCGGGCTCCAAAAGCGTTTTGAGCAACACGGAGCATATGAGATGTTCGAGGAGCTGAAAATGGTTTTCCAAGCTCATGCCCGGTCGAGATATGAAGTCTCCGACAAGTTCTATAGTTGTAAGATGGAGGAAAACAGTTCACAAGTGAGCACATACTCAAAATGTCCGGGTTGCACAACCGCCTGTCCAAATGGACATTAACCTCCCGGACGAGGCGGTCATTGACAGAATCCTTGATCGCTCCCACCAAGCTACAAGAGCTTTGTGATGAACTACAATATGCGGGGATGGTGAAGACCATTCTGAAGTATTCTCAATGCTGAAGTCAGCAGAGGTTGAAATCTTGCCGCTACCTTTGTAAGCAAGTTGCCGGAAGAAGTCAAAGAATGGACCCAAGCACGAGACAGAGTGCTTTTATTGCAAAGGGAAGGGCCATCGAAGCGGAACTGCCCCAAATACTTAGCGGACAAGAAGGCCGCAACACTAAAGGTATATTTGATATACATGTAATTGACGTGTACCTTACCAAGACTCGTAGTAACTCCCGGTATTTGATACCGTGCCGTTGCTCATATTTGTAACTCACAGCAGAGCTGCGGAATAAACGGAGACTGGCGAAGGACGAGGTGACAATGCTGCGCGGGAATGGTTCCAAGGTCGATGTGATCGCCGTCGCACACTACCTCTACATTTACCTACGAGATTAGTTTTAAACCTCAATAATTGTTATTTAGTGCCAAGTTTGAGCATGAACATTGTATCAGGATCTCGTTTAATGCGAGATGGCTACTCATTTAAATCCGAGAATAATGGTTGTTCTATTTATATGAGAGATATGTTTTATGGTCATGCTCCGATGGTCAATGGTTTATTCTTAATCAATCTCGAGCGTAATGTTACACATATTCATAGTGTGAATACCAAAAGATGTAAAGTTGATAACGATAGTCCCACATACTTGTGGCACTGCCGCCTTGGTCACATTGGTGTCAAGCGCATGAAGATGCTCCATTCTGATGGACTTTTAGAGTCTCTCGATTATGAATCATTTGACACATGCGAACCATGCCTCATGGGCAAAATGACCAAGACTCCATTCTCCGGAACAATGGAGCGAGCAACCAACTTATTGGAAATCATACATACCGATGTGTGCGGTCCAATGAGCGTTGAGGCTCGCGGAGGATATCGTTATGTTCTCACTCTCACTGATGACTTGAGTAGATATGGGTATGTCTACTTGATGAAACACAAGTCTAAGACCTTTGAAAAGTTCAAGGAATTTCAGAATGAGGTAGAGAATCAACGTGACCGAAAGATAAAATTCTTACGATCGGATCGTGGAGGAGAATATTTAAGTCACGAATTTGGTACACACTTAAGAAAATGTGGAATCGTTTCACAACTCACGCGCACCGAACACCTCAAATAAACGGTGTGTCCGAACGTCGTAATCGCACTCTATTGGATATGGTGCGATCTATGATGTCTCTTACCGATTTACCGCTATCATTTCGGGGATACGCACTAGAGACAGCTACATTCACTTTAAATAGGGCACCATCTAAATCCATTGAGACGACACCGTATGAATTATGGTTTGGGAAGAAACCTAAGCTGTCATTTCTAAAAGTTTGGGGATGCGATGCTTATGTCAAGAAACTTCAACCTGAAAAGCTCGAACCCAAGTCGGAAAAATGCGTCTTCATAGGATACCCTAAGGAAACCATTGGGTATACCTTCTACCTTAGATCCGAAGGCAAGATCTTTGTTGCCAAGAACGGATCCTTTGTGGAAAAAGAGTTTCTCTCGAAAGGAGTAAGTGGGAGGAAAGTAGAACTCGATGAAGTACTACCTCTTGAACCGGAAAGTAGTGCAGCTCAGGAAAATGTTCCTGTGGTGCCTACACCCCCTGGAGAGGAAATTAATGATGATGATCAAGGTACTTCGGATCAAGTTGCTCTTGAACTCAGAGGTCCACAAGGACACGCTCCACACCAGAGTGGTATGGCAATCCTGTCACGGAAATCATGTTGTTAGACAACGGTGAACATTGAACTATGAAGAAGCGATGGCGGCCCAGATTCCAACAAATGGCTTGAAGCCATGCAATCCGAGATAGGATCCATGTATGAAAACAAAGTATGGACTTTGACAGACTTGCCCGATGATCGGCGAGCGATAGAAAACAAATGGATCTTTAAGAAGAAGACGGACGCGCATGGTAATGTCACCATCTATAAATCTCGACTTGTCGCTAAGGGTTATCGGCAAGTTCAAGGGATTGACTACGATGAGACTTTCTCTCCGTAGCGAAGCTTAAGTCCGTCTCAATCATGTTAGCAATTGCCGCATACTATGATTATGAGATATGGCGATGGACATCAAAGCGGCATTCCTTAACGGTTATCTTAAGGAAGAGCAGTATATGATGCAGCCGGAAGGTTTTGTCGACCCTAAGAATGCTAACAAGGTATGCAAGCTCCAACGATCCATTTATGGGCTGGTGTAAGCATCTCGAGTTGGAACATTCGCTTTGATGAGATGATCAAAGCGTTTGGGTTTATATGAGACTTATGGAGAAGCCTACGTTTACAAGAAAGTGAGTGGGAGCTCAGAGCATTTCTCATATTATATGTAGATGACATACTTTTGATGGGAAATGATATAGAACTCTTGGACAACATTAAGGCCTACTTGAATAAAAGTTTTTCAATGAAGGACCTTGGAGAAGCTGCTTATATATTAGGCATCAAGATCTATAGAGATAGATCGAGACGCCTCATAGGTCTTTCACAAAGCACATACCTTGATAAGATTTTGAAGAAGTTCAAAATGGATCAGTCCAAGAAAGGGTTCTTGCCTGCATTTGCAGGTGTGAGATTGAGCTCGGCTCAATGCCCCACCACTGCAAAAGATAAAGAAGAGATGAGCGTCATCCCTATGCCTCGCCATAGGATCTATTATGTATGCCATGTTGTGTACTGGACTGATGTAAACCTTGCCGTAAGTTTGGTAGGAAGGTACCAAAGTAATCCCGCAAGGAACACTGGACAGCGGTCAAGAATATCCTAAAGTACCGAAAAGGACAAAGGACATGTTTCGTTTATGGAGGTGACGAAGAGCTCGTCAGAAGGGTTACGCCGACGCTAGCTTCGACACGATCTGGATGACTCTAAGTCACAAACCGGATACGTGTATATGTTGAATGGTGGAGCAAGAAGTGGTGCATTTGCAAGCGAGCGCCGTGGCGGGATCTACATGTGAAGCGGAGTACATGGCAGCCTCGGAGGCATCGCATGAAGAAATTTGGGTGAAGGAGTTCATCACCGACCTAGGAGTCATACCCAATGCGTCGGGCCGATCAAACTCTTCTCGTGACAACACTGGAGCTATTGCACTTGCCAAGGAGCCAGGTTTCACAAGAAGACCAGCACATCAAGCGCCGCTCAACTCCATCCGTGAAAATGTTCAAGATGGAGACATAGAAATTTGCAAAGTGCATACGGATCTGAATGTCGCAGATCCGCTGACTAAACCTCTTCCATGGGCAAAACATGATCAACACCGTAACTCTATGGGTGTTCGATTCATCACAATGTAACTAGATTATTGACTCTAGTGCAAGTGGGAGACTGTTGGAAATATGCCCTAGAGGCAATAATAAAAGGATTATTATTATATTTCCTTGTTCATGATAATTGTCTTTTATTCATGCTATAATTGTATTATCCAAAATCGTAATACACGTGTGAATACATAGATCACAATATGTCCCTAGTGAGCCTCTAGTTGACTAGCTCGTTGATCAATAGATAGTCATGGTTTCGACTATGGACATTGGATGTCATTGATAACGGATCACATCATTAGGAGAATGATGTGATGGACAAGACCCAATCCTAAGCATAGCACAAGATCGTAGTTCGTTTTGCTAGAGCTTTTCCAATGTCAAGTATCTCTTCCTTAGACCATGACATCGTAGCTCCCGGATACCGTAGGAGTGCTTTGGTGTACCAAACGTCACAACGAATCGGGTGACTATAAAGGTGCACTACGGTATCTCCGAAAGTGTCATTGGGTTGACACGGATCGAGATGGATTTGTCACTCCGTGTTACGGAGAGGTATCACTCGCCCACTCGGTAGTGCATCATCATAATGAGCTCAAAGTGACCAAGTGTTTGGTCACGGATCATGCATTACTGATGCGAGTAAAGTGACTTGCCGGTAACGAGATTGAACGAGGTATTGGGATACCGACGATCGAATCTCGGGCAAGTAACATACCGTCTGACAAAGGGAATAGTATACGGGGTTGCTTGAATCCTCGACATCGTGGTTCATCCAATGAAATCATCGAGGAGTATGTAGGAGCCAACATGGGTATCCAGATCCCGTTGTTGGTTATTGACCGGAGAGCCGTCTCGGTCATGTCTGCATGTCTCCCGAACCCGTAGGGTCTACACACTTAAGGTTCGGTGACGCTAGGGTTATTAGGAAGACTTGTATGTGATTACCGAATGTTGTTCGGAGTCCCGGATGAGATCCCAGACGTCACGAGGAGTTCCAGAATGGTCCGGAGGTGAAGATTTATATATGGGAAGTTGTCATATGGACACCGGAAAGTTTCGGGGGCATATCGGTATTGTACCGGGGCCACCGGAGAGGTTCCGGGTCCACCGGGAGGGGCCACACCTCTCTGAGGGCCTCATGGGCCACAAGGGCAGGGAACCAGCCTCGGAGGGCTGGGCGCCCCCGGGCCCATGCGCCTAGGGTTGGGGGAACCCTAGTGGGGCGCCCTTGCTTGGGGGCAAGCCCCCTCCTCGCCGCCGCCCCCCTCTAGATCTCATCTAGAGGGGCCGCCCCCTGCCCTTCCCTATAAATAGAGGGGTGAGGGAGGGCTGCAAGACACATCCAAGGCGCAGCCCTCCCTCCCCAACACCTCTCCTCTTCCGCTGAGTGCTTGGCGAAGCCTCTGCCGAGATATCGCTCTCCACCATCATCACGCCGTCAGGTTGCTGCTGGAGCCTTCTTCCTCAACCTCTCCTTCCCTTGCTGGATCAAGAAGGAGGAGACGCCGTCTGCCCGTGACGTGTGTTGAACGCGAGGTGCTGTCCGCTCGCACTTGGTCATCGGTGATCCGAATCACGGCGAGTACGACTCCATCATCACCGTTCCTTGAACGCTTCCGCACGCGATCTACAAGTGGTATGTAGATGCAATCTCTCTCCCATGACTCATTGCTTAGATGAACTCATAGATGGATCTTGGTGAAACCGTAGGAAAAATTTTAATTTTCTGCAACGTTCCCCAACAGGTAGGTATAATGACTGTTTTGAGGAAGATATAAGGAGGCTTATATGTGATAGAGCGTATCATATCACGGGGTTTGGATGCACCGGCGAAGTTTGCACCGACTCTCGAAGTGAGAAATGGCAATGCATGGTACCGAAAAGGCTAGCAAATTGCGGAAAGGTGAGAGTGTGTATAATCCATGGACTCACAATAGTCATAAAGTACTCACATACTTATTGAGAAAGCTTATTAGTCCTTGATGCAAAGTACTACTACGAATGCCCCTAGGGGGATAGATTGGTAGAAAAATACCATCGATCGTCCCCGACCACCACTCATAAGGAAGACAATCAATAATAAATCATGCTCCAACTTCTTAGCATATCGAGAGACTATCTGTGCATGCTTCGAGAATCACAAACCTTAACACCAATATTCTTACCAAAACACAATCATTCACTAGTACCTCCCCCATATTACCATCTCAATATCTAAAAAATTATTGCAAGAAATCAAACTTATCATATTCAGTGATCTACATGAAAGTTTTTATTATATCCCTCTTGAATACCTATCATATTAGGACCAATTTCATAACCCGTGCATACTGCCATTACTATTTGTTAGACTCTCAACAAGATAAGTGAAGCATGAGAGAAACAACAATTTCTTCAGGGGCATCTCCCCTACCGTTGCATCCTGGAAACGAAGATTCAAGTCTGATTTTGGCAACTTGAGCTTTAGAGCTGGTGAGCATAAGAAGCATTTTACCATTGCCTTTGTAAATTCCATAAGATAGTTTTATACTTAGGTTTTCATACCTTTTTATATGACCCCCCCACACACACCAAAGTTGTGGGCTTAGTTCTTCCAATGTAAATATGTAACATTTTTGGTGCCTTCATATATATGTAGTAGGAGCCTTTCCTACTGTTTAACTGGTCAAAATAATAATAATATGATGAATTTGGCAACTATGTTCACACTTAATGCATGGCAAGGAAGTACCTCCCCCCCTGAAGCGTTGGTTGAATTTCTTGATAGCTACATGAAGTCGATCAACCAAGCTAGGAGGTACACCACAAATGAAATTGTTAAGGGGAAGATGTCTATCGATGTTACTCACGTCTTACTGGAAGTGAAGAGTTTTGTATCGCCTTGACCACCTCCTTCGACGGACCGAGTGGCCCTATCTGTGAACGGTGCCTTCCTGTTCATCGATTGCATGACATCGACGATTATGGGTCCTTAGGAGACGTGATTGGAGTGTGATCTTTGTCGGCTATAGGTTTTCATGCAACTGCAATGATGGCTCGAGGCGGAGATTCACACACTGATGTAGGGCATGGCTTTGGCCATACATCACTCAGATGTCCCGATCATTGTCCAATCAGACTCCTCCAATGCTTGGCAAGCTTATCTGGTGATGATCTAGTTCGCTCAACATATGGACATCTTGTTGCTGAGATCTAGTCATTGATGGGAGATAGGGAGTTCATTCCGGAGATAGAGTAGCGGAGTAGCAGACCAACATGCAAGGTATAGTTGCAGTGAGTGTAACACCGAGGTATGGCTACACAGAGGACCCCCATGTATCGAGAAACTTTTCCCTCTCTAAAAACTCTTTTCGCAGGGAATAAAGCTTTTTCCTCTCGTAAAAAATAATAATCCTAATTTGATATTGTAACTGTTGTTAGTTTTTCTGTAAATTTGGTCAACTTTGCACTATTTGACTTTTTTTTAGAACACAATGCAGACGCGGGTGCTCATATATACGTGTGTACACTCGCCCCTATAAAACACACACACACACGCACAACCTACCCATATGAGCATCTCCGACAGACTGAGCAGACATATCATATTGAGATTGACGAAGTCATCATAGGCGTCTCGTAGTCGACAGGAACGTCTCCTCCTACTAAGCGTGCATCACCGTAAATCCTGAAATAAATTTAGAAAAATACGAGTACAAAGATTTACGTTATGAGCTGAAGATACCATTGTTCCCCTAACTATCCAACCACATGTTTGATTTACTTGCACTATTTGACTTGAAGCAAAATTTACAGAGCCTACTACTTTACTACTGTCAGGAGTAAGAACGTTTACATCACTGACTGTCCACGGATCGTAAACGGTCCATGACCACCCGGCGATCCACGTCGAGATGCAAATTCAGTTCAGAATCTGCCAACAATTCCCCACAGACGCCCCTCTCATCATCTCATCAATCAATCAACCCCGTTCGTCGCCTTAACCACCGTTTCCTCCATCCGTGGTCCACCGCCGATCAGCGATCCCGATGACTCATCGCGCATCGGCATCTCCGTCCCCGCTGGTCGCAGCTGCCATAATTTCAAAAGGCAGCGCCTAGCTGGCGTCGCCGTGGCACGGCTCCAACGGCTATGCCGCCGACCGTTCGCGGTCTCACGCTCCCGGGCCCCACCCCCCGCGCTCCTCCGCGGACGTGGTGATCCGGTGGCGACCCCCTACAAGTACACCCTCTCCGTGGCTTGGTTGAAAGCCACGTCACCTCCCTCCACCCCCAAATTCCACGGGCTCGCGCTCCAATCATTGCGACGCGCGCCGCTCCCCTCCCCTCCCCGCGAGCCCGAACCAGATTGGCCGCTCCTCCGTCCTCCTCCGGTAAGCGGCGGCTCGCCGATCCCTCCCTCGATTCGTCTCTCGCTGCGGTTCGAGTCGATCTGTTCCTGGTCACATCGTGGTTCTCGCGGTGCCTGCTCGTGATCTGCTGGTTTAGTTCGATCCGCGGTAGGGCTGGCGGATGTCGGGGTCGATTTTTGGGGGGTTTGGGGTCTGGGCGAGTGGCGATTGTGGTTGTCTCGGCGGATTGTGCAGAAAAGGCAGTCCGGTGGCGGGGTTTGCCGATTCTGTCGAGCGAGGCGACGAGTGGTTCGAGATTTCTAGTGGGGAGTTCGCGGTATTGTTCTCGATTGGTATTCATGGGTGCAAATAGACGCGTACTTTTTGTAGAATCACATGGTAGCGGACAGCGATCTGTAAGAAGGTGAGCTACTTTGGTCTGGTACCGGTTTCTTTATTAGGGAGAGAGCTGGAAGAATCTGGACAGGCATGCTTTATAGATCATGCGAGTCTGATATGTTAGCTGCAGACACAATGCTCAGAAACCGAGAGGCTGGGGGAATTGATGGGTTTAGTGGGGAGCTCTGTTTCTGATCTTTAGAAGAACGTGGTTAAGGTTTGTGGAAGCAACTTAATTTAGAAGAACGTGGTTAAGGTTTGTGGAAGCAACTTAATTTTGGGTGCAAGTAGTCTTCACCTGCAAGCATAGGACCTTGTGTTTAGTTCAACCGAACGCCACACAGTCAGCTGCACTGATTACCTACCAATTTTATGATTTAACCGCTTGCCATTATGCTTGTATGATCTGTGCGCTCTTGCCATTATGCTTGTTACTGCATTGGAGCCCGAAGCTAATTGCTATGTTGGTTCCCCTTTCCTCAACCACTGATCGTGATGGTGGTGTAAAGTTTGAGAAATAACCCTTTAGGGTTTGGGTCCTATGTATGTGGGATTAGACAGCTAAACTGCTAATGGCATGAATTAGACAGCTAAACTGCTAATGGCATGAATTAGAAAGCTAAACTGCTAATGGCAGGATGTGCATCACCAGTCAGGCACTATTTAGTTAGGAAGTCATTTAAATCAAAGAAGGAACATGTGAATGTGATGCTATGATCAATGTCTAGCCATTCGTGCATACGATCCAAGTCCTACAGAATTATTTTGGCAGTGCAGTTTGTTCCTTAGATTGTCATCAAGGCGCAACAGTAGATACTTGATTTTCAAAGGTCATCTGGAGAAATAAACTGTATTAAGAATCTAAACAAGTGAAAACAGAATGTTTTATAAAGATAGAAACATGCGTGGTTAAAAACAATGCTCTTTTAGGAATGGATATTACAGTATGGATGCTTAATTCAAACTAGCTATGTTTTGTGGAAAGTGGAAAACAATGTCTGTGTGGTCAAACCCAATACTTGTAGGTTGAAAACTTTGCTAGTCATCACATCTAACAAAAGACAGACAAGAGGCGAACAGACAAGAGAGCTATTGAAAATTTTCTCCCAAAAATCTTAGAAAAAACAGTACCCCTCTCGTTTGAATGTAGATCCCACCCACTCGTACCTTTCAGCCTTCAGCATTTATTTATATGCCTTAGAATTTGAGAAATGTTTTGCAGAAGCCATGTGTGAAATTAAGCATAAGAATTGTTGCTCATAATATCTTCCATATGAAATTTGAAAATTGTAAGTATAGTCTCTTGGGCTTCAGACATATTATAAAGTAACTCATTCTAATGCACTTGCTTTTGATCTCTTGGCATCGTGTGCCAACCATGACATTAAGTGCTGTTTCCTGTAGGCTGCATCTGTTGTCGGAAATTTATCACTATTGTGGAAGGACATCTGCTCACCAAAGTTGCTTGCGAAGCCAGAACAAAGCTATTTGCGGTCTTGCTTCCATGGTGATTATTACAGTTCATTTTTCATGGCAAATGTTTTGATGTTTCATGACAACATTCTGCTAGGAAGATAACATGATTTTAATGTGGAGTGTTCATGTTTATGAAGGCAACCAACGAAAACCTCCCACCAAATGTCATTAGGCAATTGGCTAAAGAATTGAAGAATCTTGACCAGTCACCTCCAGAAGGGATTAGAGTGATTGTGAATGACGATGACTTCACAAGTATTTGTGCAGATATAGATGGCCCTGGTAAGGTTACAATTAATAGGCTTTGATGGCTTATAAACACTAAAAAATCGAGATGTTTCCCTCTAATAGCATTTGTTATAATTTTTCCATGTGTTTTTCATATGCTGCTAGTGTTCATAACTGAATACTGAAAAATATGTTCATTTTGTAAAGAATTATGTCATAATCTGAATTTGTATTTTTTTACTTTTTAATGGAAAATGGATATTGGAAATGATGCAGGTGGGACTCCGTACGAGAATGGGGTTTTCCGGATGAAGCTCGTCTTGTCCCGTGACTTCCCTCAATCCCCACCGAAAGGTCTGGCTATCTTTTGTGTGCCATTTATTTTTTCTGCTCAAGTGCTCATGAAATGAAAGCCTGAGCAGTTGCATCATGTTCTTTACTTGATTATTTCTCGACAAATATTTAACTTGTCCTTCACTTTTTAGGATTTTTTGTGACCAAAATATTCCATCCAAACATATCGAGCAGTGGTGAGATCTGCGTTAACACGTTGAAAAAGGATTGGAATCCTACTCATGGATTAAGGCATGTTCTACTGGTAAGTACATACTACAACAATGTTTGGCCTTAGTTTTGCTAGGGGTAATACATCAACTGTAATTATCGATTAATAACTGTCGGTTTCTTTTTAACATTCTAAAAGGTGGTGAGATGCCTACTGATTGAACCATTCCCAGAATCTGCGCTCAATGAGCAGGCTGGAAAGATGTTACTTGAGAACTATGCAGACTATGCGCGTCATGCAAGGTTACCTTTTGACCTTTTATTGAGCATCAGTGTATCACTTTGTCAATATAGACTAGGACACCTAGCAGACATCTCTATCTGCCTTCACTTTATATGGGGAGTCCCTTTTTGAGTTTTTTCTTTCTGCTTGGTCAAAATTTAGAGTATTGTGCCCGTCTAGGTGACTATGGATGTGATGTTTTTTCTTCTTATGCCATTGCTATAGCTTTTTAAAAATCAGAACACTTATTAACTGTCTACACTGCACTATATGCAGGTTATACACCAGCATTCATGCCCTCAAACCTAAGACTAAGCCCAAGAGTGGCACTATCTCTGAGTCGACTTCTGTAAACGTGGATCAGTCAAGCACAACAAATCTATGCGAAATTGCACCATCAGTGCCCATGGCTTTATGTGCTACTGCTGCTACCAAAGTGCCAGGCTCAAACTCGCTGGATCAGAATGCTCCCGCTGAGCCCACTGTTGGACCATCTACGGCATTGCCCAAGAAGGAAGGACCTGTTGTGACAAAAGCCCCAGCTGATAAGAAGAAGATGGACGCGAGGAAGAAGAGCTTGAAGAGATTGTAAGCAAAATGTTGGGGCATCGGAGGCAGGTGCACCAGATGTAGCAGATGAGTGAATATCAGGTGACATGAGAGGCATCTAGTAAACTGTTTTGTCACCTACGGAAATTCTGCCGAAAGAATGTGAATTGTATATCTTGCATCAACACTTCTGTAATGACAAATCTCCCAAAGAAGGCTTGCCTTCTCTATTCAATTAATTCATTATCTTGAGAAAACTTCTACTGGTTTTTCCTGCATTTGAGCTCATTTGCAACTTTTTTTTAGGGAATCATTTGCAACTAACTATCAGATGATAGTCTGTATTTACAAATGAGTTATTTTTTTGTGGTAAGTTTACAGATGAGAAGTTGATGCCGTATTGTGTTTGAGAACAGAGTGGCGTTTCTCCACCCGAGCTCCTTTTCTCCCGTGTATGTACAGTGAATTCAAAACAAATGGTTAAAATAAATAAATAAAAAGTCTGAATTTGTTTTACACTAAAAATATGATGGAAATTTCTAGGAGCTTGTAAATTTTTGTGCTGATGACTTCGGGGGAGCTCTGATTTTGCTTTTTAGTGTCTTCTCGGCACGGTTTTTTGCAAACTTCAGAAAATTTCATCATCTTTAGTGTAAAAATTCCATTGAATTTATTACCGTTCATCTGGGAGCAGATGAGCTCGAGCTCAGCTCCTGGATACTTCATCATTAGTACTGGACAAAGCATGGTAGGGTCAATGTCCATCTGATGGAATCTGTCAGGGAGGTTTTTTGTTGAATTCTTGGCCCACTTGTGCTCGTCAGTTCATCAGGATAATAATATGACCTCATCAGATAACTATCATCAGCCGGCATATTCTGCATTGCTCTTGTCTAGACTCTAGACTGCATCATAGCAAAGATATTCAGGTCCCGCCTGGGTCAGTAGCTGCCACACTGCTCAAATTGAAAACTCAAAGCTGTCTCTTTTTAATAGTGTGGCACTGTAGTGTACTAGTATAGCACCATGATAAAAATCTCTAGCACTACAATTTCTTGTTCGCTTCGTGCGTCAAAGAATTTCACCTTATTTTTGTGTTTTTTTTCAAAAGGTCCTTGGTGGTGTCAAAGGTTTCCTCCTGCATCCACCGGCAACGCGCTATGAGCATATCTCAATGCCGTCTTCGGGCTTCTGCCTCGACAGAGAAATCTTTTTTTTAATCTATAAAACACCAACGGCCACGATCTATGAAGCAAATTGTGGCTCCGGAAAAGAATGTTAACTTCTCATCTGGCCAATGATTCCATATAATCTTTACTACTAGAGGCCCCTCTTCGGCTGGTATAACATCTCGAGCTTTATGCAGAGGCCGGGTGTATGCTCATTGTATTTGTATCCGTTTGATGCTTTATTTTGAGTCAATAAAATTCACCCTTTATCGAAAATAACATCTCGACTCTCGAGCTAGTAAATCTCATAAAAGAAACAATTCATTTCCCGCAAAAATCGCCTTTTAGAGGGGTGCTACAAAGTAGCAGTTCACTTTGACTTGAAACACGTCTCTTGGTAAGGCATAGTGACAATAGCACATGCCCAATGCAATGCTTCAAGTCCCATGTCGTGCAGATTTCTATAGGGGGAATTTTAGGATTTGCCACATCTTTCCCTGCACTTTGAGGATTTGCCCTCTTTTTTATTTGCATTGATGATCCTCAAATCCTCAAGCTTTTGGCAAAGTTGTGGCAAATCATCAGTGCCAATAAAAATGAGGGCAAATCTTTAAAGTGTGGGCAAACGTGTGCCAAATCCTCAAAGTACAGAGTCAGGCTTCCTGCCGACCAAACTCGTTCTTTAAGCGAAGGAAGAATGGAAAAGTGAGGAACAGAGGAAAAGATAGGGAATAATAATAAGGGAAAAGGAGAGAGACGATACATGGACAGCTTTGATGCGGTAGCGCTGTGTGGTATTCGAGTTAGAAAGACCCAAGCTGAACTCAAGGATAGTTGACGGACGGAAACTGCATTTTTTTCTGTGGAGAGATTAAACAAAGGTCATCTCAACCTGACCGAAGGAACATTTCCCACTCCAAGCTCTCTCTCTCACACACACATACACTCTGGATCCGTCTAGCTCTAAAGTAAACAAACCTCGGCCAGTAACTAATCCTTCCACCGCCCATGCATGTGCACCAACCAACACAAAGTTCTCGGGCAATATTAGCCTGAAGACGTGAAGCGCATGTGAGATGCTGATGTTACCAATCAATCACAGTTTATAGCCTTCCCCATCTTGACCTAATTAATGCGTTTCCAGCTCGTGTGATCATTTGATTGGCGGGGCCGTTCGTACTAGGATAAGGATCGCCTACTTGTCTCACTTCAAGTGCACATTGTTTACATGACATCAGGTTGTTTTTATATGATCCGAATATCTTTCGCTGGGCAAAGACGGCGACATGACACGGAAGTCTCTCGAAACATTGTTTTGTTAGGTTCTTGACGCCGGGAAAGATGAAAGCAACCGCTGCTTCACAGCCAAGGCACAGTTCATGCGCGCTACTGGCACTATCGACCATGTTGCTTTACCAAGTTCTCATGTAGCCTGATAAGGCCTTGCAGGATGTTTAAAGAGGTTTCAGTAAAATAAGCCAAGTTTTTTCTTAAGTGACGCTGTCGTGGGCTCTACGATGACCTCCGTCCTGCCGTTCTGCTGGTCTTGTTCTTGTTGCACCGATATGTAAACTTTTGCCTTATACCTCGGGACTCCTCGCCTGCGCCTGCCTCTTTAGCACCAAAGAGGAAACTAGTACACTGCGCCTGCTGGCGCCCGTCTGGTCTCGGTCGTCACGGCTCACGTCATGTGAACCTCGCGAGGTGCCCCTTGCATAGATATCTCCGCTCCTCGGGAGCCAGCCTAGCGAGGCCGCCCCCAGGGAGGTCTTGGTGTCGTCCGCCTCGCGAGGCTTGGCCCCCTCACGAGGGTCTTGAGCTGTTGTTTGTCGAAGCTGGGTCGTGCCGGGCCATTGGTGGAGCCACGCCGTGGGCCGCAGACAGGCAAGTCTGGGTACCCCCGTTCCAAGGACGCCGACAGTAGCCCCCGGGCCCAAGGCGCGCTCGGACTTGGCTTCAAGGCGAAGCCAAAGGGCAAGTGCGGAGCGCCGCGGGCCCCAACCGCCTGCGGCCTCGGTCGACGTGTGGCGATTGACAGGACGTGGGCGCCTTCGCTTCCCCATGCTGCCTCGGTAACCGTCCTTGACTTGACGAGACCCTGCTGCATGTAGAAGAACATCATCATTGTGTGTGATCGTGGAGGCCGGCTGTTGGCCTCCCGCTGGCTATAAATGAGGAGAGTGGCGGAGCCCCCGTTACTCATCTCCTTCTTCTCGCTGCACGTTCCTTCTCTTCCTCCTTGCTTCGCCGTCTTGCCGTGACTCCCATGGCACCGATAAGGAGGTTCTCCACTGCTGAGAAAGGAAAAACCCCCCGCGAGGAGCAGGGGCCACTTCCGCTGAAGAAGAGGTTCGGCTGCTCCCACGGCGCCGACATGAGGTTGGAGGTGACGAGGCCTTCGTACGAGCGGCCTCCGCCCGGTTATCCGCTGCCCTTGTACGCCCAAGCTCAAGGCTCCGGAGGAGGAGGCGGCGCCTCGCGCCGCTCCTGTCACGGCCGTGGTGGCCAGGCTGTGGTTGCACAGACCGTCGACCCACGAACCCACGCCGAGGGCTCCTCGTGGGAGTTCGTGGTATGGTCGGCGATGCCACCACGTACATTGATCAAGTTTCCGTGGTTCTTCGCCAAAGAGATGCCGCCGAGAGGGCCGCTCGAGCTGTGGCTTGATACGTCTCCAACGTATCTATAATTTATGAAGCATTCATGCTATATTACTATGTGTTTTGAATGATTACGGGCTTTATTATACATTTTTATATTACTTTTAGGACTAACCTATTAACCGGAGGCCCAGCCCATATTGCTGTTTTATTGCCTGTTTCAGTATTTCGAGGAAAAGGAATATCAAACGGAGTCCAAACGGGATGAAACCTTCGGCAGCGTTATTTTTGGGAAGAATATGATCATGGAGACTTGGAGTTCAAGTCAGAAGATCCTCGAGGACTCCACGAGATAGGAGGCGCGCCGCTGGCGCGCCCGCCCTCGTGGGCCCTCGAGCACCTCCCGACCGACTTCTTTCGCCTACATATTCCCTCGCACCTAAAACCATCGAATATCAAGATAGATCGAGTTCCGCCGCCACAAGCCTATGTAGCCACCAAAACCTCTCGGAGTCCGTTCAAGCACGCCGGAGGGGGAACCCATCACGGTGGCCATCTTCATCATCCCGGCGCTCTCCATGACGAGGAGGAGTAGTTCACCCCGGGCTGAGGGTATGTACCCGTAGCTATGTGTTTGATCTCTCTATCTCGTGTTCTTTCTCGTGTTCCCTCTATGGCACGATCTTGATGTATCCCGAGCTTTGCTATTGTAGTTGGATCTTATGATGTTTCTCCCCCTCTACTCTCTTGTGATGAATTGAGTTTCCCCCTTTGAAGTTATCTTATCGGATTGAGTCTTTTATGAGAACACTTGATGTATGTCTTGCCGTGTTTATCTATGGTGACAATGGGATATCATGTGCCTCTTGATGTATGTTTTGGTGATCAACTTATGGTTCCGCCCATGAACCTATGCATAGGGGTTGGCACACGTTCTTGACTCTCCAGAGAAACTTTGGGGCACTCTTTGAAGTACTTTTATGTTGGTTGGATGAATCTGAGATTGTGTGATGCATATCGATAATCATGCCCACGGATACTTGAGGTGACAATGGAGTATCTAGGTGACATTAGGGTTTTGGTTGATTTGTGTCTTAAGGTGTTATTCTAGTACGAACTATTTAATAGATTGATGCGAAAGAATAACTTTGAGGTGGTTTCGTACCCTACCATAATCTCTACGTTTGTTCTCCGCTATTAGTGGCTTTGGAGTGACTCTTTGTTGCATGTTGAGGGCTTGTTATATGATCTATCTATGTTATTATTGTTGAGAGAACTTGCACTAGTGAAAGTATGAACTCTAGGCCTTGTTTCCTATCATTGCAATACCGTTTACGCTCACTTTTATCACTTGTTACCTTGCTGTTTTTATATTTTCAGTTTACAAAAACCTATATCTACCATCCATATTGCACTTGTATCACCATCTCTTCGCCGAACTAGTGCACCTATACAATTTACCATTGTATTGGGTGTGTTGGGACACAAGAGACTCTTTGTTATTTGGTTGCAGGGTTGCTTGAGAGAGACCATCTTCATCCTACGCCTCCCACGGATTGATAAACCTTATGTCATCCACTTGAGGGAAATTTGCTACTGTCCTACAAACCTCTGCACTTGGAGGCCCAACAACGTCTATAAGAAGAAGGTTGTGTAGTAGATATCAAGCTAGTTTCTGGCGCCGTTGCCGGGGAGGTGAGTGCTTGAAGGTATATCTTTAGATCTTCCAATCGAATCTTTTTGTTTCTTGTTTTATCACTAGTTTAGTTTATAAAAGAAAACTACAAAAAATGGAGTTAAGTTTGTGTCATACGCTTCATCTTTTTAATATCTTTCGTGAGTATGATGGAAAGGAAAATTGTGCTCAAGTGCTTGAAGAAGAATGCATTAAAATGCTTGGTACTAAATCTTTGAATGATGAGCATTATTGCAATGTTGTTAGTATGAATTCCTTGAATATCCATGATGCTAATGATATGGAAAGCCACAAGCTTGGGGAAGCTATGTTTGATGAAGATGATATTTTTAGTCCCCCAAGTTTTGATGTGCAAATTTATTATGATGAAAGCATGCCTCCTATTTATGATGATTATATTGATAAAAGTGGGTTTGGAAGAGTGTCAACTTTAGGAAGTAGCGATCCCACTATTTTGGAGGATGTTGAATCTTATTGTGATGAATATGAAAGTGGATTTGGAAGAGTGTCAACTTTATTTAGTGATGATTCCACTATTTCGGAAGAGGTTCCAATTGATTATGAGAAAAAAGTTGCTATTGTGACGCCCCCGATTCAATCGTACACTAACCATACACGCAAACGTGTACGATCAAGATCAGGGACTCACGGGAAGATATCACAACACAACTCTAAAAACATAAATAAGTCATACAAGCATCATAATACAAGCCAGGGCCTCGAGGGCTCGAATACAAGTGCTCGATCATAGACGAAGTCAGCGGAAGCAACAATATCCGAGTACGGACATAAGTTAAACAAGTTTGCCTTAAGAAGGCTAGCACAAACCGGGATACATATCGAAGAGGCGCAGGCCTCCCGCCGGGATCCTCCTAACTACTCCTCGGTCGCCGCCGGCTGCACGTAGTAGTAGGCACCTCCGTGTAGTATTCGCCATCGACGGTGGCGCTCGCCCTGGGCTCCATCGTGCTCGTCGCAGCAACCGGTAAAGAAAGGGGGAAAAGGGGAACAAGGCAACCGTGAGTACTCATCCAAAGTACTGCAAGCAAGGAGCTACACTACATATGCATGGATATATGTGTAAAGGGCCATATCGGTGGACTGAATCAGAATGCCGTAATAAGAGGGGATAGCTAATCCTATCAAGACTACGCTCGCAGCCTCCGCCTTGCAACATGTAGCGAGAGTAGATCAAGTCCTCCAAGTAGCATCACATAGCAATAATCCTACCCGTCGACCCCCTCCTCGTATCCCTGAGAGAGAGCGACCACCGGGTTGTATCTGGCACTTGGAAGGGTGTGTTTTATTAAGTATCCGGTTCTAGTTGTCATAAGGTCAAGGTACAACTCCAAGTCATCCTGTTACCGAAGATCACGGCTATTCGAATAGATTAACTTCCCTGCAGGGGTGCACCACATAACCCAACACGCTTGATCCCATTTGGCCGAACACACTTTCCTGGGTCATGCCCGGCCGCGGAAGATCAACATGTCGCAGCCCAACCTAGGCTTAACAGAGAGGTCAGCACGCCGGTCTAAACCTAAGCGCACAGGGGTCTGGGCCCATCGCCCTGAGCACACCTGCACGTTGTGTGGGCGGCCGGAAGCAGACCTAGCCTAGTGGCGTTCCATCCAATCCGGTAGCGCGCCGCTTCGATCCGACGTCACGGAAGTGCCGCCGATACCACGACGCCGAGTGCCCATAACTATTCCCCGTAGTTGGTTAGTGCGATAGACCAAATGGCCAGACTCAGATCAAATACCAAGATCTCGTTAAGCGTGTTAAGTATCCGCGAACGCCGAACAGGGCCAGGCCCACCTCTCTCCTAGGCGGTCTCAACCTGCCCTGTCGCTCCACCACAAAGATCCACTCGCGGGTGCTCCACAAGCCGACCCGACTTTGGTCACCACATGTATCATGTATAAAGTATATAGTATATACCGGTGATCACCTCCCGAGTGATCATGGCCCGATAGTATAGCATAGCAGACGGACAAGAATGTAGGGCAACAGATGGAAATACTAGCATCCTATACTAAGCATGTAGGATTGCGTATAAAGGTAACAACAAGAGTAGCAAGGACAAAGCTATGCATCGTGATAGGTATAACGAAAGCAAGAATATGCTACACTACTCTAATGCAAGCAGATAGAGTAGAATAGGCGATATCCGTGATCAAGGGGGGTCTTGCCTGGTTGCTCGGCAAGAGAGAGGGTCGTCAACTCCGTAGTCGTCATCGGGCAGCAGCGCCGGTCTCGTAGTCCGTCAGAGAGAAGAGGGGAAGAAACAATGAATACCATGCAAACAGATGCATATCGATGCATGACATGACATGTAACTATGCTAGGGTTGCCCTAACGCGTATGAGGTGATACCGTGAAGGGGAAGCATCCGGAAAGTATTCCGGTGTTTAGCGCTTTCAGCAGAGGAGCCGAGGGGAAAGTTGCGAGTTCGATAGATTAGGGATGTGTGGCGGACGAACGGGTTGCGATTCGGATTCGCCTCGCCGCTCGAGCAACTTTCATGTTGAAAATATTTTAACCGAAGTTACGGATTAAAAGATATGATTTTCTAAAGATTTTATTAATTTTCGAATTTAATTAATTATTTAAATCCAACATTATCCAGAATAGTGAATGATGACGTCAGCATGACATCAGAGTGATGTCAGCAGTCAACGTTGACCATTGACCTGGTCAACCTGACGTGTGGGTCCAGTGGGACCCACCTGTCATTGAGTGCTAATTAACCTATCAGATTAATTAACTAACCTAAGTGATTAGGTTAATCAAGTTTAATTAGTTCAACTAAACAAGATTAGTTAAGTTAATTAATTAATTTTAATATTAATTATTTACTTATTATATATTATTATTATTTATTTATCCATTTATTATTATTCTTTTTAAATTTTTTTGAAACGTTACGGGGGGCGCAGCCCCATTTGGCAAAGGGCTGAGGCCATAGCGGGTCTGGACGCTTCGCTGGGTGCACCCAAGCGGGCGTGTTTCGGGTGAGCGAGGCCACCGGGCGCAGCTGGGCACCGCCGTGGGTGGCTGGGCGAGCTGAGCGCGACGAGACGGGCGCGCCACCATGGGGCGAGGCGCAGCAGGAGACGCCGGGGGGCGACCGGCGGTGGTGGCGGGCGCAGGCAGGCACCACCATGGGGCACGGTGGGCGTAGGCGCAAGACGACGACGTCAGCAGTCAAGGCCGCAGGGGGGCAGAGAGTCTCCGGGTGCCGGAGCACGGCAACGGGCGGGCGAGGCGAGGGGTGGCGCCGGAGTGGAGCCTCGGGGCGATGGACGCAAGGCGCTGCCCCAATGCAGGGCGCGATGTGCGTGGCGGCGCCGTGGTGATCGCCGGTGGCGGCGACAGAGGCGGAGCCGGGAGAGGGGTTCTGTGCGATGTCGTGGCCTCGCTGGGCACCGGCGCTTGGCAGCAGAGGCGGTGGCGAGGGCGCGCCAGTCCACAACAGAACGGGAGCAGAGGGGAGAGAAGAGGGGCGGAGGCGAGCGCGGCGGTGGGGCTCACATTGGGACGTAGGGGACGGGGCAGTGTGCTCGGTGGAGGTCGAGGAGGACGACGGGGACGAGCGGCGGAGCGGGAGGCAGTCCGGCCGGGTATCGTTTCGGCGAGGCCCGTGGAGCTCCGGGCGCGGGCGACGCGGGTTCGATCCGGCGGCGGCGAGGGCGCAGGGGGCCGACGCGGTGGCTTCGTGGCGGCGGGAGAAAGCGACACCGGCGAGGCGGTGGCGGCGACGAGGGGGTCGGGTGGTTCGGTCCCGATCCGATCTGGATCGGGAGGGGAGCGAGCGGGGGGCGAGTGGGTGACGGGTGGTTAGGGTTTCGGGTCTCACCGGTGGGGGGGGATAAGGAGAGAGTGGGGGGGCGGGGCTGGTGGTGGCCTGTGGGGCTGTGGTCAGTGGGCCAAGCCAGGGGGTTTCTTCTTCCTTTTTTGTTAGTTTTAGGTTTTAGTTTTTTCTTCTGCTTTTTGCTTTTATTTATTTTCTTTTCTGTTTTAAATCAGTTTAAATTATTTAGACATTTTCTAAAAATGTGTTTACTTCACCACAATTACCTTTGTAATATTTGGCAACCACCGAACATTTTTGTTTCAAATTTTGAAAACTTTTATTGTTATCATTAATTTGAATTTGAAATTTTGAACGGTTTTGAATTATTGCGAGGATAGCAACAGTAACCGAGGTGTCATGGCATGATTAGCGTGGGATTAATGTAGCATGATTATCCGGGCGTTACAAATCTCCTCCACTACAAGAAATCTTGTCCCGAGATTTAGGAGGTAGAAGGAAACAGTGCGGGGTATTCATCACGAAGACGATCCTCGCGTTCCCAGGAGGCTTCGTCTTCAGAATGGTGCGACCACTAGACTTGGAGGAACTTGATCGCCTTCTGGCGTGTGCGGCGTTCAGCTTGGTCGAGAATGCGAACCGGATGCTCTTTATATGAGAGGTCCTGTTGCAATTCGAGCACTTCATGATCCATCGCCGGATTGGGTCCTCAAGCAGCGACGGAGTTGTGACACGTGGAACACATCGTGAACCTGAGAAAGGTTTGGCGGAAGTTCCAGTTGATATGCCACTTTTCCACGCCTTTCCAGAATAGTGAATGGGCCAATATAGCGAGGAGCTAGCTTGCCCTTGATCCCGAAGCGGTGAGCACCCTTCATTGGTGTAACGCGAAGATAGGCCTTTTTGCCAGGTTGATAGACCATGTCTTTATGATGACGATCATACTGACTCTTCTGACGTGACTGAGCAGTCTTTAGATGCTCGCGAATAATGCGGACTTGTTCTTCGGCATGTTGGATAATATCCGGACCGAAGAGTGGACGTTCCCGATTTCGACCGTTCGAGGGGTTCGGCACTTTCGTCCATATAACACTTTGAAGGGGGCCATCTTCAGACTAGCTTGATAGCTGTTATTATATGAGAACTCAGCATACGGGAGAGATTCCTCCCATTTCTTGACGAAGGAAATAACACAAGCTCGAAGCATGTCTTCGAGAACTTGGTTTACACGCTCAACTTGCCCTTGTGATCGCGGATGAAACGCAAGATCGAAAGATAAATGAGTCCCCATAGCTTCTGGAAACTTGCCCGTAATCTTGAAGTGAATAAGCTGCCACGGTCCAAACCGATAACCAGTGGAATACCGTGAAGTGAAACAATTTCGACATATAGAGTGTTGCCGGTGACTAGCAAAGGATCGCTTTCTCGACCGCGTAAAATGTGCAACTTTAGAAAGCCGGTCAATGACGACAAGAATAGCATCATTACCTTTTGCGATTTGGGAAATCCAAAGGATTTAAGTCCATTTCAACATGGTCCCATTTCCATTCAGGAATAGAGATAGGTTGCGAGTTCCAGAGGCCTTTGATGCTCGCTTTGATACGACGGCAAACGCCACACTCAAAGAACATAGCGAGCAATGTCTTGCTTCATATTAGACCACCGTAATCTCCGACGGATGTCTTGGTACATCTTTGTACTACCGGGATGGATACATAGAGGCATATCATGAGCTTCTTTCATAACCTCCTGAGTCATATTCAGGTTTTCCTTCTTACACGGCACCACTAGGCGGCCTTTGAAGTACAAGGCGCCATCATCAGCAATAGTGAAGAATGAGGGCTTTCTTTCTTTGAGGTCGCGCTTAATCTTGTGGACTTCAGAGTCATATCCCTGTATTGTCTTGATGGAGCTCACGAGATCGGGTTCGACAGCCAGGGTATAGAGGGAACCCTGGGAAACAACACGGAGATTCATCTTGCGAGACTCCTCAGGAGGGGGAGCGAGTGCACCCGGAGGAACAATATGGAGGTTCAGCTTTCAGAATTCTTCAACAAGTGAGGGCTGAACCTTGTGAATCTGGAGGTGGTTGCAGTAAGACTTGCGGCTTAAAGCATCAGCCATTACATTAGCCTTGCCTGGTGTATAGGAAATACCCAAGTCAAAGTCTGCAACAATCTCCATCCATCTCTGCTGACGGAGGTTCAGGTCTGGCTGAGTAAACAGATACTTCAGACTTTGGTGGTCGGTGAAGATCTCGCAACGATTACGAGAAGGTAATGTCGCCACTGTTTCAAAGGCATGGATAACAAAGAAGAAGCTCGAGGTCGTGAACTGGGTAGTTCTCTTCGTGAGGGCGCAATTGTCGAGAGGCATAGGCAATCACTTTGCGCTCCTGCATTAGGACACAGCCTAATCCTTGACGGGAAGCGTCACAGTAAATGACGAAGTCCTTCTTAGTATCAGGAGGAGCTAGTACTGGGGCAGAAGTCAATTTGTCTTTGAGTTCCTGGAAGCTTTCCTGACATTTGTCTGTCCATTGGAACTTGACGCCCTTATGCAACAGGTTAGTCAGAGGCCTGGCAGTCTTGGAGAAGTTCTCGACGAATTGACGACAATAGATGGCGAGACCGAGAAAACTTCTGATTTGCTTGACATTCTTCGGAGGAGTCCAATCAAGAATAGCCTGGACTTGTTCAGGGTTGACGGCAATACTATCCTTAGAGATGACATGCCCAAGATAGGTTACTTCGGGAAGCCAGAATTCACATTTGGAGTACTTGGCGTATAGTTGATGCTCTCGTAGCTTTTCCAGCACAAGACGAAGATGTTCAGCATGTTCTTCTTCGTTCTTGGAAAATACCAGGATATCATCCAGATAAACCACTACTTAACTTGTCGAGGTAATCCATGAATATATAGTTCATCAGCGAGAGAAGGTGGCTGGAGCATTGGTTGCCGAAAGACATGACGGTGTACTCGTATGAACCATAACGAGTCACGAATGCGGTCTTTGGGATATCCTCTTCATGAACATGGATCCGGTGGTAACCAACCTCAAGTCGAGTTTAGAGAACACCGACGAACCAGCCAGTTGATCATACAGATCATTGATCCGAGGAAGAGGATACTTATTCTGAATGGTAGCTTGGTTTATAGGACGGTAGTCTTGGACCGATCGGTTTGTCCCATCCTTCTTCTTGACAAAGAGAGAAGGTGCTCCCCAAGGAGAGCAACTAGGGCGAATGAAACCACTGCGAAGAGACTTGTCGATTTCCTCCTTAAGCTCAAGGAGTTCATGCGGCGGCATCTTGTAGGGTCGCTTGGCTATAGGAGTGGTGCTTGGTTTCAAGTCGATGACGAATTCGACAGCTCTAGCAGGGGGAATCCCTGGAAGTTCTTCAGGAAAGACGTCGAGGAATTCACGCATGATGGGAATGTTTTCAATACCCTCGAGTGGTGCAGCGTTCAATGCATTCAAGGCATAAAGCCGTGCCTCGGCATTTTGCACCAGATGAGCTTGGTAAGTGACTATTTCATCTGAAGGGTGTAGCAGATGGACGGTCTTAGTGGCGCAAACTATGGAAGCAGTATGCGCCTTTAACCAATTCATTCCTAGAATGAGGTCAATGCTACTTGACTTCAGTACGATGGGGGAGACAAGGAATTCCAGTTCTTCGATTTCAACGGGGACATCGTTGCAAATCATGGAGGTCCGACATTGGCCCGCAGGGGTGTGCACTAATAGCGAAGCGTTCATGTCCACACATTTAATGTCGTGCAAGCATGCAAAATCTTCTGACATGAATGAATGCGATGCACCTGTATCGAACAAAACGGATGCAGGTACTGAATTTACGAGGAGTGTACCCATCACAGTAGCAGGCTGGTCTTGAGCTTCGTTCAGATCAACGTGGTTGGCATGAACTCGATCATAAGGCTTGGCATTGTTGTTGCGGGGCTGGTTGCTTCCACGGCGATTCTTCGGAAGGGCTAGTTGATTCGGTTCGTTGCATTCTCTAGCACGGTGCCTGGTTGACCACACCAAGCACAAGCCATTGTTGGGAGTAGGAACAGAGCTTGGGGTGGCGGAGCTGGAAGCCTTGGCTGCCTAGTTGGAGGAGTAAGCGCACGAGGTGCAGATAGGTCTGCCTTTGGTGCAGTTGGCTGGTACATCTTTGTTGGGAATCCATATCTTACGCTTCGCGAGGATGGGCTCAAGATGAGCCCGTGTCACGGTTGCGCTGTTAGAGCTCGTATTCTTGCAGCCGTTTCGACATTGATGGCCTTGTTCACCAAGGTGGCGAAATCAGCAAAGTCGTGCACTAGGAGTGCGAGCTTGATGTCGACTTGAAGGCCGTCACGAACTTCTCTTGTCTGCGTGCATCGCTTGCAATGTCCTCTTCAAGATAGCGAGACAAGTCCGTAAACTCTCGCCGATAAGCTTCAACAGTCTTGTTGCCTTGGGTGAGGTTATGAACTCGCTTCTTCCGTCCATGACTCCTTGAGGAATGAAGCGGCACGAAAAGCAGCTTGGAAGTCCGCCAGTGATGATTGTTCCAAGCGGCGAGTATGCCCGTGGCTGTCCCACCATTGAGTCGCGGGTCCCTTCGTGAAGAAGGAAGCAAAGGTGACATAGTGGCGGGGGCTACATCGGCAGACTCCATCTCATAGGTGATGTCACGAGCCATCATCGACATCTAGCGGCTGAGTTGAGCTGCGGTACACGCTTGGTTCAGCGCATGAAATCGCAGAAGTTTCGTGTTTGGCTGCTGGTTCATATTGGGCGCGAGGAAACCGAGCCATCATATTTTCCATGAACTGGCGATTCATCTCAAGCTGTTGGATCATGCCAGCCATGTACTCAAGGGTGGTGGGAAGTTGCCACCACGACCACGCACCAGCTGGTCTAACCATCCCGCTAATATATAACAGGTAGTTCTGCATTTGAGAATTTGCAAAGGACAAGAATCATTCATGATGAAACATGCATAATGAAAGCAGCACGATAAAAACTACATAGTAGTCGGCATATCTTACAATAGGGATCATGCATAGAGTTCGGTACACAGAGTTCAGTACATAGACTAAGACATCATAGGCGACACGCAGGCTCGCGGCGAATGCATCTAACACTAACAAGCAAACCTACATCAGTCCCACGCGGTACTGCGGAGGTAGCTGTAGCCTGAGAGCTGGTAGTGTGGCATCGAGAACTCCACGTCAGCAACCTGGGGTCCGCGGATACTCTGGTGCGGAACCCGACCCTCAAGTGGCAGAAGAGGACCAAGTGCGGGAGAGTAGCCTCCCACCCCTGGCCAACCGACACCCTGGGGCATCACGGTCCTGGCTGGGTAGATCGCAGAACGCGGCAGCTCTCTGGATCGGACAAAGGGGTGCAACAGCGTCAGAGCACGGTAAAGGTGTTGACGGGTGGAGTACAACTCGTGGCGAAGAGCTCGGTTAGCTCAATCCAGCCCATCAGCATGCAGAACAAAGTTCTGATGGTAGAAGGGCTCTCGGGTGACAGTGGAGTAGGCAACAGTGTAGTAACCCTCCGCACCAACATCAGATGCGATAGCAATGTGCCTGAAGGGGGAGGTGTCCAACTCCCGATACTCTCCACGAAGACGTGTCAGAGCAGCATAAGCAACATCGTGGACTGCCATATCGATAGTAACCCCAACACCATGTGCGGTGTGCATCACAGTAGTGGAGTCATACTCCCGAGAGTAGAGGTGGACGATGGCACGGTACTGCTCCTGGTTAAAGTCCTGGTACTCCTCAAAGACGGTGTACTCAGGGTGCCAGCGATAACCCAGATAGGTCATCATCTCGGCTAGCACGACAGGTGATCCCGAGGCACCAATGGCCGTCATGTGGCGCACGACCTGCCTCGTGGGTTCCATCTGAAAACAAAGATGTATCAAAGGAGTCAAATGACAGTGTGGAAATTGATCAAAATACAATTCCAAGGAATAACTATGGCTTTATCCAACTTTGGGTGAATGTGGTCACGGGATCCTAGTGTTAGTTAGTAAATTCGTTTAACCCGAGTAGAAGAGAGTTCAGAGTCCCAGAGTAAAGGTCGAGGAGTAAAAGATCCTAGTACCACCCGATGGCGACGTGGGCCCGTAAGACACACAACCAAGTTAGTAAAAGTTTTTTCAATGTCTAGACTCGACTTCGCCAAGGAGTGTGGAAGGGGATTCTCTACAGCAATCGGCTCGATACCAACTTGTGACGCCCCGATTCAATCAGACACTAACCATACACGCAAACGTGTACGATCAAGATCGTGGACTCACGGAAGATATCACAACACAACTCTAAAACATAAATAAGTCATACAAGCATCATAATACAAGCCGGGGTCTCGAGGGCTCGAATACAAGTGCTCGATCATAGACGAAGTCAGCCGGAAGCAACAATATCCGAGTACAAACATAAGTTAAACAAGTTTGCCTTAAGAAGGCTAGCACAAACCGGGATACAGATAGAAAGAGGCGCAGCCTCCCGCCTGGGATCCTCCTAACTACTCCCGGTCGTCGCCGCCGGGCTGCACGTAGTAGTAGGCACCTCCGGTGTAGTAGTCGCCATCGACGGTGGCGTCGCCCTGGCTCCATCGCCCGTCGCAGCAACCGGTAAAGAAAGGGGAAAAGGGGAACAAGGCAACCGTGAGTACTCATCCAAAGTACTCACAAGCAAGGAGCTACACTACATATGCATGGATATATGTGTAAAGGGCCATATCGGTGGACTGAATCAGAATGCCGTAATAAGAGGGGATAGCTAATCCCGTCAAGACTACGCTCGGCAGCCTCCGCTTTGCAAAGATGTAGCGTAGAGTAGATCAAGTCCTCCAAGTAGCATCACATAGCAATAATCCTACCCGCGATCCCTCCTCGTATCCTCGAGAGAGAGCAACCACCGGGTTGTATCCGCACTTGGAAGGGTGTGTTTTATTAAGTATCCGGTTCTAGTTGTCATAAGGTCAAGGTACAACTCCAAGTCGTCCTGTTATCAAGATCATGGCTATTCAATAGATTAACTCACCGCAGGGTGCACCACATAACCCAACACGCTTGATCCCATTTGGCCGGACACACTTTCTCGGGTCATGCCCGCCGCTGAAGATCAACACGCCGCAGCCCCACCTAGGCTCAACAGAGAGGTCAAGACGCGGTCTAAACCTAAGCGCACAGGGTCTAGGCCCATCGCCGACGAGCACACCAAGACGCTATGCGTGGGCGGCCGGAAGCGCACTCTAGCCTAGTGGCGTTCGGTCCAATCCGCGCGCGCCTTCGGCCGCCGACGCCACGGCGTTCGGCCGATACCATGACGCCGAAAGTGCCCATAATCGCTTCAGCAGAGTTGGTTAGTGCGTATAGACCAAATGTCCGCACTCGGATCAAATACCAAGATCTCGTTAAGCGTGTTAGGTATCCGCGAACGCCTAACAGGCCAGCCCACCTCTCTCCTAGGCGGTCTCAACCTGCCCTGTCGCCTCGCCACAAAGATCCACTCATGGTGCTCCACAAGCCAATTCGACTTTGGTCACCACATGTATCATGTATAAAGTATATAGTATATACCGTGATCACCTCCCGAGTGATCACGGCCCGATAGTATAGCATAGCAGACGGACAAGAATGTAGGGCCACAGATGGAAATACTAGCATCCTGTACTAAGCATGTAGGATTGCGATAAAGGTAACAACAAGAGTAGCAAGGACAAAGCTATGCATCGGGATAGGTATAACGGAAAGCAAGAATATGCTACACTACTCTAATGCAAGCAGATAGAATAGAATAGGCGATATCCGTGATCAAGGGGGGGCTTGCCTGGTTGCTCGCAAGAGAGAGGGTCGTCAACTCCATAGTTGTACCGGGCAGCAGCAGCGTCGGTCTCGTAGTCTATCGAGAGAAGAGGGGAAGAAACAATGAATACCATGCAAACAGATGCATATCGATGCATGACATGACATGTAACTATGCTAGGGTGCCCTAACGCGTATGAGGTGATACCGTGAAGGGAAGCATCCGGAAAGTATTCGGTGTTTCGCTTTACAGCACACGAGCCGAGGGGAAAGTTGCGAGTTCGATAGATTAGGATGTGTGGCGATTTAACGGGTTGCGATCCGGATTCGCCTCGTCGCTCGAGCAACTTTCATGTTGAAAATATTTTAATCCGAGTTACGGATTAAAAGACATGATTTTCTAAAGATTTTATTAATTTCTGGAATTTAATTAATTATTTAAATCCAACATTATCCAGAATAGTGAATGATGACGTCAGCATGACATCAGAGTGATGTCAGCAGTTAACGTTGACCATTGACCTGGTCAACCTGACGTGTGGGTCCAGTGAGACCCACCTGTCATTGAGTGCTAATTAACCTATCAGATTAATTAACTAACCTAAGTGATTAGGTTAATCAAGTTTAATTAGTTCAACTAAACAAGATTAGTTAAGTTAATTATCTAGTTAATTAATTAATTTTAATATTAATTATTTACTTATTATATATTATTATTATTTATTTATCCATTTATTATTTTATTTTATTTTTAAATTTTTTTTGGAAACGCTCTGTGGGCGGGCCCCATTTGGCAAAGGGCCTGAGGCTATAGCGGGTCGGACGCTGTTCTGCTGGGTGCACCCGAGCGGGCGTGGTTCCAGGGGTGAGCGCAGCCACCGGGCGCATGGGCGCCCGGCCGGGTGGCTGCGGGCGAGCCGAGCGTGACGTGACGGGCGCTGCCAGCCATGGGGTGAGGCACAGCGGGGAGACGCTGGGCAGGGGCGACCGGCAGCGGTGGCCGTGGGCGAGGCAGGGCACGGCCATGGGGCACGGGTGGGCGCGTGCGCGCACGACGGCGCAGGCCGAAGGCCGCAGGGGGGCAGAGAGTCTCCGGGTGCCGGAGCACGGCAACGGGCGGGCGAGGCGAGGGGTGGCGCCGGAGTGGAGCCCCGGGGCGATGGACGCAAGGCGCTGCCCCAATGCAGGACGCCGATGTCGGGCGGCCGCCGCCAGGCGACGGCCGGTGGCGGCGACAGAGGCGGAGCGGGAGGGGGTCTCAGCGACGTCGTGGCCTCGCTGGCACCTGGCCAAGGCAGCAGAGGCGGCGTCGGGGGGGCCAGTCCACAAGAACGGGAGCAGAGGGGAGAGAAGAGGGCGGAGGCGGCGCGGGCGGGGCTCACATTGGGACGAGGGGACGGGCAGTGTGCTCGGTGGAGGTCGAGGAGGACGACGGGGACGAGCGGCGGAGCGGGAGGCAGTCCGGTGGGGTAGCGTTCCGGCGAGGCCCGTGGAGCTCGGCGCGGGCGGCGTGGGTTCGATCGGCGGCAGCGAGGGGCGCAGGGGGGGCCCGACGCGGTGGCGTCTGGTGGTGGCGGGGACAGGCGACGCCGACGAGGCGTGTGGCGGCGACGGCAGGGGGGTCGGGGTGGTTCGGTCCCGATCCGATCTGGATCAGGAGCGGGAGCGAGTGGGGGGGCGAGTGGGTGACGGGGTGGTTAGGGTTTCGGGGTCTCACCGGTGGGGGGGGGGGGATAAGGAGAGAGTGGGGGAGGGTGGCCGGTGGTGGTGGCCCAGTGGGGCCTGTGGTCAGCTGGGCCGAAGCCCGGGTGGGTTTCTCTTCTTTTTTTTTTGTTAGTTTTAGGTTTTAGTTTTTTTCTGTTTTTGCTTTTATTTATTTTCTTTTCTGTTTTAAATCAGTTTAAATTATTTAGACATTTTCTAAAAATGTGTTTACTTCACCACAATTACCTTTGTAATATTTGGCAACCACCGAACATTTTTGTTTCAAATTTTGAAAACTTTTATTGTTATCATTAATTTGAATTTGAAATTTTGAACGGTTTTGAATTATTGCGAGGATAGCAACAATAACCGAGGTGTCATGGCATGATTAGCGTGGGATTACTGTAGAATGATTAACCGGGCGTTACAGCTATCTATGATGATTATTGTGATGACTTGTATGCTATTATAAATAAAGATAACCATGAAAGTTGTCATCATGATTTTATTTTTCAATTGGATTATGCCTCACATGATAATTATTTTGTTGAGTTTGCTCCCACTATTTCGAATGAGAAGGATTTTGCTTATGTGGAGAGTAGTAAAGTTTCTATGCTTGTAGATCATGAAAAGAATGCTTTACGTGCTGGTTATATTGTTGAATTCATTCATGATGCTACTGAAAATTATTATAAGGGAGGAACATATGCTTGTAGGAATTGCAATAATGTCAAGTTTCCTCTCTATGTGTTGAAAATCTTGAAGCTATGCTTGTTTTGCCTTCTTATGCTAGTTGATTATTGTTCCCATAAGTTGTTTGCTCACAAAATCCCTATGCATAGGAAGTGGGTTAGACTTAAATGTGCTAGTCATATGCTTCATGATGCTCCTGTTATGTTTCAATTCTTATCTTTTATGTGAGCATCATTGAAATCATCATGCCTAGCTAGGGGCGTTAAACGATAGCGCTTGTTGGGAGGCAACCCAATTTTATTTTAGTTTCTTGCTTTTTGGTTCTGTTTAGTAATAAATAATCCATCTAGCTTCTTTTTAGATGTGGTTTTATGTTTTAATTAGTGTTTGTGCCAAGTGGAACCTTTGGGAAGACTTGGGTGAAGTCTTTATGATCATTCTGTAAAAAACAGAAACTTTAGCGCTCACGAGATTAGCTTCAACTTTTTACTGGAGAGTGCTATTTAGTTGATTCTTTTTGCAAATGATTACTAGACAAATTACTCAGGTCCACCAATTTATTTTCGAATTTTTAGAGTTCCAGAAGTTTGCGTTAATTACAGATTACTACAGACTGTTCTGTTTTTGACAGATTCTGTTTTCGTGTGTTGTTTGCTTATTTTGATGAATCTATGGCTAGTAAAATAGTTTATAAACCATATAGAAGTTGGAATACAGTAGGTTTAACACCAATATAAATAAAGAATGTGTTCATTACAGTACCATGAAGTGGTGTTTTGTTTTCTTTCGCTAACGGAGCTCACGAGATTTTCTGTTAAGTTTTGTGTTGTGAAGTTTTCAAGTTTTGGGTAAAGATTCGATGGACTATGGAATAAGGAGTGGCAAGAGGCTAAGCTTGGGGATGCCCAAGGAACCCCAAGGTAATATTCAAGGAAAACCAAGAGTCTAAGCTTGGGGATGCCCAAGGCACCCCAAGGTAATATTCAAGGACAACCAAGAGTCTAAGCTTGGGGATGCCCCGGATGGCATCCCCTCCTTCGTCTTCGTTCATCGGTAACTTTACTTGGAGCTATATTTTTATTCACCACATGATATGTGTTTTGCTTGGAGCATCATTTTCTCTTGTTAGTTTTTTCTTGCTGTTATTTAGAATAATGTTTTGCATCTTTAGTTTCAATAAAAAAGTCAAGGATAGCCTTCGCCATGCTTATTTTGCTACTGTACATGTTGCTGTTTGAAAACAGAAAGTTTACCGCTGTTGCAAAAATTCCCTAGAAAATTCAGAGAGTGGTATAATGTTGAATCTTTTTGCATATTGAGCTCTGATAAATTTATTACAGTGGGAATTTTAGTTCATAATTTTTGGAGTCAGGAAAGTATTGATACTCTTGCATTCTTTGCAGACTGTACTGTTTTGGCAGATTGCTGTTATGTTTGCATTGTTTGCATATGTTTGCTTGTTTAATGATTCTATTTGAGGATAGGAGTATTAAATATGCAGAGGCATTTAGTATGCAATGTTGAATAATAATTTTAGTGATTTGTTATAGTAGAAAATGATAAGGTTTTGCATTGGTTTATACTAACCTATCTCACGAGTTCTTGTTGAGTTTGGTGTGGATGAAGCTTTTGAGAAATAGAGAAACCATGATATGAGAGGAATTAAGGAGACATAAAAGCTCGAGCTTGGGGATGCCCAAGGCACCCCAAGATAATGTTTCAAGAAGTCTCAAGCATCTAAGCTTCGGATGCCCCGGTAGGCATCCCACCTTTTTTCTTCAACAACTATCGGTTAGTATCGGTTGAGCCTAAGTTTTTGATTCTTCACATGAGTTGTGCTATCCTTGCAATGTCATTTTATTTTCTTTAGCTTTGCTTGCTGTTTGAATAAAATACCAAGATCTGAAATTATTAAACGGGAGAGTCTTCACATAGTTGCATAATTATTCGACTACTCATTGATCTTCACTCATACCTTTTGGAGTAGTTTGTTGTTTGCTCTAGTGTTTCACTTATATCTTTTAGAGCAAGATCGTAGTCTTATTTTGGAGAAATATATGAACTCTCATGCTTCACTTATATTATTTTGAGAGTCTTAAATAGCATGGTAAATTTGCTTAATCCTAATATGCTAGGTATTCAAGACTAGTAAAAACTTTCTTATGAGTGTGTTGAATACTAAGAGAAGTTTGATGCTTGATAATTGTTTTGAGATATAGAGATGGTGATATTAGAGTCATGCTAGTTGAGTAGTTGTGAATTTAAAGAATACTTGTGTTGAAGTTTGTGTTTCCCGTAGGATGCACGTATGGTGAACCATTATGTGATGAACTCGGAGCATGATTTATTTATTGATTGTCTTCCTTATGAGTGGTGGTCGGGGACGAGCGACGGTCTTTTCCTACCAATCTATCCCCCTAGGAGCATGCGCGTAATACTTTGCTTTGATAACTTCTAGATTTTTGCAATAAGTATATGAGTTCTTTATGACTAATGTTGAGTCCATGGATTATACACACTTTTTCCATCCTTCCACCATTGCTAGCCTCTCTAATACCGCAAGACTTTTCGCCAAAGATCATACACCCAACATATACCTTCCTCAAAACAGCCACCATACCTACCTATCATGGCATTTCCATAGCCATTCGAGATATATTTCCATGCAATTTTCCACCGTTCCGTTTATTATGACACGCTCCATCATTGTCATATTGCTTAGCATGATCATGTAGTTGGCATCATATTTGTGGCAAAGCCACCGTTCATAATTCTTTCATACATGTCACTCATGAGTCATTGCATATCCCGGCACACCGCCGGAGGCATTCATATAGAGTCATATTGTTGTTCTAAGTATCGAGTTGTAATTCATGAGTTGTAAGTAAATAAAAGTGTGATGATCATCATTATTAGAGCATTGTCTCAAGTGAGGAAAGGATGATGGAGACCATGATTCCCCCACAAGTCGGGATGAGACTCCGGACGAAAAATAAAAAAAAGAGGCCAAAAAAAGAGAAAAGGCCCAAATAAATAAAAAAATAAAAAAATGAGAGAAAAAGAGAGAAGGGACAATGCTACTATCCTTTTACCACACTTGTGCTTCAAAGTAGCACCATGATCTTCATGATAGAGAGTCTCTTATTTTGTCACTTTCATATACTAGTGGGAATTTTTCATTATAGAACTTGGCTTGTATATTCCAATGACGGGCTTCCTCAAATGCCCTAGGTCTTCGTGAGCAAGCGAGTCGGATGCACACACACTTAGTTTCTTTTGTTGAGCTTTCATATACTTATAGCTCTAGTGCATCCGTTGCATGGAAATCCCTACCCACTCACATTGATATCTATTGATGGGCATCTCCATAGCCCGTTGATACGCCTAGTTGATGTGAGACTATCTTCTCCCTTTTTGTCTTCTCTACAACCACCATTCTATTCCACATATAGTGCTATATCCATGGCTCACGCTCATGTATTGCGTGAAGATTGAAAAAGTTCTGAAAATGTTAAAGTATGAAATAATTGCTTGGCTTGTCATCGGGGTTGTGCATGATTTAAATATTTTGTGTGGGGAAGATGGAGCATAGCCAGACTATATAATTTTGTAGGGATAACTTTCTTTGGCCATGTTATTTTGAGAAGACATAATTGCTTTGTTAGTATGCTTGAAGTATTATTATTTTTATGTCAATATTAAACTTTTGTCTTGAATCTTTCGGATCTGAACATTCATACCACAATTAAGAAGAATTACAATGAAATTATGCCAAGTAGCATTCACACTTCATAAATTCTTTCTTTTATCATTTACCTACTCGAGGACGAGTAGGAATTAAGCTTGGGGATGCTGATACGTCTCCAACGTATCTATAATTTATGAAGCATTCATGCCATATTACTATGTGTTTTGAATGATTACGGGCTTTATTATACATTTTTATATTACTTTTGGGACTAACCTATTAACCGGAGGCCCAGCCCATATTGTTGTTTTATTGCCTGTTTCAGTATTTCGAGGAAAAGGAATATCAAATGGAGTCCAAACGGAATGAAACCTTCGGCAGCGTTATTTTTGGGAAGAACATGATCCTGGAGACTTAGAGTTCAAGTCAGAAGATCCTCGAGGACTCCACGAGATAGGAGGGAACGCCCCCCTGCTGGGCGCCCCCCTGTCTCGTGGGCCCCTCGAGCACCTCCCGACCGACTTCTTTCGCCTATATATTCCCTCGTACCCTAAAACCATCGAATATCAAGATAGATCGGGAGTTCCGCCGCAAGCCTCAGAGCCACCAAAACCTCTCGAGTCCGTTCAAGCACCGCCGAGGGGGGAACCCATCACCGGTGGCCATCTTCATCATCCCGGCGCTCTCCATGACGAGGAGGGAGTAGTTCACCCTCGGGGCTGAGGGTATGTACCAGTAGCTATGCGTTTGATCTCTCTATCTCGTGTTCCCTCTATGGCATGATCTTGATGTATCCCGAGCTTTGCTATTGTAGTTGGATCTTATGATGTTTCTCCCCCTCTACTCTCTTGTGATGAATTGAGTTTCCCCCTTCGAAGTTATCTTATCGGATTGAGTCTTTTATGAGAACACTTGATGTATGTCTTGCCGTGTTTATCTGTGGTGACAATGGGATATCATGTGCCTCTTGATGTATGTTTTGGTGACCAACTTGCGGGTTCCGCGCATGAACCTATGCATAGGGGTTGGCACACGTTGTTGACTCTCCGGTAGAAACTTTGAGGCACTCTTTGAAGTACTTTTATGTTGGTTGGATGAATCTGAGATTGTGTGATGCATATCGTATAATCATGCCCACGGATACTTGAGGTGACAATGGAGTATCTAGGTGACATTAGGGTTTTGGTTGATTTGTGTCTTAAGGTGTTATTCTAGTACGAACTCTTTAATAGATTGATCCGAAAGAATAACTTTGAGGTGGTTTCGTACCCTACCATAATCTCTACGTTTGTTCTCCGCTATTAGTGGATTTGGAGTGACTCTTTGTTGCATGTTGAGGGCTTGTTATATGATCTATCTATGTTATTATTGTTGAGAGAACTTGCACTAGTGAAAGTATGAGCCCTAGGCCTTGTTTCCTATCATTGCAATACCGTTTACGCTCACTTTTATCACTTGTTACCTTGCTGTTTTTATATTTTCAGTTTACAAAAACCTATATCTACCATCCATATTGCACTTGTATCACCATCTCTTCGCCGAACTAGTGCACCTACACAATTTACCATTGTATTGGGTGTGTTGGGGACACACGACTCTTTGTTATTTGGTTGCAGGGTTGCTTGAGAGAGACCATCTTCATCCTACGCCTCCCACGGATTGATAAACCTTAGGTCATCCACTTGACGGAAATTTGCTACTATCCTACAAACCTCTGCACTTGGAGGCCCAACAACGTCTACAAGAAGAAGGTTGTGTAGTAGACATCATGGCTGCAGCACGCTGAGTGTAGTACTCCGGCCACGGGGGCGGAGGCCGAGGTCATCTCCCCGGGCAAGATCTTCATGACGCGTGGATGGGGTGAGGTCGCCCGCGCTTGCCGCACGGAGGGCCCCCTCACCATCCACTTCGAGTACAACGGCGCCTCCACGCTGTTCTTCAAGGTCTTCGACTAGGAGGGCCACCGTCTGGAGTGCCGCCCTAGAGGGGCCCGCCAGGATGGTGCAGCAGCAGGCGCTGAGCCCGCCCTTGGTCCTGCTGACAGCTCCTCCAGCAGCAGCGGTGGCTCCTGGGAGTCCAGCGACTCTCCTGAGGTTGACGAGACCCCGGAGATGAGCGACAATGATACATCTCCAACGTATCTACTTTTTCAAACACTTTAGCCCTTGTTTTGGACTCTAACTTGCATGATTTGAATGGAACTAACCCGGACTGACGCTGTTTTCAGCACAATTGCCATGGTGTTATTTTTGTGCAGAAACAAAAGTTCTCGGAATGACCTGAAAATCCACGAAGACACATTTTGGAATTAATGAAAAATATTGGCGAAAGAATCAGCATCAGGGGGCCCACACCCTGTCCAGAGGGCGTAGGGCGTGCCCACCCACCTGGGGCACGCCCCTGCCTCCTGGGCCCCCTGGGACTCCACCGACCTCAATCCCAACTCCATATATTCACGTTCAGGGAGAAATAAAAATAATAGAGAAGGATTCATCGTGTTTTACGATACGGAGCCGCCGCCAAGCCCTAATCTTCCTCGGGAGGGCTGATCTGGAGTCCGTTCGGGGCTCCGGAGAGGGGAATCCGTCGCCGTCATCATCATCAACCATCCTCCATCACCAATTTCATGATGCTCACCGCCGTGCGTGAGTAATCTCATCATAGGCTTGCTGGGCGGTGATGGGTTGGATGAGATTTACCATGTAATCGAGTTAGTTTTGTTAGGGTTTGATCCCTAGTATCCATTATGTTCTAAGATTGATGTTGCTATGACTTTGCTATGCTTAATGCTTGTCACTAGGGCCCGAGTGCCATGATTTAAAATCTAAACCTATTATGTTTTCATGAATATATGTGAGTTCTTGATCCTATCTTGCAAGTCAATAGTCACCTACTATGTGTTATGATCCGGCAACCCCGAAGTGACAATAACCGGGACCACTCCCGGTGATGACCGTAGTTTGAGGAGTTCATGTATTCACTAAGTGTTAATGATTTGGTCCGGTACTCTATTAAAAGGAGGCTTTAATATCCCTTAGTTTCCATAGGATCACGCTGCCACGGGAGGGTAGGACAAAAGGTGTCATGCAAGTTCTTTTCCATAAGCACGTATGACTATATTCAGAATACATGCCTACATTACATTGATGAACTGGAGCTAGTTCTGTGTCACCCTATGTTATAACTGTTGCATGATGAATCACATCTGACATAATTATCCATCATTGATCCATTTCCTATGATATTTTTCACATATGGATCTTTGCTTAGTTACTTTTCCGTTGCCACTGTTACGATTACTACAAAAACTGCTGCTGTTACTTTTGCCACCATCACCGTTACTTCAATACTACTTTGCTACTAAATACGTTTCTGCAGATATTAAGTCTTTCAGGTGTGGTTGAATTGACAACTCAACTTTTAATACTTGAGAATATTCTTTGGCTCCCCTTGTGTCGAATCAATAAATTTGGGTTGAATACTCTACCCTCGAAAACTGTTGCGGTCCCCTATACTTGTGGGTTATCACACGACAGCTGCGTGCCCCCGAGCTCCCGCCGTGCCCGAAGCGCGGCGACGACATCTGTTCGCCGTCGTCGATAACCTGGATGGGGTTGGCGTCCGCCCCCAGGGGCCCACTATTGATGATGGCGTCGGCGGCGACGTCTGTAGATATGACTCCTGGAAGCCCTTTTCTTTTGTTCCCCACGTGGAATCGAGATGAACCACGTGGGGGTGCGTAAAGAATCTGTAGAGCTTTTGCGTCAATATTATTCTCATTATTAAATTCATGGTTGCGCGTCTTGCTTCGGCTTTGTCCCCCCTTTTCATCCTCGCGGTACCTTAGCGCCCACGCCGACAGTCCCGCCCCTGAGCAAGCTTCACCATCGCTGGTATGCCGTGTCGCGATGCCGTGGTCAAGGCCAGGAGGTGAGCGGCCCAAGGTCCGACAAGAGCTCCTGAGGCGCGATGCTCAAGAGGTCCCCTTTAGCGTGCAAGCAGCTCTCTGAAGGCAGAAAAGGAGGGCGGCATCGCCGGAGCAAGGCGGCAAGAGTTGAAAATCCTGTGTCGCAGCGCTTGGCTAACTCGAATGCGTGACTTATCTTAGTGATCCTGGGTCGATTCCTTGCGCCATGCCCGGTTCGCGCGTCTGCGGTGGTGGTACGACTAGGTTAGGCCTGCGCCAGCTTCCTCCCCCTTTCATGCTCTTCTAAGTGCTCTGTGTCCTCAGGTCCCGACCCTCGAGCAGGGCTCAGCCGCTGCTGGTATGCTAGGTCGCGATGCCATGGTCAAGGCCAGGGGGTGAGGGCTGGAGAGTCAGTAAGAGCTCCTGAGGCGCGATGCTCAGGAGCCCTCCCTTTAATGCGCAAGCGAATTGCGTGAGAAAAGGAAGGAGCTGACGGGGCCACCCGTAGTTAGGTGCTACCTCTTGAGCACTGCGTTGGATTTCCCCGAATAGGAGAGGATGATGCAGCAAAGTAGCGTAAGTATTTCCCTCAGTTTTTGAGAACCAAGGTATCAATCCAAGAGGAGGCCACGACAAGTCCCTCGTACCTGCACAAAACGATAGCTCCTCGCAACCAACGCGATTAGGGGTTGTCAATCCCTTCACGGTCACTTACGACAAAGTGAGATCGATAGAGATGATAAATAATATTTTGGTATTTTTGGTATAGAGATGCAAAGTGAAAAGTAAAAGGCAAAGTAAAAACAAAGCAAGTATTAAAGTAATGGAGATTGATATGATGAGAATAGACCCGGGGCCATAGGTTTCACTAGTGGCTTCTCTCAAGAGCATAAGTATTCTACGGTGGGTGAACAAATTATCACTGAGCAATTGATAGAATTGAGCATAGTTATGAGTATATCTAGGTATGATCATGTATATAGGCATCACGTCCGAGACAAGTAGACCAAACGATTCTCGCATCTACTACTATTACTCCACTCATCGACAGCTATCCAAAGATGCATCTAGAGTATTAAGTTAAAAACAGAGTAACACCTTAAGCAAGATGACATGATGTAGAGGAATAAATTCATGCAATATGATAAATACCCCATCTTGTTATCCTCGATGGCAACAATACAATACGTGCCTTGCAACCCCTTCTGTCACTGGGTAAGGACACCGCAAGATTGAACCCAAAGCTAAACACTTCTCCCATTGCAAGAACTACCAATCTAGTTGGCCAAACCAAACGGATAATTCGAAGAGACTTGCAAAGATAACTCAATCATACATAAAAGAATTCAGAGAAGATTCAAATATTATTCATAGATAATCTGGATCATAAACCCACAATTCATCGGTCTCAACAAACACACCGCAAAAAGAAGATTACATCGAATAGATCTCCACGAGAGAGGGGGAGAACATTGTATTGAGATCCAAAAAGAGAGAAGAAGCCATCTAGCTACTAGCTATGGACCCAAGGTCTGAAGTAAACTACTCACACTTCATCGGAGGGGCTATGGTGATGATGTAGAAGCCCTCCGTGGTGGATGCCCTCCGTGAGCTCCTAACAGGCCCCAAGATGGGATCTCATGGATACATGAAGTTGCGGCGGTGGAATTAGGTTTTTGGCTCATGTTCTGATCGTTTGGGGCTACGTAGGTATATAGGAGGAAGGAGTACGTCGGTGGAGCAACAGGGGGCCCACGAGGCAGGGGGCGCGCCCTAGGGGGCGCCCCCACCTCGTGACCGCCTCTTTGGTTCCTTGGAGTAGGGTCCAAGTCCCCTGGATCACGTTCGGTGAGAAAATCACGTTCTGAAGGTTTCATTCCGCTTGGACTCGTTTGATATTCATTTCTTCAAACATCAAATAGGCAAAAGTAGCAATTCGGGCTGGGCCTCCGGTTAATAGGTTAGTCCCAAAAATAATATAAAAGTGGAAAATAAAGCCCAATATAGTCCAAAAAAGTAGATAAAGTAGCATGGAGCAATAAAAAATTATAGATACGTTGGAGACGTATCATTAGGTTCCGGAGATTCCCGCGGGTTAGTTCGAGATGGAAATATAGCTCGTAATCGCGTTTGATGTCCTGCCGTTGATCGTTCCGCAAGAAGATGAAGGCACTGAGGTGAAGGAAATGTGCCCTAGAGGCAATAATAAAGTTATTACTTATTTCCTTATTTCATGATAAATGTTTATTATTCATGCTAGAATTGTATTAACCGGAAACTTGATACATGTGTGAATACATAGACAAACATAGTGTCACTAGTATACCTCTACTTGACTAGCTCGTGAACCAAAGATGGTTAAGTTTCCTAGCCATGGACATGAGTTGTCATTTGATTAACGAGATCACATCATTAGGAGAATGATGTGATTGACTTGACCCATTCCGTTAGCTTAGCACTTGATCGTTTAGTATGTTGCTATTGCTTTCTTCATGACTTATACATGTTCCTTCAACTATGAGATTATGCAACTCCCGTTTACCGGAGGTACACTTTGTGTGCTACCAAACGTCACAACATAACTGGGTGATTATAAAGGAGTTCTACATGTGTCTCCAAAGGTACATGTTGAGTTGGCGTATTTCGAGATTAGGTTTTGTCACTCCGATTGTCGGAGAGGTATCTCTGGGCCCTCTCGGTAATGCACATCACTATAAGCCTTGCAAGCAATGTAGCTAATGAGTTAGTTACGGAATGATGCATTACGTAACGAGTAAAGAGACTTACCGGTAACGAGATTGAACTAGGTATTGGGATACCGACGATCGAATCTCGGGCAAGTAACATACTGATGACAAAGGGAACAACGTATGTTGTTATGCGGTTTGACCGATAAAGATCTTCGTAGAATATGTAGGAGCCAATATGAGCATCCAGGTTCCGCTATTGGTTATTGGCCGGAAATGAGTCTCGGTCATGTCTACATAGTTCTCGAAATCGTAGGGTCTGCACGCTTAAGGTTTCGATTACAGTTATATTATGAGTTTATGAGTTTTGATGTACCGAAGGAGTTCGGAGTCCCGGATGAGATCGGGGACATGACGAGGAGTCTCGAAATGGTCAAGACGTAAAGATCGATATATTGGACGACTATATTCGGACTTCGGAAAGGTTCCGAGTGATTCGGGTATTTTTCAGAGTACCGGAGAGTTACGGGAATTTGCCGAGGAGTATATGGGCCTTAGTGGGCCATACGGGAAAGAGAGAGGGGCTGCCTAGGGCAGGCCGCGCGCCCCCCAAGGCCTAGTCTGAATTGGACTAGGGGGAGGGGCTGCGCCCCCTCCTTCCTTCCCTTCTCCCTTCCCCTTCCTTCTCTCCTACTCCTACTAGGAAAGGAGGAGTTCTACTCGGTGGGAGTAGGACTCCCCCTTGGCGCGCCTCCTGGCCGGCCGCTTCCTCCCTTGCTCCTTTATATACGGGGCAGGGGCACCCCATAGACACAACAATTGATCCTTGAGATCTCTTAGCCGTGTGCGGTGCCCCCTCCACCATAGTCCTCGATAATATTGTAGCGGTGCTTAGGCGAAGCCCTGCGATGGTAGAACATCAAGATCGTCACCACGCCGTCGTGCTGACGGAACTCTTCCCGGTCATTCTGCTGGATCGGAGTCCGGGGATCGTCATCAAGCTGAACGTGTTCAGCTAGAACTCGGAGGTGTCGTAGTTTCGGTGTTTGATCGGTCGGGTCGTGAAGACGTACGACTACATCAACCTTGTTGTTCTAACGCTTCCGCTTTTGGTCTACGAGGGTACGTGGACAACACTCTCCCCTCTCGTTGCTATGCATCACCATGATCTTGCGTGTGCGTAGGAATTTTTTTGAAATTACTACGTTCCCCAACAGTGGCATCCGAGCTAGGTTTTATGCGTAGATGTTATATGCACGAGTAGAACACAAGTGAGTTGTGGGCGATACAAGTCATAATGCTTACCAGTATGTCATACTTTGGTTCGGCGACATTGTTGGATGAAGCGACCCGGGCCGACATTACGCGTACGCTTACGCGAGACTGGTTCTACCGACGTGCTTTGCACACAGGTGGCTGGCGGGTGTCAGTTTCTCCAACTTTAGTTGAATCGAGTGTGGCTACGCCCGGTCTGCGAAGGTTAAAATAGCACTAACTTGATGAACTATCGTTGTGGTTTTGATGCGTAGGTAAGAACGGTTCTTGCTCAGCCCGTAGCAGCCACGTAAAATTTGCAACAACAAAGTAGAGGACGTCTAACTTGTTTTTGCAGGGCATGTTGTGATGTGATATGGTCAAGACATGATGATATATTTTATTGTATGAGATGATCATGTTTTTTAACCGAGTTATCGGCAACTGGCAGGAGCCATATGGTTGTCGCTTTATTGTATGAAATGCAAGCGCCCTGTAATTGCTTTACTTTATCACTAAGCGGTAGCGATAGTCATAGAAGCAATAGGTGGCGAGACGACAACGATGCTACGATGGAGATCAAGGTGTCGTGCCGGTGACGATGGTGATCACGACGGTGCTTCGGAGATGGAGATCACATGCACAAGATGATGATGGCCATATCATATCACTTATATTGATTGCATGTGATGTTTATCCTTTATGCATCTTATTTTGCTTTGATTGACGGTAGCATTATAATATGATCTCTCACTAATTATCAATAAGTGTTCTCCCTGAGTATGCACCTTTGCGAAAGTTCTTCGTGCTGAGACACCACGTGATGATCGGGTGTGATAGGTTGTACGTTCAAATACAACGGGTGCAAAACAGTTGCACATGCGGAATACTCAGGTTAAACTTGACGAGCCTAGCATATACAGATATGGCCTCGGAACACGGAGACCGAAAGGTCGAGCGTGAATCATATAGTAGATATGATCAACATAGTGATGTTCACCATTGAAAACTACTCCATCTCACGTGATGATCGGACATGGTTTAGTTGATTTGGATCACGTGATCACTTAGATGACTAGAGAGATGTCTGTCTAAGTGGGAGTTCTTAAGTAATATGATTAATTGAACTTAAATTTATCATGAACTTAGTCCTAGTAGTATTTTGCAAATTATGTTGTAGATCAATAGCTCGCGTTGTTGCTTTCATATGTTTATTTTGATATGTTCCTAGAGAAAATTGTGTTGAAAGACGTTAGTAGCAATGATGCGGATTGGATCCGTGATCTGAGGTTTATCCTCATTGCTGCATAGAAGAATTATGTCCTTAATGCACCGCTAGGTGATAGACGTATTGCAGGAGCAGATGCAGACATTATGAACGTTTGGCTAGCTCATTATGATGACTACTTGATAGTTTAGTGCACCATGCTTAACGGCTTAGAATCGGGACTTCAAAGACGTTTTGAACGTCATGGACCATATGAGATGTTCCAGGAATTGAAGTTAATATTTCAAGCAAATACCCGAGTTGAGAGATAGGAAATCTCCAACAAGTTCTATAGCTAAAAGATGGAGGAGAATCGCTCAACTAGTGAGCATGTGCTCAGATTGTCCGGGTACTACAATCGCTTGAATCAAGTGGGAGTTAATCTTCCAGATAAGATAGTGATTGACAGAGTTCTCTAGTCACCATCACCAAGTTACTAGAGCTTCATGATGAACTATAGTATGCAAGGGATGGCGAAAATGATTCCCGAGCTCTTCGTGATGTTGAAATCGAGGAAGGTAGAAATCAGGAAAGAGCATCAAGTGTAGATGATTTACCAGACCACTAGTTTCAAGAAAAGGGCAAAGGGAAAGAAAGGGAACTTCAAGTAGAATGACAAGCAAGTTGTCACTCCCGCGAAGAAGCCCAAAGCTGGACCAAAGCTTGAAACTAAGTGCTTACGCTGCAAAGGAAATGGTCACTGGAAGCGGAAATACCCTGAATATTTGGTGGATAAGAAGGATGGCAAAGTGAACAAGGGTATATTTGATATACAGGTTATTGATGTGTGCCTTACTAGTGTTTATAGTAGCCCCTGAGTATTTGATACTTGTTCGATTCCCAAGATTAGTAACTCGAAACAGGAGTTACAGAATAAATAGAAACTAGTTGAGGGGGAAGTGACGATGAGTGTTGGAAGTAGTTCCAAGATTGATATGATCATCATCACACACTCCCTATATTTTCAAGATTAGTGTTAAACCTAAATAAATGTTATTTGGTGTTTGCGTTGAGCATAAATATGATAAGATCATGTTTATTGTGATACAATTATTCATCTAAGGTAGAGAATAAATTGTTATTCTGTTTACATGAATAAAATCTTCTATGGTCATACACCCAATGGTGATGGTTTATTGAATCTTGATCATAGTGATACACATATTCATAATGTTGATGCCAAAAGATGCAAAGTTAATAATGATAGTGCAATTTATTTGTGGCACTGCCGTTTGGGTCATATCGGTGTAAAGCGCATGAAGAAACTCCATAAAGATGGATTTTCAGAATCACTTGGTTATGAATCATTTGATGCTTGCGAACCGTGCCTTTTGGGCAAGATGACTAAACCTCCATTCTCTGGAACAATGGAACGAGCTACTAACTTGTTGGAAATAATACATACCGATGTATGCGGTCCAATGAGTGTTGATGCTCGTGGCGGGTATCGTTATTTTCTGACCTTCACAAATGATTTGAGCAGATATGTGTATATCTACTTAATGAAGCACAAGTCTGAAACATTTGAAAAGTTCAAAGAATTTCAGCGTGAAGTGGAGAATCATCGTAACAAGAAAATAAAGTTTCTACAATCTGATCGTAGAAAAGAATATTTAGTTACGAGTTTGGCCTTCATTTTTAAACAATGTGGAATAGTTTCACAGCTCACGCCACATGGAACACCACAGCATAATGGTGTGTCCGAACGTCGTAACCGCACTTTATTGGATATGGTGCGATCTATGATGTATCTTACCGATTTACCACTATCGTTTTGGGGTTATGCATTAGAGATAGCTGCATTCACTTTTATAGGGCACCATCTAAATCCGTTGAGACGACACCGTATGAACTATGGTTTAGCAGTAAACCTAAGCTGTCGTTTCCTAAAGTTTGGAGTTGCGATGCTTATGTGAAAAAGGTTTTCAACCTGATAAGCTCGAACCCAAATAGGAGAAGTGTGTCTTCATTGAATACCCAAAGGAAACTGTTGGGTACACCTTCTATCACAGATTCGAAAACAAAACATTCGTTGCTAAGAATGGATCCTTTCTAGAGAAGGAGTTTCTCTCGAAAGAAGTGAGTGGGAGGAAAGTAGAGCTTGATAAGGTAATTTGTACCTTCTCCCGAATTGGAAAGTAGTTCATCATAGAAATCGGTTCCAGTGATTCCTACACCAATTAATGAGGAAGCTAATGATGATGATCATGAAACTTTAGATTAAGTTACTACAAAACCTCGTAGGTCTTCCAAAGTAGAGTCCGCACCAGAGTGGTACGGTAATCCTGTTCTGGAAGTCATGTTACTAGACCATGATGAACCTACGAACTATGAGGAAGCGATGATGAGCCCAGATTCAGCGAAATGGCTTAAGGCCATGAAATCTGAGATGGGATCCATGTATGAGAACGAAGTGTGGACTTTGGTGGAGTTGCCCAATGATCAGCAAGCCATATTGTATAAATGGATCTTCAAGAGGAAGACAGACGCAAGTAGTGTTACTATCTACAAAGCTCGACTTGTCACAAAAAGGTTTTCGACAAGTTCAAGGTGTTGACTACAATGAGATTTTCTCAACTGTAGCGATGCTTAAGTCTGTCCGAATCATGTTAGCAATTGCCACATTTTATGAGATCTGGCAAATGGATGTCGAAACTGCATTCCTTAATGGTTTTCTAAAAGAAGAGTTGTATATGATGCAACCAAAAGGTTTTTTCAATCCTAAAGGTGCTAACAAAATGTGCAAGCTCCAGCGATCCATCTATGGACTGGTGCAAGCATCTCAGAGTTGGAATATACACTTTGATAAGTTGATCAAAGCATATAGTTTTATATAGACTTGCGGTGTAGCCTGTATTTACAATAAAGTGAGTGGGAGCACTACCGCCTTTCTGATAAATATATGTGAGTAACATGTTGTTGATCAGAATTGATGTAGAATTTTTCTCGAAAGCATAAAGGAGTATTTGAAAGGACTTCTTTAAAAGAAAGACCTCAGTAAAGCTACTTGCATATTGAGCATCAAGATCTATTGAGATAGATCAAGACGCTTGATAAGTTTTTCAAAAAGTACATACCTTGTCAAGATTTTGAAGTAGTTCAAAATGGAACAGTCAAAGAAAGAGTTCTTGCCTGTGTTGCAAAGGTGTGAAATTGAGTAAGACTCAAATCCCGACCACGGCAGAAAATAGAAAAGAGAATGAAAGTCATTCCCTATGCCTCAGTTATAGGTTCTACAAAGTATGCTATGGTATGTACAAGACCTATTGTGTACCTTGCTATGAATTTGGCAAGGGAGTACAATAGTGATCTAGGAGTAGATCACTGGACATTGGTCAAGAATATCCTTAGTGAGGACTAAGGAAATATTTCTCGATTATGGAGGTGATAAAAGAGCCCGTCGTAAAGAGTTACATAGGAGCAAGCTTTTACACCGATCCAGATGACTCTAAGTCTCAATCTGGATACATATTGAAAGTGGGAGCAATTAGCTAGAGTAGCTCCGTGCAGAGCATTGCAGACATAGAATATTTGCAAAATACATATGGCTCTGAATGTGACAGACCCGTTGACTAAGCTTCTCTCACGAGCAAAACATGATCACACCTTAGTACTCTTTGGGTGTTAATCACATTGCAATGTGAACTAGATTATTGACTCTAGTAAACCCTTTGGGTGTTGGTCACATGACGATGTGAACTATGGGTGTTAATCATATACAGATATGAGTATTGGTGTTAAATCACATGGCGATGTGAACTAGATTATTGACTCTAGTGCAAGTGGGAGACTGAAGGAAATATGCCCTAGAGGCAATAATAAAGTTATTATTTATTTCCTTATTTCATGATAAATGTTTATTATTCATGCTAAAATTGTATTAACCGGAAACTTGATACATGTGTGAATACATAGACAAACATAGTGTCACTAGTATGCCTCTACTTGACTAGCTCGTGAATCAAAGATGGTTAAGTTTCCTAGCCATGGACATGAGTTGTCATTTGATTAACGGGGTCACATCATTAGGAGAATGATGTGATTGACTTGACCCATTCCGTTAGCTTAGCACTTGATCGTTTAGTATGTTGCTATTGCTTTCTTCATGACTTATACATGTTCCTACAACTATAAGATTATGCAACTCCCGTTTACCGGAGGAACACTTTGTGTGCTACCAAACGTCACAACGTAATTGGGTGATTATAAAGGAGTTCTACAGGTGTATCCAAAGGTACATGTTGAGTTGGCGTATTTCGAGATTAGGTTTTGTCACTCCGATTGTCGGAGAGGTATCTCTGGGCCCTCTCGGTAATGCACATCACTGTAAGCCTTGCAAGCAATGTAGCTAATGAGTTAGTTACGGAATGATGCATTACGTAACGAGTAAAGAGACTTACCGGTAACGAGATTGAACTAGGTATTGGGATACCGACGATCGAATCTCGGGCAAGTAACATACTGATGACAAAGGGAACAACGTATGTTGTTATGCGGTTTGACCGATAAAGATCTTCATAGAATATGTAGGAGCCAATATGAGCATCCAGGTTCCGCTTTTGGTTATTGACCGGAAACGAGTCTCGGTCATGTCTACATAGTTTTCGAACCCGTAGGGTCCGCACGCTTAAGGTTTCGATGACAGATATATTATAAGTTTATGAGTTTTGATGTACCGAAGGAGTTCGGAGTCTCGGATGAGATTGGGGACATGATTAGGAGTCTCAAAATGGTCGAGACGTAAAGATCGATATATTGGACGATTATATTCGGACTTCGGAAAGGTTCCGAGTGATTCGGGTATTTTTCGGAGTACCGGAGAGTTACGGAAATTCGCCGGGGAGTATATGGGCCTTAGTGGGCCATACGGGAAAGAGAGAGGGGCTGCCTAGGGCAGGCCGCGCGCCCCCCAAGGCCTAGTCCGAATTGGACTAGGGGGAGGGGCTGCGCCCCCTCCTTCCTTCCCTTCTCCCTTCCCCTTCCTTCTCTCCTACTCCTACTAGGAAAGGAGGAGTCCTACTCCCGGTGGCGCGCCTCTCCTTGGCCGGCCGCCTCCTCCCGTTGCTCCTTTATATACGGGGGCAGGGGGTCACCCCATAGACAGAACAATTGATCCTTGAGATCTCTTAGCCGTGTGCGGTGCCCCCCTCCACCATAGTCTTCGATAATATTGTAGCGGTGCTTAGGCGAAGCCCTGCGATGGTAGAACATCAAGATCGTCACCACGCCGTCGTGCTGACCGAACTCTTCTCCGACATTCTGCTGGATCGGAGTCCGGGGATCGTCATCGAGCTGAACGTGTGCTAGAACTCGGAGGTGTCGTAGTTTCGGTGCTTGATCGGTCGGGCCGTGAATACGTACGACTACATCAACCTTGTTGTTCTAACGCTTCCGCTTTTGGTCTACGAGGGTACGTGGACAACACTCTCCCCTCTCGTTGCTATGCATCACCATGATCTATCGTGTGTGTAGGAATTTCTTTGAAATTACTACGTTCCCCAACATGAGGATCTGGTGAGCTGACGTGCGCAGGGCGGGCCACGAGCCAGAGGTCAATCTCTCAGGCTTATCAGCGCTGCAGGGACGGACCCGAGCACAAGCGCCGTGCCAACATATGGAGCCCTCGTCGCGGGATGAGCAGAGGGTCGGTCAGCAACGCGGGATGCCGCGAAGTGTAATCAGGCAGGTATAAAATCATCTTAGGAGGGGCAAGCAACGCTAGTTCAGATAGATGCAAGAACGATACATGCCACAGGGACGGACCCATGCGGCCTGGGGATGATGCAGCCCGAGGGGCGCCCCCAACAGAGTAAGCTAAAGATGCAAAGGATACAGGTCGCAGGGATGGGCCCTTGCGACCTGGGAATAATGCAGCCCGAGGGGCGCTCCCAGCTAAATAAACCAAAAAATGTCACCTGGAACTGTTGTTGACGAGGTGTTGGGGTAGCTGAAGGCGCGTGCTGAAGAAGTTTCTCACGATCCGCCAGGATCCTAAGCCTCAGGAGGCTCTGGGAGGCCGGGAGGCTCGTGAAGGACTGTCGCCATCTCCGCCAGGACCGCCGGGTGCCTGACTTCCTGGGCCGCCAGGATGCTCCGCAGGTGGCGCTAGAAGGTGACAGCCGCGTTCGGCAAGCCGAAAGGCATGCGAACGTAGCTGTGAGGCGGACCTTCGCACCGGCCGACGCATGATGGCTAGAAGCGCTCCTGAGATGCGGCCTTGTTGAGCCCTAGAATGTTGACACAGACGCGCAGTTCGTCGTCTGCGCCAGGACAAGGAGCTGCGCCAGGTGATCTCGCCTCTTGAAGCTCCTTGGTGGTCTTGGTGATGAACTCCTGAGCACCACGCACCTCGTGCCTTGTGCCCTGACGAAGGAAGCGTGCGGCGAAGCATGCCTCCATGTAGTGCCCGAGCGCCTCCCTCGTGACGTTGGCCAGGTCTGAGGCCCTGCAGAAAAGAGCCCCCGAGCCTAGCCTGAGGAGGGCGCCGGGCGCGCCTTCCTATGCAAGGGAGGGAGGCACCTCGTCTGCGGGCGCAGGTCCTGAGGAGGTGCCTCTGGAGACGCTGTACTCCTGAGGCCCTTGGTGGAGCAACTGCTTTTCTTCTTGGGGATGGCCTCAGGAGGGTAGATGGTGCCTTCGTTGTCTGGGTCTTCGACCGCCGCAGCCTGGTAGGCGCGGTCGAGAGAGCACACCGCGTCCTTCTCTTCGCAGGCGACCGTGATGACGCCGCAACTCCCTGGCATCTTAAGGACATTGTAACCATGATGAGTCACCGCCATGAACTTGGCCAGGGCCGGATACCCGAGGATGGCGTTGTAGGGAAGGCGAATGTGGGCGACGTCGAAGTCAATGAGCTCAGTGTGGTAGTTGTCGCGCTTGCCGAAGGTGATAGGGAGGCGGATCTGCCCTATCGGGGTGGTGGAGCCGTCGGTCACTCCTGAGAAGGGCTTGGTCGGCTGCAGCTGATCGTATGGCACTTGGAGGCGGTCGAATGTGTCGATGGAGAGAACGTTGAGTCCTGCGCCACCATCGATGAGGGTCTTGGTGACAAGGACGTTGCTGATGATGGGCGAGCAGAGCATCAGGAGGGCGCCGGCAGTTGCCGCGCACTTGAGCTGGTCGGACGAGCTGAAGGTAATGGTACACTTGGACCACCTAAGCAGGCGCGTGGCCTTGAGCCTGGGGAGGGCCACGTTCACCTCACGAGAGAACTATTTGAAGATGCACTGGGAGGCTGGGGCCTGAGCGCCACCCAAGATGCAAGCTGAAAGGATCAAGAAGAGGTGTCTAGAGGGGGGTGAATAGACTCTTAGCAAGAAAAGTTGCAATTTTTAAATTCTTCAAGTTAAGGTGGAGTTTTAGCACAAGTTTAAACATTTACAATACATATCAAGCAAGCATGACAAGAGTATATGAGCAGCGAAAAGTAAATCATGCAAGTTGCAAGAATGTAAAGGGATGGGATTGGAGTGTGCAAACGCAATTGGAGACACGGAGATTTTTATCCGTGGTTCCGATAGGTGGTGCTATCGTACATCCACGTTGATGGAGACTTCAACCCACGAAGGGTAACGGTTGCGCGAGTCCACGGAGGGCTCCACCCACGAAGGGTCCACGAAGAAGCAACCTTGTCTATCCCACCATGGCCGTCACCCATGAAGGACTTGCATCACTAGGGTAGATCTGAAGGAAATATGCCCTAGATGCAATAATAAAGTTATTATTTATTTCCTTATTTCATGATAAATGTTTATTATTCATGCTAGAATTGTATTAACCGGAAACTTAGTACATGTGTGAATACATAGACAAACAGAGTATCACTAGTATGCCTCTACTTGACTAGCTCGTTGAATCAAAGATGGTTAAGTTTCCTAGCCATAGACATGAGTTGTCGTTTGATTAATAGGATCACATCATTAGAGAACGATGTGATTGACTTGACCCATTCCGTTAGCTTTGCACTTGATCGTTTAGTATGTTGCTATTGCTTTCTTCATGATTTATACATGTTCCTATAACTATGAGATTATGCAACTCCCGAATACCGGAGGAACACTTTGTGTGCTACCAAACGTCACAACGTAACTGGGTGATTATAAAGGTGCTCTACAGGTGTCTCCGATGGTACTTGTTGAGTTGGCATAGATCGAGATTAGGATTTGTCACTCCGATTGTCGGAGAGGTATCTCTGGACCCTCTCGGTAATGCACATCACTATAAGCCTTGCAAACAATGTGACTAATGAGTTAGTTGCGGGATGATGTATTACGGAACGAGTAAAGAGACTTGCCGGTAACGAGATTGAACTAGGTATTGAGATATCGACGATCGAACCTCGGGCAAGTAACATACTGATGACAAAGGGAACAACGTATATTGTTATGTGGTTTGACCGGTAAAGATCTTCGTAGAATATGTAGGAGCCAATATGAGCATCCAGGTTCCGCTATTGGTTATTGACCGGAGACGTGTCTCGGTCATGTCTACATAGTTCTCGAACCCGTAGGGTCCGCACGCTTACCGTTCGGTGACGATTTGTATTATGAGTTTATGAAATTTGATGACCGAAGGTAGTTCGGAGTCCCGGATGAGATCGGGGACATGACGAGGAGTCTCGAAATGGTCGAGACATAAAGATCAATATATTGGACGATTATATTCGGACATCGGAAAGGTTCCGAGTGATTCGGGTATTTTTCGGAGTAGCAGAGAGTTACGAGAATTCGTATTGGGCCTTAATGGGCCATACGGGAAAGGAGAGAAAGGCCTCAAAGGGTGGCCGCACCCCTCCCCATGGACTGGTCCGAATTGGACTACGGAGGGGGGGCGCCCCCTTCCTTGCTTCTCCTTCCCCCTTCCCTTTTTCCTATTCCATGTGGGAGGTGGAATCCTACTAGGACTAGGGAGTCCTAGTAGGACTCCACACTTGCGCGCGCCCTCTGAGGGCCGGCCTCCTCCTCCCTCCATCCTTTATATACGTGGCCAGGGGGCACCCCATAGACACACAATTTGATTGTTCCAATCCATGTGCGGTGCCCCCCTCCACCATAATCCACCTCGGTCATATCGTAGCGGTGCTTAGGCGAAGCCCTGCGTCGGTAGCAACATCATCACCGTCATCACGCCATCGTGCTGATGGAACTCTCCCGTGAAGCTCTGCTAGATCGGAGTTCGTGGGACGTCATCGAGCTGAACGTGTACTGAACTCGAAGGTGCCGTACGTTCGGTACTTGGATCGGTCGGATCGTGAAGACGTACGACTACATCAACCGCGTTGTCATAACGCTTCCGCTTACGGTCTACGAGGGTGAGTAGACTACACTCTCCCCTCTCGTTGCTATGCATCACCATGATCTTGCGTGTGCATAGGAAATTTTTGAAATTACTTCGTTCCCCAACAAGATCTTCACCAAGTAGGCGGTCTCCTTGCCCGAGCAAACTCCTTGGTTCAACTCCACAATCTTGACGTAGGCTCCCAAGTGACACCTAACCAATCTAGGAGACACCACTCTCCAAGAGGTAATAGATGGTGTGTTGATGATGAACTCCTTGCTCTTGTGCTTGAAATGATAGTCTCCCCAACACTCAACTCTCTCTCATAGGATTGGATTTGGTAGAAAGATGATTTGAGTGGAAAGCAACTTGGGAAAGGCTAGAGATCAAGATTTATGTGGTTGGAATGGAATATCTTGACCTCAACACAAGTGTAGGTGGTTCTCTCTCAGAAAATGTAAGTTGGAAGTGTAGGCATGTTGTGATGGCTCTCTCCACGAATGAAGAGTGGGTGGAAGGGTATATATAGCCTCCACACAAAATCTAACCGTTACACACAAATCACCAAACTCGATGGTACCGAATCAGAAAACTCGGTCGGACCGATTTGGTTCATAATGTGACCGTTAGGCATTTCGGTGGGACCTACATGTCAACTCGGTGGGACCGATTTCATTAGGGTTAGGGCATAACGTAATCTCGGTGAGACCGATTACACAAACTCGGTGGGACCGATTTTGGTAATAGACAAACAGAGAGTTGGTCAGGCAAACTCGGTGGAACCGATTCGCTCATATCGGTTAGACCGAAACGTTACTAAAGGGAGACAAAGAGTTTGCATTGCGAACTCGGTGGGACCGATCGCATATCTCGGTGAGACCGAGATTATTGCAATAGGCAACAGAGAGTTTGCAATCCCATCTCGGTGAGACCGAGATCCCTATCGATGAGACCAAAAAGACTAGGGTTTTGGCGGTGGCTATGTCAAGTGAACTCGGTGGCGCCGGATAGAAAGTTTCGATGGGGCCGAGTTTGACTTTTGGTTTGGGACATATGTGGATGTGAGAAAGTGGTTGAGGGTTTTGGAGCATATCACTAAGCACTTTGAGCAAGCAAGCCATTAAGCAACACCTCATCCCCTCTTAATAGTATTGGCTTTCCTATGGACTCAATGTGATCTTGGATCTGTAGGATCGAAAGTATGTCTAGAGGGGGGGTCATTAGACTACTTGACCAAATAAAAATCTAGCCTTTTCCCAATTTTAGTTCTTAGCAGATTTTAGCAACTTAGAACAAGTCAAGCAATCAACTTACACATGCAATTCTAAGTGTGTAGCAGCAGAATGTAAAACAATTGCATATGAAGGTAAAGGGAGGAGTTTGAGGGAGCAAACGCAATGTTGACACGGAGATTTTTATCCGTGGTTCCGATAGGTGGTGCTATTGTACATCCACGTTGATGGATACTTCAACCCACGAAGGGTAACAGTTGCGCGAGTCCACGGAGGGCTCCACCCACGAAGGGTCCACGAAGAAGCAACCTTGTCTATCCCACCATGGCCGTCGCCCACGAAGGACTTGCCTCACTCGGTTAGATCTTCACAAAGTAGGCGATCTCCTTGCCCTTACAAACTCCTTGGTTCAACTCCACAATCTTGACGGAGGCTCCCAAGTGACACCTAGCCAATCTAGGAGACACCACTCTCCAAGAGGTAACAAATGGTGTGTTGATGATGAACTCCTTTCTCTCGTGCTTCAAATGATAGTCTCCCCAACACTCAACTCTCTCTCATAGGATTGGATTTGGTGGAAAGATGATTTGAGTGGAAAGCAACTTGGGGAAGGCTAGACATCAAGATTTATGTGGTTGGAATGGAATATCTTGACCTCAACACAAGTGTAGGTGGTTCTCTCTCAGAAAATGTATGTTGGAAGTGTAGGCATGTTCTGATGGCTCTCTCCAGGAATGAAGAGTGGGTGGAGGGGTATATATAGCCTCCACACAAAATCTAACCGTTACACACAATTTACCAAACTCGGTGGGACCGAGTCGTGAAACTCGGACAGACCGATTTAGTTCATAATATGACCGTTAGGCATTTCGGTGGGACCGATACGTCAACTCGGTGAGACCGATTTCGTTACGGTTAGGACATAACGTAATCTCGGTGAGACCGATTACACAAACTCAGTGAGACCGATTTTGGTAATAGACAAACAGAGAGTTGGTCAGGCAAACCCGATGGGACCGATTCGCTCATCTCGGTTTGACCGAAACGGTACGAAAGGGAAACGGAGAGTTTGCATTGCAATCTCGGTGGGACCGATCGCTCATCTCGGTTTGACCGAAACGTTACGAAGGGAAACGGAGAGATTACAACCCCATCTTGGTGAGACCGAAAAGACTAGGGTTTCTGGCAGTGGCTATGTCAACTAAACTCGTTGGCGCTGGATAGAAAGTTTCGGTGGGGCCGAGTTTGACTTTTGGTTTGGGACATATGTGGATGTGAGAAACTAGTTGAGGGTTTTTGGAGCATATCACTAAGCACTTTGAGCAAGAAACTCAGTAAGCAACACCTCACCCCCTCTTGATAGTATTGGCTTTTCCTATGGACTCAATGTGATCTTGGATCACTTAAAATGAAAAATTTAGAGTCCTGAGCTTTGAGCTTGAGCCAATCCTTTGTCCTTAGCATTTTGAGGGGTCCACTTTTCTCATCCATGCCATGCCAATCATTGAGATTTCCTGAAATGTTTATCTTGAAATAGCATTAGCTCAAGGAGCTATATGTTGTTAGGAATTACCAAAACCACCCAGGGATAGTTGCACTTTCAATCTCCCCCTTTTTGGTAATTGATGACAACATATAGATCAAAGCTTCGACAAATGATAATAAGATTGAAATACAATGTCGCTTTGAGAAGTATGTGATAAGCAAGAGCTCCCCCTAAATTTGTGCATTATTTAAAATTTGCTTTTGAATGCAAATGCACAATCGATTAGGATCATGGGTTACTCTTCCATGCCACATACATCTTGGTGGAGCGCTCAAAATGATAGAAGTTAAAAGCATGCACTCATCACCAAGCAAGTGAATGATCATATAAGGATATAAGAGATAACATCATCCAACAAGCATTAAGGGTAGCATATGATCAAACAAGTATCTCACAAGCACACAAAGTGTCTCACACAAGCACACAATCAAGAAGTTCAACCAAAATAGCAAGAGAGATAAAAAGCAACACTCTCTCTCGAAGCCTATGATCTATACGTTTTTCTCCCCCTTTGGCAACAAGTTACCAAAAAGTTAAAAAATGCATAGTGCTAAACGACTCTTAGGCTTGGTCTTCGAGAGGTGGTGTAGAGAGAACTCCAAGTATGAGGGCATCTGTTGATGTAGCTGGAGCTGGTGGAGTGGCTGCTGGAGGTAGCACTGGAGCTGTAGCTGCTGGTGCTGATGTTGTAGCTCGAATATCTGTGACTGGCACTGCAGTAGATCTCTGTCCTCTGGGCACTCTAGCAAAAGCATTTGTAGTTGTAGGACCTTGAAGTATGTCTAGAGGGGGGTGATTAGACTACTTGACCAAATAAAAACTTAAACTTTTCCCAGTTTTAGAGTTTGGCAGATTTTAGCTATCTTAGCACAAGTCAAGCAATCATCACACAATTCAAGCAAGCATGCAAAGAGTATATTGGCAGCGAAAATTAAAGCATGCAACTTGCAAGAAACTAAAGGGAAGGGTTTGGAGGATTCAAACGCAATTGGAGACACGGATGTTTTTGGCGTGGTTCCGATAGGTGGTGCTATCGTACATCCACGTTGATGGAGACTTCAACCCATGAAGGGTAACGGTTGCGCGAGTCCACGGAGGGCTCCACCCACGAAGGGTCCACGAATAAGCAACCTTGTCTATCCCACCATGGACGTCGCCCACGAAGGACTTGCCTCACTAGCGGTAGATCTTCACGAAGTAGGCGATCTCCTTGCCCTTACAAACTCCTTGGTTCAACTCCACAATCTTGTCGGAGGCTCCCAAGTGACACCTAGCCAATCTAGGACACACCACTCTCCAAGAAGTAACAAATGGTGTGTTGATGATGAACTCCTTGCTCTTGTGCTTCAAATGATAGTCTCCCCAACACTCAACTCTCTCTCATAGGTTTTGGATCTGGTGGAAAGAAGATTTGAGTGGAAAGCAACTTGGGAAGGCTAGAGATCAAGATTCATATGGTAGGAATGGAATATCTTGGCCTCAACACATGAGTAGGCAGTTCTCTCTCAGAAATGGTAAGTTGGAAGTGTAGGCTTGTTCTGATGGCTCTCTCCACGAATGAAGAGGAGGTGGAAGGGTATATATAGCCTCCACACAAAATCTAACTGTTACACACAATTTACCAAACTCGGTGAGACCGATTCAACAGACTCGGTCAGACCGATTTAGCAAACCTAGTGACCGTTAGGATTTTCGGTGGGACTGACATGCATCTCGGTAGGACCGATACGGTTAGGGTTAGGGCATAACGTAATCTCGGTGGGACCGATTCGCTCTTTCGGTGAGACCGAAAAGTTACGAAAGGGAAACAGAGAGTTTACATTGCAATCTCGGTGGGACCGATCGCTCACTTCGGTTTGACCGAAACGTTACGAAGGGAAACAGAGAGATTACAATCCCATCTCGGTGAGACCGAGATCCCTATCGGTAGAACCGATTTGCCTAGGGTTTGTGGCAGTGGCTATGACTTTTGAAATCGGTGGCACCGGATAGGAAGAATCGGTGTGACCGATTTTGGCTTTAGGTTTAGGTCATTTGTGGATGTGAGAAAGTAGCTGAGGGTTTTGGAGCATATCACTAAGCACATGAAGCAAGAGGCTCATTAAGCAACACCTCATCCCTCCTTGATAGTATTGGCTTTACCTATAGACTCAATGTGATCTTGGATCACTAAAATATAAAATGAAGAGTCTTGAGCTTTTGAGCTTGAGCCAATCCTTGTCAATAGTATTTTGAGGGATCCACTTTCATCATCCATGCCATGCCATTCATTGAGCTTTCCTGAAATAATAGTCTTGGAATAGCATTAGCTCAATGAGCTATATGTTGTTATGAATTACCAAAACCACCTAGGGGATAGTTGAACTTTCAGTAGTAGACCTGCCCTTCTTCTACTCTGCTTCCTCCTGAAGCTGCTCAACTGCAGTTTGGATCTCAGTTACCTTGACATCAAGATCATAGAATTTCTTCTCAATGATCCTCTCCAAACTCTCCTGGTTTTGAGTCAGGATGACCAAGCCCTTTTCAATCCTCAATGTGGATTGGATCAGATATGCAAGCTGGTCTTGCTTGCTCTTCAAGAATACTTGAGATGCCTCTTCAGCGGTTGGCATCTTTGCAGCTTTCTCTGCCCTTGCCTTCTCTCTCTTCTCATGTGCTTGAGCTGATGATGGTTCATTCTCATTCATGACAACAGTGTTGTCTTCAAATTCAGGGTAGATGGGCAGGTGCTCCTTATCCAATAGATATTAGCATGTGCCCATTTTGGAGTTGATGAGCTCCTGAATTTGTGGGGCATACCCACAACTTCTCTTCTGATCGGCTGCTGTCATTTTGATTGCTCCACAATCAGACTCATGACTTTGAACTTTTGAGGCACATCAAACAAATGTAGCAAATTTATAGTATGTCCTCTGATCATCTTGTGATCACCTGGCTTGGGTAGCAATGTGTGCCTTAGGATCCAGTTGATGGTAGGCAGACCAGATAACAAGAAGTGGACAGATCCAAACTTATGAGTCTCCAAAGCATCATCTGGAATCTCTCTGTACATGTGTGCCATAGTGTTATGGTCTTTCTTCTTCTCAGCATAAACATGCAAGTCATTCTCATTTTCTTCCGGGGCATTGATCAACTGAGCCCATTCTTCAATAGTAGATTGGTACCTTGTACCTTCAGACATCCAAATGATCTTCCCATCTGGGTAGAAGTGGGCAGTGGAGTAAAACTGCATGATCAGCTCATCATTCTACTTGGTGAGCTTCTGGGCAACAAATGTATCAACTCCACATGCTTTGAAGCTGTCATATACACCTAGATAGTGATGTTAATTTTCCTTGATGTACTCCCAGTCAACCCATCTCATGTCACACACTATGGGCTTCTTGTCAAGCAAAATTGTCTCATAAAAGTCTTGTTGTTCCTTAGTGTGAAACCTTTAATCCACAACAGTTCTCCTCTTGACAGCATATGGATCAGACTGTCTCCATAATCTCAGTCCTGAATCCTTCCTGATTTTCATGTTTTCTGCAACAGGATGTGCATCATTGTGATCAGGGATCTTGGGCTTCAGCTTTCTCAAAACAAGTGAGTCATCTTCCTCTTCTTCAGCAGCTTCAGGCACTGGGCCCTTGTTCTTCTCCTCAACAAGAATAGTTCTGGTTTTCCTCTTGGGTTTAGGCTTTTGAGATGGAGCAGCAGCCTGGGAAGCAGCTTTGGGCTTAGATGGAGCAGCCCCTAATCTGATTGCATCTCCCAAGAGCTTCTGAGCTTTGGGTGCTGGTGCAGCATCCTCTTGTTCTTCTTCTTCTTCAGAATCTCTCATCATTGATGGCTTGACAAGAACTTTGGTAGTAGTGGTTCTTGCCCTCTTCTTCTTTTTACCATCACCTGCTGCTTCACCATCATCTGATTTAATGGTGAACTTCATAATTTCACCTGTGGCAACTTTCTTTGGCTTGGAAGCTTCAGCAGTTGAGGCTCTGGATTTTGACATAGGGACTCTTCTTGCTGGAGCCTTTGTTTTCATTCCAGGCTTTGTTGCAGCAGTAGTGCTATACTCCTTCTTCAGCACCTTCTTTCTTGAAGTGGCTTCATCCTTAACAGCCACATAATCCTCATCTTCAGAATCTGAGGTTTTCTTCTTCCTTGTCCTGGTAGCTGCCTTTGGAAAGTTACTGGGTGTGCTCCTGCTGCCCTCATCATAGCTGCTGGAGGGATTAGTACCCTCACTCCACTGAACATGTTCCTCTGACTTGTTCTGACTGTCACTTTGATCAGACATTTTCAGGCAAACTATCAGCAGACCCTGTGAATAGGTTGTAGATGAGGTAGAGTAGATGAGCATCAGAAAGTACATAGGTTTTGCAAAATAATTGAGTCAAAAAGCTTAGTTTTAGTTCTCTACAGAAGTGATCTCGAAGCTACCGAATTGACAAAATCGATGATACCGAAGCAACACTTGGAACCTAAACTAGTGAACTCGGTAGGGCCGAGTCACCGTTCGGTGGCACCGAGATTGCTAGGGTTTCACAGAATCTTGAACTCAGTCACACCGATTTGCACGTTTCGGTCAGACCGAAAAGCGCATGTGCAATGGCCAAGGCCGAATCGGTGAGACCGATTTCTACAGTTCGGTCGGTCCGAGATGAGTTCTGCGGAGAGCTAACCCTAAAATTTTCGAATCAATCTAGACCTAAGGAAGCTTTAGCTGGATGGATCAATCTCAATCGTGGCAAGAAGCATGGCATTGTCCTTGTGCTAGGAATCGGAGTGAAAGAGACAACACAAGGGGTTGAACACTTACCCTAGAGCGGCGAGTGTTCGCTACGGCGGCAACAGCGGAGCAGATAGCCGTTGACGGCGGTGGAGACCAGTGGTGAGAGGTCGCTGGCAGCGAGAAGACGATCCGGAGACCCGAAGAGGCGGAGCAGGTTACGCGAGGGTGAAGGGTTTCGATAGAATTTCCAAAATTTGACCCGTTAGTATATATAACCTGACCCTGTCGGTGTGACCGAGTGGAACAACTCGGTGGCACCGAGATGGAAAACTGCAGGCAGTTACTGCAACTCGGTGTGAACGAAAGGTTCTAATCGGTTGCACCGAGATTGAAAAACCTAGATCAACTAAGTGATCTCGGTAGGACCAAAAAGGATGAATCGGTCAGACCGAAATGCACAAAGAGGTTTTGGAAGTTTAAGTCTATGACGAATCGGGACTCCGAGTGCTCCTCACACTGAGTGGTTCGAATCTGACTTGATCAAACTTTGTGATGTAGCATGAATAGAGTTTGAGACGAGGAAAGCATAGATAGCTAGACGGAGTTCTTAGGCATTCTTGCCCATCCATTTGGCAAAAGAGAAAAAGCCAAACAATCAAAGCAACAAATGGATGTCCTCGAATGAGAAAAATATGCATCCAACATGCTCTAGCAAATGAAGTATGTGACAAAGCATGCACAAACACTCTAGCATCTATCAAGTAATCGGCGATGACTAGGTCATCTATATATGAGTATATTGACTTAGGTGTCAAATGAGAACATTTGATCATAGGTCATACTCATCGTTTAAGCACAAGTGGGGTTACCACTTTTACATAAAGCACTGTTGTGCTCACACCATTAGAGTTGCTTTAGCTCAATTCTTAGAGTAAAGCTCCCCCTAGATGTGATATCGCCCCTAAGTGGGATGAACTAACCTTGGGTTTTGTCGATGATGACTTCATGTAGGTGTTGAAGATGTGGATCCTCAATGTTGATGTAGATCATTTGGAGCAATCCGTTGGAGTGAGTTGCACTTTCAATACCTACACGGGTTAGTCCCACAAGGAACAAGCAAGGATATCCATAGACATAGAGTGATGTATACACAGGATGTTGTCCATGAAAGCATTAGTTTACCTTGTCCCTTGTCTTACCAACAAGAGGGTTTGTGACTCCTTGTACTAGTTCAAGATATGGAAGTTTTTTGCACTTGTCCTCGCCAAAATGATAAGAGTGAAGTATGTTGGCGGAGTCACCCTCAAGAACTCTCTAGTTCTTCTTCTTCGGGATCCACACGATCTTGATGGGAATCCTTGGAGTTGTAGTCGTACTTGATGAAGTAGAACTTGATGTAGTCTTGGGAACCCACTTGACCAAGGCCTTAGGTGCTTCTTCAAATGCATCAATCTCCTCTTGAAGCTTGTCCTTGCCTTTTTGCTTGTGGTATTGTGGTGGAAGGTCATCTTGAGCTTGTGTTCCTTGGAAAGAAGTAGGATCATACTTCTCTTGTTGAGGAACAAAATTCGTCTTGGGGTATTGATCTTCTTCCCACTCAACTCCATTAGCATTGAACTTTTGTTCAAAACCAACACCTTAATTCTTCCGGTGCCTTCATTGCTTGCGTACAATTTACTCAAATTGCTTACTTCCGGCAAGGCTCTTGTAAACACCTTTCTCTATAATTCCCTTCAATAAGCTATTTTGTTGCTCAAGTGTAACTTGGCTAAGAGAGTCATTAGTGGAATCAAGAGAACTACTAGAAGCAACAACATTGGATTTAGCATGATTGTTGTTACTACTAGATGAAGAATCTTTCTTTTTCTTGTTGTTAGATTTAACTTGTGGCATGTAAGTAGACAAGAGTAAACGCTTGGCAATGTAAGAAGAACTTTTCTTGCGAAGATCATCATTGATTGCCTTTAAAAACTCATGCTCTTGCTCAAGGTTGAGCTTTTCAAAGCGTAGCTTCTCATGAGTCTTTAAAAGTTCTCGATGATCTTCCAAGGTAGTTTCATGAGCTAACTTAAGAGTGTTTAGTTCTTTAGTTAGATGCTCAATCTCCTTCTTATCATCATCATTCGTTTTATCTTGATTAGCATGATTAATAGCAAATTCATCATAGTTTTCATCATCTCCTAGCAAATCATCTTCATCACCATTGAAATCAACATACTCGGGGTGTGTTACCTTTGGACCTTTAGTCATGAAGCATCTCCCAATTCCTTCATTTGGTGAGTCAAATATGTCGTAGGAGTTGGTTGTCATAAGTGCTAGTCCGGCAACACCTTCATCTTGAGTATATTCGGAGTCGGAGTGATAACTTCTTTCAGAGTGATTATCGGAGTTGGAGCCGGATACCCATTCACCAACATGAGCTTGATGTCTTCTTTTTGTGTAGCTCCTTGATGACTTATCCTTCCTTTCCGAATCCTTGCTTCTCCGAGAGGGTCTTCATTCATAACGATCATCTCTACTCCTTATTTCTCTTGGTGGTGATTCTTCTCTTCTACTCCTTCTTTTGGGAGAATCTTCTCTTCTTTTGTAGGGAGCCGTACACTCATTGGAATAGTGTCCGGGTCTTCCACAATTGTAGCAATTACGCTCACGACTAGAAGATCTTTTGTCATTGTAGGACCTTGACTTGGAACTTGTTTCCTTGCTTCTACTTTTGTAGAACTTGTTGAAGTTCTTCACCATTAGGCTCAATTCTTCATTGAAGGTTTGTTTCTCACTTGATGATGTGGGAGCTTCACATGAGGCTTTGTAAGCACCGCTTGACTTGTTGTGGAGCTCTTCCTTATCCTTGAGTGACATCTCATGAGCAACAATTCTTCCAATGACTTCCGTTGCCTTGAGATCTTTGTAATTGGGCATCATTTGGATAAATGTGCACACGGTATCATATTTTCCATCCAAGGCTCTCAGGATCTTCTTGATGATAAATTTATCGGTCATCTCTTCACTTCCTAAGCCAGCAATCTCATTTGTGACGAGAGCAAGCCTAGAGTACATTTCAGCGACGCCTTCACCATCCTTCATTTTGAACTTGTCAAGTTGACTTTGAAGCACATCCAATTTGGATTCCTTGACGGGGTCGGTACCTTCGTGCATATCAATCAAAGTATCCCAAATTTCCTTTGCATTCTCAAGACGGCTGATTTTGTTGAATTCTTCGGGGCACAATCCGTTGAAGAGAATATCACAAGCTTGAGCATTGTATTGCAGCATCTTCAACTCTTCTGCGGTAGCTTCACGGTTTGGTTCTCTCCCATCAAAGAATTCACCTTGCAAGCCAATACACACAATAGCCCAAATGGCCGGGTTATGTCCAAGAATATGCATTTTCATCTTATACTTCCAACTAGCAAAATTTGTACCATCAAAGTAAGGACCTCTACGGTGGTAATTTCCCTCGCTAGATGCCATACTCTCCTAGGTTGTGAAACCAAGGCTATGACCACCAAAAGCTATGGAAATCAAAACAAATGGAGACCAAAGCTCTAATACCACTTGTAGGATCGAAAGTATGTCTAGAGGGGGGGTGATTAGACTACTTGACCAAATAAAAATCTAGCCTTTTCCCAATTTTAGTTCTTAGCAGATTTTAGCAACTTAGCACAAGTCAAGCAATCAACTTACACATGCAATTCTAAGAGTGTAGCAGCGGAATGTAAAACAATTGCATATGAAGGTAAAGGGAGGAGTTTGAGGGAGAAAACGCAATGTTGACACGGAGATTTTTATCCGTGGTTCCGATAGGTGGTGCTATCGTACATCCACGTTGATGGAGACTTCAACCCACGAAGGGTAACGGTTGTGCGAGTCCACGGAGGGCTCCACCCACGAAGGGTCCACGAAGAAACAACCTTGTCTATCCCAGCATGGCCGTCGCCCACGAAGGACTTGCCTCACTCGAGTAGATCTTCACGAAGTAGGCGATCTCCTTGCCCTTACAAACTCCTTGGTTCAACTCCACAATCTTGACAGAGGCTCCCAAGTGACACCTAGCCAATCTAGGAGACACCACTCTCCAAGAGGTAACAAATGGTGTGTTGATGATGAACTCCTTGCTCTTGTACTTCAAATGATAGTCTCCCCAACACCCAACTCTCTCTCGTAGGATTGGATTTGGTGGAAAGATGATTTGAGTGGAAAGCAACTTGGGGAAGGCTAGAGATCAAGATTTATGTGGTTGGAATGGAATATCTTGACCTCAACACAAGTGTAGGTGGTTCTCTCTCAGAAAATGTATGTTGGAAGTGTAGGATGTTCTGATGGCTCTCTCCACGAATGAAGAGTGGGTGGAGGGGTATATATAGCCTTCACACAAAATCTAACCATTAGACACAATTTACCAAACTCGGTGGGACCGAATCGTGAAACTCGGACAGACCGATTTAGTTCATAATGTGACCGTTAGGCATTTCGGTGGGACCGACACGTCAACTCGGTGGGACCGATTTCGTTAGGGTTAGGGCATAACGTAATATCGGTGAGACCGATTACACAAACTTGGTGAGACCGATTTTGGTAATAGACAAATAGAGAGTTGGTCAGGCAAACTCGGTGGGACCGATTCGCTCATCTCGGTTTGACCGAAACGTTATGAAAGGGAAACAGAGAGTTTGCATTGCAATCTCGGTGGGACCGATCGCTCATCTCGGTTTGACCGAAACGTTACGAAGGGAAACGGAGAGATTATAACCCCATCTCGATGAGAATGAGATCCCTATCGGTGAGACCGAAAAGACTAGGGTTTCTGGAAGTGGCTATGTCAACTGAACTCGGTGGCGCCGGATAGAAAGTTTCGGTGGGGCTGAGTTTGACTTTTACTTTGGGAAATATGTGGATGTGAGAAAGTAGTTGAGGGTTTTTGGAGCATATCACTAAGCACTTTGAGCAAGAAACTCATTAAGCAACACCTCACCCCCTCTTGATAGTATTGGCTTTTCCTATGGACTCAATGTGATCTTGGATCACTTAAAATGAAAAATGTAGAGTCCTGAGCTTTGAGCTTGAGCCAATCCTTTATCCTTAGCATTTTGAGGGGTCCACTTTTCTCATCCATGCCATGCCAATCACTAAGCTTTCCTGAAATGTTTATCTTGAAATAGCATTAGCTCAATGAGCTATATGTTGTTAGGAATTACCAAAACCACCCAGGGATAGTTGCGCTTTCAGGATCACTAAAAGTAAAATGTAGAGTCCTGAGCTTTGCGCTTGAGCCAATTCTTTGTCCTTATCATCTTGAAGGGGTTCCACATCCTCTAGTCCATGACGCTCCATTTGTGAACTTATCTGAAGCATACTAGACGAAAGCATTAGTTCAACAAGAGATATGTTGATATTAATTACCAAAATCACCCAGGGAGCACTTGTTCTTTCACAAGCGATGGCGCGCGGCTCCTCGAAGCCCCCAGCCCCCCTCGTCCTGGTGATGATCGTCGTTTCTTCGTGGCGGTGGTGGCAGCGGAGGGAGGCCAGCCTTGCCCTGAGGACGGTCCTCACGAGGTTGGTCCCTCTATGCGCCCTCGCGAGGCTAGTCCTGCTAGCGGTCCTCACGAGGCTGGTCGCGCCATTCTTGGCGAGGGCCTCGGTCGTCCCAGCGTCCTCTGCTTCGTCCTCCTCCTCGATCGTAGCCTCGGTCGTTGCGCTCGAGGCGTCGACCGAAGCGCCCATCGCGGATGGCCCTGAGCTCTTGACAGTCGTTGGTGTTGTGGCTGTGTACGTTGTGGAAGGCGCAGAACGGACGACTGCCCTTGGACGACTCCGGGTGGTCGCAGCCGCGCTTCATTTCTGGCTTAGCCGAAAGAACGGCCGCTCCCTTGCGCTTCACATCCTTGGTCTTGGCCTTCTTGTCTTCTGGGTCAGCAGCTGGAAGCTCGAGGAAGGAGAGGCATCCCTCCTCAGCTCGTGCGCACTTGGTTGCCATGTTGAACATCTCCAGAGCCGTGCATAGGTCCTCGTGGATGGCGAGCTCCTCCTTCATCTTGACATCGTGAACGTCGTCAGAGAACGCGGAGATGATGGCCTCGTCCATCACCTTGGGGATCTTGAGGCGAACGCTATTGAAGCGCTGGATGTACTTTTGCGGGGTTTCCCTTGGCTACTGCTTGATGCGCCGTAGGTCACCCGTGGCCGGCGGGCAGTCGCGAGTGCCCTAGAAGTTGGCGATGAAACGCTCGCGCATCTCGCCCCAACAGGAGATCGATCCCGCGGGCAAGTTCAGGAGCCACGAGCGCGCGCCATCTTTAAGGGCCATGGGAAACCAGTTCGCCATGACTTTCTCGTCACCGTTGGCCTCCTCGATGCTCAGCTCATAGAGCTGCAGGAACTCAGCAGGGTCGGGGGTGCCATCATAGCGTGGAGGCAGGTCGGGCTTGAACTTCCCGGGCCAGACGACGCTACGCAGCTCAGGAGTGAAGGCGGCAGCCTGCTGTAGTCACTGGAGCCCGTCGCGGGGGCGGAGCCTGGTCTTGGTTGAAGGAAATATGCCCTAGAGGCAATAATAAAGTTATTATTTATTTCCTTATATCATGATAAATGTTTATTATTCATGCTAGAATTGTATTAACCGGAAACATAATACATGTGTGAATACATAGACAAATAGATTGTCACTAGTATGCCTCTACTTGACTAGCTCGTTGATCAAAGATGGTTATGTTTCCTAGCCATAGACATGAGTTGTCATTTGATTAACGGGATCACATCATTAGGAGAATGATGTGATTTACATGACCCATTCCGTTAGCTTAGCACACGATCGTTTAGTATGTTGTTATTGCTTTCTTCACGACTTATACATGTTCCTATGACTATGAGATTATGCAACTCCCGTTTACCGGAGGAACACTTTGTGTTCTACCAAACGTCACAACGTAACTGGGTGATTATAAAGGAGCTCTACAGGTGTCTCCGAAGTACTTGTCGGATTGGCATATTTCGAGATTAGGATTTGTCACTCCGATTGTCGGAGAGGTATCTCTGGGCCCTCTCGGTAATGCACATCAATTAAGCCTTGCAAGCATTCCAACTAATGAGTTAGTTGCGGGATGATGTATTACAGTACGAGTAAAGAGACTTGCCGGTAACGAGATTGAACTAGGTATTGAGATCCCGACGATTGAATCTCGGGCTAGTAACATACCGATGACAAAGGGAACAACGTATGTTGTTATGCAGTCTGACCGATAAAGATCTTCGTAGAATATGTGGGAGCCAATATGAGCATCCAGGTTCCGCTATTGGTTATTGACCGGAGACGTGTCTCGGTCATGTCTACATAGTTCTCGAACCCGTAGGGTCCGCACGCTTAACGTTACAATGACAGTTATATTATGAGTTTATATGTTTTGATGTACCGAAGGTTGTTCGGAGTCCCGGATGTGATCACGAACATGACGAGGAGTCTCGAAATGGTCGAGACATGAAGATTGATATATTGGAAGCCTATGTTTGGATATCGGAAGTGTTCCGGGTGAAATCGAGATTTTACCGGAGTATCGGGAGGTTACCGGAACCCCCCGGGAACTTAATGGGCCTTAGTGGGCCTTGGTGGAAGAGAGGAGAGGAGGCCAGGGCAAGGCCGCGCGCCCCTCCCCCCCTAGTCCGAATAGGACAAGGAGAGGGGGGCGCCCCCCCCCCCCCCTTTCCTTCGCCTCTCTCCTAGTCCAACATGGAAAGGGGGGGGGGGGTCCTACTCCCGGTAGGAGTAGGACTCCTCCGGCGCGCCTCTCCCCTTGGCCGGCCGCACCCCCCCCCCCTTGCTCCTTTATATACGGGGCAGGGGGGCACCTCTAGACACACAAGTTGATTAGTTGATCTCTCCCAACCGTGTGCGGTGCCCCCTCCACCATACAGGGCCGGTCCTGGGGTTTTGGGGGCCCGGGGCGAAACTACAAATCATGGGCCCTGTAATAATAGTAACCGATATATTGCCACTTTTGTTTGGTGAGATTTTTGAATTAGGAAGTATAAACCGGAAGAGAGGGAGTATGTGTATATGAAATGCCCTAAATAAACACTTAAAATGCATATAGAATAACATTCATGTCAAATTTAAAGCAAATAGTTAACAATTGAAAAAACTAATGCAAAGCTAAATGGCACTAGATCAACTCAATAAAATCTTAGTGATTTTCAGTCGAACGTACAAATGACAATCTAAGGTACTATATTTCTAAACAACAAAGTATGATTTGATCATCATTGATTATATCTGACAACAAATTGTCGATGGTTAAGTTATTAATGGGATAGATGGGTGCAGTGCGCTCGGCCTCAACTATAACTTTCTCAAATTCTATGTGTTCTCTATCCGCAAAAAGGGTGAACTATTGTTAATCCATATAACCAAATGAAAATACGTGTTGATAGACGATTACGTTATTTATGTCAACTTAACTGCAAACAAAAGGAAGTTATACGCATCAATCAAAGTTTTGTAGTATGATTTACCTGGTCCATTGGATATAACATCCAGCTAGTAACTCGTTGTTGATTCTCTGGTTCCACCTAATCATCCTGGAGCAAGTAACTCGTTGCTAATTCTCTGGTTCTTCTTCCCCCTAATCGTCCTGGATTTGCACCGTCGGCGTCGCGTACTGGCTGTCGCCGGCGGGCACGCACGATCCGCGACTGTGATCCGGCGTCCAGTCTCTTCTCAGATCTGGGACTCGGGAGGTCGAGGCGGCGCACAAGGTACACGAGGAAAAAGATCAGGAATTCAGCCATCGTTTGCATCGCTAGACTGGGAGCAATCTCAGTCGCATCATGGGCTGTGCTTGTGGCCTGCGCTTGTTTTGACGTAGTCAAATTGGACTAGATTTGGCAGGCCAGTACAAAGAGAGAATGTAATACATGGGGGCCCCTCTCGTTCGGGGGGCCCGGGGCGGCCGCCCCGTTCGCCCCCCTCAGGACCGACCCTGCCACCATAGTCCACCTCGATAATACTGTAGCGGTGCTTAGGCGAAGCCCTGCGTCGGTAGAACATCAACATCGTCATCACAATGTCGTGCTGACAAAATTCTCCCTCAACACTCGGCTGGATCGGAGTTCGAGGAACGTCATCGGGCTAAACGTGTGCTGAACTCGGAGGTGCCGTACGTTCGGTACTTGATCGGTGACGTACGACTACATCAACCACGTTGTGCTAACGCTTCCGCTTTCGATCTACGAGGGTACGTGGACAACACTCTCCCCTCTCGTTGCTATGCATCACCATGATCTTGCGTGTGCGTAGGAATTTTTTTGAAATTACTACGTTCCCCAACAGTGGCATCCGAGCCAGGTTTTATGTGTAGATGTCATATGCACGAGTAGAACACAAGTGAGTTGTGGGCGATATAAGTCATACTGCTTACCAGCATGTCATACTTTGGTCCAGCGGTATTGTTAGACGAAGCGGCCCAGACCGACATTACGCGTACGCTTACGCGAGACCGGTTCTCCTGACGTGCTTTGCACAGAGGTGGCTAGCAGGTGTCAGTTTTTCCAACTTTAGTTGAACCGAGTGTGGCTACGCCCGGTCCTTGCGAAGGTTAAAACAACACCAACTTGACAAACTATCGTTGTGGTTTTGATGCGTAGGTAAGAACGGTTCTTGCTAAGCCCGTAGCAGCCACGTAAAACTTCCAACAACAAAGTAGAGGACGTCTAACTTGTTTTTGCAGGGCATGTTGTGATGTGATATGGTCAAGACGTGATGCTATATTTTATTGTATGAGATGATCATGTTTTGGAACCGAGTTATCGACAATCGGCAGGAGCCATATGGTTGTCGCTTTATTGTATGCAATGCAATCGCTACGTAATGCTTTACTTTATCACTAAGCGGTAGCGATAGTCGAGAAGCATAAGATTGGCGAGACGACAACGATGCTACGATGGAGATCAAGGTGTCGCTACCGGTGACGATGGTGATCATGGAGGTGCTTCGAGATGGAGATCACAAGCACAAAATGATGATGGCCATATCATATCACTTATATTGATTGCATGTGATGTTTATCTTTTATGCATCTTATCTTGTTTTGATTGACGGTAGCACTATAAGATGATCCTCACTAAATTATCAAAGTATAAGTGTTTCTCCCCGAGTATGCACCGCTATGAAAGTTCTTCGTCTTTGAGACACCACGTGATGATCGGTGTGATAGGCTCTACGTTCAAATACAACGGTGCAAAACAGTTGCACACGCGAATACTCAGGTTAAACTTGACGAGCCTAGCATATAACATATATGGCCTCGGAACACGGAGACCGAAGGTCGGCGTGAATCATATAGTAGATATGATCAACATAGTGATGTTCACCATTGAAACTACTCCATCTCACGTGATGATCGGACATGGTTTAGTTGATCTAGATCACGTGATCACTTAGAGGATTAGAGGGATGTCTATCTAAGTGGGAGTTCTTAAGTAATATGATTAATTGAACTTAAATTTATCATGAACTTAGTACCGATAGTATCTTGCTTGTCTATGTTTGATTGTAGATAGATGGCCCGTCTTTGTTGTTCCGTTGAATTTTAATGTGTTCCTTGAGAAAGCAAAGTTGAAAGATGATGGTAGCAATTACACGGACTGGGTCCGTAATTTGAGGATTATCCTCATTGCTGCCTGTAAGAATTACGTTCGGAAGCACCGCTGGGTGCCGTGCCTGCTGCAGAGCAACACGGATGTTATGAACATCGGGCATAGCAAAGCTCATGACTACTCGATAGTTCATGTGCCATGCTTTACGGCTTAGAACCGGGACTTCAACGACGTTTTGAACGTCATGGAGCATATGAGATGTTCCAGAGTTGAAGTTAATATTTCAAGCAAATGCCCGGATTGAGAGATATGAAGTCTCCAATAAGTTCTATAGCTGCAAGATGGAGGAGAATAGTTACGTCATCGAGCATATACTCAAGATGTCCAGGTATAATAATCAATTGATTCAACTGGGAGTTAATCTTCCGGATGATAGCGTCATTGATGAATTCTCCAATCACCGCCACCAAGCTACAAAAGCTTCATGATGAACTATAACATGCAAGGGATGGAAAAGATGATTCCCGAGCTCTTCGCAATGCTAAAGGCTGCTGAGGTAGAAATCAAGAAGGAGCATCAAGTGTTGATGGTCAACAAGACCACTAGTTTCAAGAAAAAGGGCAAAGGGAAGAAGAAGGGGAACTTCAAGAAGAACAACAAGCAAGTTGCTGCTCAAGAGAAGAAACCCAAGTCTGGACCTAAGCCTGAAATCGAGTGCTTCTACCGCAAGCGGTGGTCATCGAAGCGGAACATCCCCAAGTATTTGGCGGATAAGAAGGATGGCAAGGTGAACAAAGGTATATGTGATATACATGTTATTGATGTGTACCTTACTAATGCTCGCAGATAGCACTGGTATTTGATATTGGTTCATTGCTAATATATGCAACTCGAAACATGGGCTACGGATTAAGCGGAGATTGGCTAAGGACGAGGTGACGATCTTGGCGTGGGAAATGGTTCCAAAGTCGATGTGATTGCGGCCGCACGCTACCTCTACATCTACCTTCGGATTAGTATTAGACCTAAATAATTGTTATTTGGTGCCAGCGTTGAGCATGCACATTATATCTGGATATTGTTTGATGCGAGACGGTTATTCATTTAAATCAGAGAATAATGGTTGTTCTATTTATATGAGTAATATCTTTTATGGGCATGCACCCTTGAAGAATGGTCTATTTTTATATAATCTCGATAGTAGTGATACACATATTCATAATGTTGAAGCCAAAAGATGCATAGTTGATAATGATAGTGCAACTTATTTGTGGCACTGCCGTTTAGGTCATATCGGTTTAAAGCGCATGAAGAAACTCCATACTGATGGACTTTTGGAACCACTTGATTATGAATCACTTGGTACTTGCGAACCGTGCCTCATGGGCAAGATGACTAAAACACCGTTCTCCGGAACTATGGAGAGAGCAACAGATTTGTTGGAAATCATACATACAGATGTATGTGGTCCGATGAATGTTGAGGCTCGTGGCGGATATCATTATTTTCTCACCTTCACAGATGATTTAAGCAGATATGGGTATATCTACTTAATGAAACATAAGTCTGAAACTTTTGAAAAGTTCAAAGAATTTCAGAGTGAAGTTGAAAATCATCGTAACAAGAAAATAAAGTTTCTACGATCTGATCGTGGAGGAGAATATTTGAGTTACGAGTTTGGTCTACATTTGAAACAATGCGGAATAGTTTCGCAACTCACGCCACCCGGAACACCACAGCGTAATGGTGTGTCCGAACGTCGTAATCGTACTTTACTTGATATGGTGCGATCTATGATGTCTCTTACTGATTTACCGCTATCATTTTGGGGTTATGCTTTAGAGACGGCTGCATTCACGTTAAATAGGACACCATCAAAATCCATTGATAGGACGCGTTATGAACTATGGTTTGGCAAGAAACCAAAGTTGTCGTTTCTTAAAGTTTGGGGCTGCGATGCTTATGTGAAAAAACTTCAACCTGATAAGCTCGAGCCCAAATCAGAGAAATGTGTCTTCATAGGATAACCAAAGGAGACTGTTGGGTACACCTTCTATCACAAATCTGAAGGCAAGACTTTTGTTGCTAAATTCGGAGTTTTTCTAGAGAAGGAGTTTCTCTTGAAAGAAATGAGTGGGAGGAAAGTAGAACTTGATGAGGTAACTGTACCTACTCCCTTATTGGAAAGTAGTTCATCACAGAAACTGGTTTCTGCGACACCTACACCAATTAGTGAGGAAGTTAATGATGATGATCATGAAACTTCAGATCAAGTTGTTCTTGAACCTCATAGGTCAACCAGAGTAAGATCCGCTTTTGAGTGGTACGGTAATCCTGTTCGGAAGTTATGTTACTAGACCATGACGAACCTACGAACTATGAAGAAGCGATGGTGAGCCTAGATTCCGCAAAATCGCTTGAGGCCATGAAATCTGAGATGGGATCCATGTATGAGAACAAAGTGTGGACTTTGGTTGACTTGCCCGATGATCGGCAAGCAATTGAGAATAAATGGATCTTCAAGAAGAAGACTAACGCTGATGGTAATGTTACTATCTACAAAGCTTGACTTGTTGCGAAAGGTTTTCGACAAGTTCAAGGGATTGACTACGATGAGACATTCTCACCCGTAGCGATGCTTAAGTCTGTCTGAATCATGTTAGCAATTGCCACATTTTATGATTATGAAATTTGGCAAATGGATGTCAAAACTGCATTCCTGAATGGATTTCTGGAAGAAGAGTTGTATATGATGCAACCGGAAGGTTTTATCGATCCAAAGGAAGCTAACAAAGTGTGCAAGCTCCAACGATCCATTTATGGACTGGTTCAAGCCTCTCGGAGTTGGAATAAACGCTTTGATAGTGTGATCAAAGCATTTGGTTTTGTACGAACTTTTGGAGAAGGCTGTATTTACAAGAAAGTGAGTGGGAGCTCTGTAGCATTTCTGATATTATATGTGGATGACATATTAATGATTGGAAATGATATAGAATTTCCGGATAGCATAAAGGGATACTTAAATAAGAGTTTTTCAATGAAAGACCTCGGTGAAGCTGTTTACATATTGGGTATCAAGATCTATAGAGATAGATCAAGACGTTTAATTGGACTTTCACAAAGCACATACCTTGACAAAATTTTGAAGAAGTTCAAAATGGATCAAGAAAAGAAAGGGTTCTTGCCTGTGTTACAAGGTGTGAAGTTGAGTAAGACTCAATGCCCGACCACTGCAGAAGATAGAGAGAAGATGAAAGATGTTCCCTATGCTTCAGCCATAGGCTCTATCATGTATGCAATGCTGTGTACTGACCGATGTGTGCCTTGCTATAAGTCTAGCAGGAGGTACCAAAGTAATCCAGAGTGGATCATCGACAGCGGTCAAGAACATCCTGAAATACCGAAAAGGACTAAGGATATGTTTCTCGTTTATGGAGGTGACAGAGAGCTCATCGTAAATGGTTACGTTGATGCAAGCTTTGACACTGATCCGGACGATTCTAAATCGCAAACCGGATACGTGTTTACATTAAACGGTGGAGCTGTCAGTTGGTGCAGTTCTAAACAAAGCGTCGTGGCGGGATCTACATGTGAAGCGGAGTACATAGCTGCTTTAGAAGCAGCAAATGAAGGAGTATGGATGAAGGAGTTCATATCCGATCTAGGTGTCATACCTAGTGCATCGGGTCCAATGAAAATCTTTTGTGACAATACTGGTGCAATTGCCTTGGCGAAGGAATCCAGATTTCACAAGAGAACCAAGCACATCAAGAGACGCTTCAATTCCATCCGGATCTAGTCCGGTGGGAGACATAGAAATTTGCAAGATACATACGGATCTGAATGTTGCGCACCGTTGACTAAGCCTCTTCCACGAGCAAAACATGATCAGCACCAAGGCTCCATGGGTGTTAGAATCATTACTGTGTAATCTAGATTATTGACTCTAGTGCAAGTGGGAGACTGAAGGAAATATGCCCTAGAGGCAATAATAAAGTTATTATTTATTTCCTTATATCATGATAAATGTTTATTATTCATGCTAGAATTGTACTAACGGAAACATAATACATGTGTGAATACATAGACAAATAGATTGTCACTAGTATGCCTCTACTTGACTAGCTCGTTAATCAAAGATGGTTATGTTTCTTAGCCATAGACATGAGTTGTCATTTGATTAACGGGATCACATCATTAGGAGAATGATGTGATTGACATGACCCATTCCGTTAGCTTAGCATACGATCGCTTAGTATGTTGCTATTGCTTTCTTCATGACTTATACATGTTCCTATGACTATGAGATTATGCAACTCCGTTTACGGAGGAACACTTTGTGTGCTACCAAACGTCACAACGAATCGGGTGATTATAAAGGAGCTCTACAGGTGTCTCCGAAGGTACTTGTTTGGTTGGCGATTTCGAGATTAGGATTTGTCACCCGATTGTCGGAGAGGTATCTCGGCCCTCTCGGTAATGCACATCACTTAAGCCTTGCAAGCATTGCAACTAATGAGTTAGTTGCGGGATGATGTATTACAAGACGAGTAAAGAGACTTGCCGTAACGAGATTGAACTAGGTATTGAGATACCGACAATCGAATCTCGGGCAAGTAACATACCGATGACAAAGGAACAACGTATGTTGTTATGCGGTCTCGACCGATAAAGATCTTCGTAGAATATGTAGGAGCCAATATGAGCATCCAGGTTCCGCTATTGGTTATTGACCGGAGACGTGTCTCGGTCATGTCTACATAGTTCTCGAACCCGTAGGGTTCGCACGCTTAACGTTACGATGACAGTTATATTATGAGTTTATATGTTTTGATGTACCGAAGGTTGTCCGGAGTCCCGGATGTGATCACGGACATGACGAGGAGTCTCGAAATGGTCGAGACATGAAAATTGATATATTGGAAGCCTATGTTTGGATATCGGAAGTGTTAGGGTGAAATCGGATTTTACTAGAGTCTTTGGAGGTTACGGAACCCCGAACTTAATGGGCCTTAGTGGGCCTTGGTGGAAGAGAGAGAGGAGGAGGAGGCAGGGGCGCGCCCCCCCCAGTCCGAATAGGACAAGGAGAGGGGCGCCCCCCTTTCCTTCCTCCCTCCACCTCTTCCCCTCTCTCCTAGTCCAACATGGAAGGGGAGGAGTCCTACTCCGGTAGGAGTAGGACTCCTTGGCGTGCCCTCTCCCCTTGGCCGGCCGCACCCCCTTGCTCCTTTATATCACGGGCAGGGGGCACCTCTAGACACACAAGTTGATCAGTTGATCTCTTCCAACCGTGTGCGGTGCCCCCCTCCACCATAGTCCACCTCGATAATACTGTAGCGGTGCTTAGGCGAAGCCCTGCATCGGTAGAACATCAACATCATCATCACGCCGTCGTGCTGACGAAACTCTCCCTCAACACTCGGCTGGATCGGAGTTCGAGGGACGTCATCGGGTTGAACGTGTGCTGAACTCGGAGGTGCCGTACATTCGGTACTTGATCGGTCGGATCATGAAGACGTACGACTACATCAACCGCGTTGTGCTAACGCTTCCGCTTTCGGTCTACGAGGGTACGTGGACAACACTCTCCCCTCTCGTTGCTATGCATCACAATGATCTTGCGTGTGCGTAGGAATGTTTTTGAAATTACTACGTTCCCCAACATTGGTATCCGCGCGCTGCCACCACAGGTGGCGCACGGTCTTGACGCGGTGTTGCGGGGAGTGCAGGAGCATCTTCTTGTGGCCGAGGGACCTCCTGGCAGCTACCTCCATACGCGGGCGCCCTGCGCGGTGGGTCGCGCCGTGGGGCCACACGTCTTGGCGCGATGGCGATGTTGACGTGGAGGTGGTGGAGGCGCTCCATGGGCCACGTCGCCCGCAACGGGAGGCGGACGAGGCAGCGAGAGGGATGGTGCAGGAGAGCCCCTAGCGGCGCTGGTGAGCTCGGCGATGCGGTCCAGCCAGTCCTCGTAGAGGTCATCGACGGGGCGGTAGCGCAGGACCTCGCGCGCCATGAGCAGCGCGGCCTGCGCGTCCGCGGGCCCACGGCGAGCATGGGATGACGAACCGGTCGGAGACAGCGACGGGGTGGCGATGCGTCCGTCCCGCAGCACGGAGGGGTGGAGCGATGAAGCCTGCTGCTCGTTCCCTGCTGGTCCGGTGGCGGCGTTGGCAGCAGTTGATGGAGAGCGACGGGGAGGCCCGCCGACGGGCGCCGTCTGGGCAACGCGGTCGTTGAGAGCGGCCTGGCGCTCGGCGCGGGCTCGACGAGCGTTAGCCATGGAACCGGTGGAGCGGTGGAGCGTGGGTCGACGGAGGGAAAGCTTTGGCGCACCCCTACCTGGCGCGCCAAATGTCGGATTCAGGGCTCCGCAGACCCTTGAGAGGTTTGAACTCTGGGGTGCGCACGAAGGACTCTCTCTCCCCAGCCTGCCTACCCAACGATTCCACGGCCTAGCTCGACGAACCCCAAGAACACGAGACACAGAGGTTTATACTGGTTTGGGCCACCGCGTGGTGTAATACCCTACTCTAGTGTGGTGGTGGTGGATTGCCTCGAGGGCTAAGGACGAACTAATACAACGGGTGAACAGACTCATGAGGAGAGGTGTTCTTGAGCTCTATGAGCTGGTGAGATGGTCTTGGTGGAATGGATCTAGTCCAAGATGAGTTGCCTCCTATGGTGGTGGCTAGTCCTATTTATAGAGGCCCCGGTCCTCTTCCCACATGTAGGCGGGAAGGGATCCCACAACGGCCAATTTTGAAGGGAGACAACTAGTACAAGTTATCCTGACAAAAGTAGTCTTCGCCTGCCAAAGGCTCTGGTGGTGATGCTGCCGTGGGCTCCACGATGACCTCCGTCCTGTCGTCCTGCTGGTCTTGGTCTTGTTGCACCGATATGGAAACCATTGCCTGATGCCTCGGGACTCCTCGCCCGCGCCTGCCTCTTTAGCACCAAAGAGGAAACTAGTACACTGCGCCCGCTGGCGCTCGCCTGGCCTCGGTCTTCATGGCTCACGTCATGTGAACCTCGCTGCTACGATACAAATAGCATTCCCTGCCATGGCGAGGGTGTGGTTCATAGATCTCAAGGTTTCGAGGAGAATTACAGAGAGAATTACAGAGAGAGGAAGGCTTGGAGAAGAAGAAGCACAGGGGATAAGATCTCGATTTGCTACAATCATTTTCGTACCCCCACACCTACACACGCAACGTCTATATATCTAAGTTGATGGGCCGGCCCTCGGCCCACGGACTGAGGCCCAGGTTACCAGTCGTTGCACTCCCCCCTTCTTAAGCAGCAGCTTGACCTCAAGCTGTAGTAAGCTTTGTCGGTGCACCGGACCACTCCCAGGTTGCCATGGACAGCGGTAGCCCTGACCATGCGATCTTGTACTGCTTGCGTGTGCGTCCTCCGACTCATACCCACCGCGATGCCAGAACTTGCGCGGGCTTGGACGATGCGGTCAGTTGCTGCGCGTACTGAAGCTCTTCAGTTGTGCTACCATCACCTGGTGGTGCGTCCGGCTTGAGCAAGGAGACGTGCACCACGGGGTGGATCTTGCTGGTTGCTGGTAACTGAAGGCGATAAGCGACGTCCCCAATTCGCTCCAAGACCTGAAAGGGACCAAAATATTTGAAACCCAGTTTGTGGTTAGTGCGACGAGCCACCGACTGTTGCATATACAGCTGAAGTTTCAGATATGCCCAATCGCCTGGTTGGAAAACCCGCTCAGAGCGATGTTTGTCTTCCTGAGTCTTCATGCGCTGTTGAGCGCGTTGAAGTTGATCACGTATAAGTGAAGTCATTGCGTTTCCCTCTGACAACCAGCTGGTAAGATCTGTAGGTGTATCTGACTGCAGATTTTCCACGCCCAGATGTCTTGGTTCATAACCATAGATAACTTTGAATGGTGTATGTCCATGAGCAGAATGAAAGTTTGTATTGTAACAATATTCAGCTTGTGAGATCCACTGTGCCCATTTCTTGGGTGCAGAATGCACCATGCACCTTAAAAAGGTCTCCACACACTGATTTGACTTCTCTGTTTGACCATCAGTCTCAGGGTGGTTTGCAGTACTCATGTCCATCTTGGTGTCAGTAAGTTTGCATAGCTCCTGCCACACCTTGCTTGTGAACAAAGGATCTCTGTCAGTTATGAGGACTTTAGGTAGTCCATGCAGTTTATACACATTGTCCAAATATGCTTGTGCAGTAAAGGGATGGCAGAGTGGTATGAAATGACCATATTTGCTGAACTTGTCGATGACAACCAAGATTGTATCATAGTTTTTGCGTTTGGGAAGACCATTGATGAAATCCATACTAACCATATTCCAAGCTTCTTTAGGTATGTGAAGAGGGCTAAGTAACCCTGGTTTCTTTATGAGTTCTGATTTAGCTTGTTCACAAATAGAACATGATTTGACAAACTGTTCCACGGATTGTTTGAGAGCAGGCCAGGAAAATAATGCTTTCACTCTCTGATATGTGGCTTGCACCCCAGAATGCCCACCAATTCCACTCGAGTGCAATGAGAGCAGAATTGCTTGCTGTGCTTCTTTGTTTGCTCCCAACCAAACTCTCCCCTTGTGCCTGATAATTCCTTGCCGCAAAGCAAAACCCTTGTTATTACTGCCAGTTACACTTAATTCAGTGAGCAATTCTTTTGCTTGAGGATCTGTCAGGTAACCATCAGCTACTACATCCAACCACTAAGGTGTGCAGTAAGACAAGGAGAATATTGTCGGTTGTGTTTCCAGTCTGGAGAGAGCATCATCAGCCCCATTTTCTAACCATTTTTTGTACACCACACTGTATTTGAGGCCCATAAGTTTTAATAGAGCTTTTTGTTGAATATGGTTGGAAATTTTCTGATCCTGAAAGTGTATCAGACTGAGGTGATCGGTGCTGATAGTGAAGTGATCATGTTGCAGATAAGATTTCCATTTTTCCATTGCTAGCAAGATGGCCAAACACTCCTTCTCATAGGTGGACAGGCCTTGTGCTTTAGGACCTAGAGCTTTGCTGAGGTATGCAATAGGATGCCCTTGCTGCATCAGGACTGCTCCAATCCCCACATTACTAGCATCTGACTCTATTGTGAAGGGTTTATTGAAATCTGGCAATGCTAACACTGGAGCAGTGACCAGTGCAGTTTGTAGTTGCTGGAAAGCTTCTTGATTAGTGGGTGTCCACACAAACATAGTGTTTTTCTTCAGTAAATCAGTCAAGCTTCTACTGATGATGCCTGTCGGTGTCAAAACCGGCGGATCTCGGGTAGGGGGTCCCGAACTGTGCATCTAGGCGGATGGTAACAGGAGACAAGGGACACGATGTTTTTACCCAGGTTCGGGCCCTCTCGATGGAGGTAAAACCCTACTCCTGCTTGATTAATATTGATTATATGGGTAGTACAAGAGTAGATCTACCACGAGATCGAGAGGCTTAACCCTTGAAGCTAGCCTATGGTATTATTGTTGTTTGTCCTTACGGACTAAAACCCTCCGGTTTATATAGACACCGAAGAGGGTTAGGGTTACACAGAGTCGGTTACAATGGTAGGAGATCTACATATCCATATCGCCAAGCTTGCCTTCCACGCCAAGGAAAGTCCCATCCGGACACGGGACGAAGTCTTCAATCTTGTATCTTCATAGTCCAGGAATCCGGCCAAAGATGATAGTTCGGCTATCCGGACACCCCCTAGTCCAGGACTCCCTCAGTAGCTCCTGAACCAGGCTTCAATGACGACGAGTCCGGCGCGCATATTGTCTTCGCATTGCAAGCGGGTTTCCTCCAATTCTTCGTAGAAGATTTTGAACACAAGGATAGTGTCCGCTCGCAAAACAAGTTCCACATACCAATCAGAGAGAATAATCTTTACAGATCTGCTGATGTATTCCACGGCGTGACATCACACCACGGCCAGGCCTTTATTCGAATCGTTTTTTACTGTTCCACCTTAGCGCGTTTAGCGAGGCGGTTTCCTTGGCACGTCTTATCAAAGCGGAGATCGTGCCCCCTTATTCCGGGATTCTCATCAATACGGGCGTGGGTAACCCAGTCATGCTCGTTGGCACGCCTACTCTATCGAAGGCGAGTCCCGAACGGTCACGGGGAGGGCTCTTGGTATTCAACCTCTTTATAACGAGACCAATGCCTGCTCCTTTCTTTTAATCTCAATCGAATCCGCCCCTCGCCTCGAGTTCCAACACCCAAAGCTCCAGATTCAGGCGCTTCGGACCTTCGACGATGTCCGGCTCCGACCTGCACGGCCGGTGGATGCCTTCTTCCATCACAGAAGAAGACGTGCTAAAATGAGAGATGCAGGTATCTAACCGCGAAATTTCAGATAGGCTGCCTGCCAGGGCAGGTTGTTCCCACTCCCGAGCCTGGTGAGAGCGTGGTGTTCGTGTCTCACTTCCTTCGGGGGTTAGGCTTCTCGACGGACCCCTTCGTGAGGGGGCTCATGTTTTATTATGGGCTGGAATTCCATGACTGGATCCGGAGTCCATCCTCCACATCTCATCGTTCATTATCGTATGCGAAGCCTTCCTCCGCATTACCCCTCACTTCGGATTGTGGCTCAAGACCTTCAAAGTGGAGTCGAAGATGATCGAGGGGCAGCAGGCAGAGTGCGGAGGGGCTGTTATAAGCAAAAGTGCTGACGCTCCATGGCCCGAGGGCTCTTTTCAAGAGGAGCTCGGTTTGTGGCAACAGGAGTGGTTTTATATCACCGCTCCCAGGGGCACCAAATGGGTGGCGCCACCTGCCTTCCGCTCGGGTCCTCCACAACGGCTGGCGTCATGGGTCAACAAAGGGCTTGACTGGGGGCCGTCCAAGGACGTACCTCTATTGCAGGGCCGTATTCGAGACCTCCAAGAGAGAGAGATCAATCTGGTCGTAGTGGCGCAGGTCATGCTGATTCGGCGCCTTCTCGCCTGCTGAGCGTCGCCCCCTCCGCTTTGGGAATTTAATCCGGAGGGACCACGAGCTCTCCAACATTTTATGGGTGCGACGCCCGTGGAGATGTATAAACTGTTCTTCGGATCACAAGAGAAGTGTCTGGACTTGACCGAGGACGCAGGTCTGAGCTGCAATCGCCCGGATACTCAAGTAAGTAGTCCTGTACCCGGACACGCTATCCGTACATTTATCATAAACTTGCCATTTAAAGAGCCGTCCCTTGAACAGGAGTGGATAGCGAAAGCAAAACTGATAAGGTGTCCGACCCCCCTCCCTGAGACCACGCTGGATCCTGTGTTAACCAAGATGCCAGCGGCTGCGCCTTTGAAAGAGGGCGAAGGGGGGAACAGGGAAGCTACTGCCTCCGCGAAAGAGGCTTTCCAGAAAGGGGGGATCGAGAATCCCTCCCTCCAAGGGGAGAAGAGGACCGCTTCTGAAGATCCGGAGGCCAAGGCCTCAAAGCGGGGAAAGAAATCTTCGCCAGAGGGTCCGGCGTCGGGAGACACCCCAGCCGCACTATTTCCCCAAGGGAATTAGCCCTCCAGCGAGCCGTAAGTAGAGAGGGGAGTCTTGTAATAAGGGACATCCCTGTTTTTATTTCTGAAGATAACCGAGATTTTACCTTGTAGTTCGGATCTCAGCCCTTCTCGCCAGAGCTTCGTCTTGAGGATCTTCGTCGGAGATGATGGAGAGCGAACGCCTCCACCTGCCGCGCCCGTCATGCGAGGCGGACGACCCCGAGGTGTCGCCGTGGAAGGTTTCGAAGTCCGCGCGGGCGGGACGGTCCGCGCCAAGCGGTGTACGATCGGGCGGTGAAGGATGCTGCTCGGGCGGCGTCTATCTCGAAGATCACCGTGCGTTAATGGGTACGGTGATTGAAAGGATTTCATCCGCTGAGAGCGGATTGCATGAAGCCGTCAGAAGTTTACTGACGGGGTTTGAGGTACGCAAAAATGATGTACCTTCTGACAGTTTTGCATATAGAATGCGCCCTGTATAGATACTAGCCCCTGAGACTCGATACGTTGTCAAAAGTGACAGCGCGCCGAGGATCATAATCTCAGTTATAAGATGTCTCCTTTCCTACATAGGTGGCGGAGCGTCCGGTGGCCAGCCGGACTGGTGAATTTGCCGAACTGAAGCGGCAACTTGACGTGGCGGATGCGGACATCGCACTTGTCAATAAGCGGCTCGATGAGTCACAAGGTATGCAACTTCTCCGCTAACACCTGGTAAGGGAGCTTAACGCCCGTACCTTACAACATTTATGCTTAATGCAGATGGTGCCGCTGCTGTGGAGGGCCTTCGGGCGGAGCTCGCCCGAGTTAAGGAGCAAGCGAAGAAGTGATGCGGCTGCCTTGAAGGCGGTCAAGAGCTAAAAGCCGAACAGGCTGCTCACTTTGCCAAGCGGGAAGGAAATGGCTGAGATGGCCGTGAAGTTGAAGAATGCTACCGACCGCGCGAAGTTTCTTGAAAAGAAGGTCGAGCGAGCAAGAGGGCTCAAAAAGGCCACTACCGGGTTAAGGATGCTCGCTCGCGATGAGAGCTATAAAGGAGGAGCTACGTCAAGCGGGGATATCGCGCTGGAAATCCTTTACGCTGCGGAGGAAGTTCACTGATCCAAATATGCTCGATTGGACCGGCTGTGGGGTGCGGAGGATGCTTATTCGACTTAGCGGCGAGTGCATGGACGAGGTCGAGCACTTCCGAGGTCAAAAGGATCACGGAATGGAGGAGCTGTTTTGGTCGTGATTCCGTAATCCAGGCGCCCGCTTCCTTAACCGATCGGTTGGCGAATGGGCTGAGCTGAATAGGTTGTCCGGACTTGCTATGAAGGATGTCATGACTCATTTGTGGCGAAAAGGCCCGAGCCAAGAGTTATTTTGGCTTGGTGCGTAGTTCCTTGTGCGGTGCCGCATATCGAGGCAATGAAGCGGTCGGCATGCATAGAGGGTGCGCGGATGGCTCTTGCCCGTGTCAAGACATACTGGGCGGATATGAAGGCCACCGACGTTGCATCCCCAGATTCGGACGGAAGCCGAGTGCCGTCGCGCTATTTTGAGGAAGTCTGCGCAGGCGCTCGTTTAATAGAGACGATGCTTTCGAAGGACATTATGTTCTAATGACATGTATGATTTGTGAAACAATGTTTCAATAGAATATAATAGCTTTTTATACTTGTGCGTTCAAGTAGTAGAATACCTCTGTCGGTCGTTAATGTATATGTGTATATAACTTCAAAGATGGGAGTCTTGACTTCAGCCCCACATATAGTGGGGATGTTTGCAAAAAGGCGCATTTTCACACTTAATCCAACGCCTTGGTCCGTTAAAGGAGGTGATAGCGTAGCAAACTAGGCAACCGGACTATAATGCTTTATCACTTTCACTTAGCCATAGGAGTTCGATGGTGGGGCTACTATATAGCCCCTGGGGGCACCACGCTCTCCCGAATTCGGGGCGCGTATGTGCCTGACCGGAAAACGGTCATTCGTTAATGCGGAGGAATTCTAAACATTCCGGTGGGTCATCGAGTGGTTGACAGTCTCTCGCTATATCATGACGATCGGTTTCGGCTTTCTCTTGAGGTGCTCACCTGGCGAACCGGGCACAATCGCAGTAGTTCTCCTGGTACCGCGTTAGCCGATAGAACGGAACGTAAGGCAGCAAAACACAGGAGCCGGGCAAACCCAACATTTGACCAAAGACATGATTCACAGCTGATGCATATAAGGCCTAACTCGAGACGCCGAACACTCCCTAAGGTAAGACCCTTCTTTATGAAAGAGGGCCGAACAACGCCCTTGGTAACAAGCCCCTGGTGTCCAGGTACGTGCAAAATTCTGACGCGACCGATGCCAAAACACCAGCCTCCTCCTCGGTTATAACAAGAATCCGGGGGATGTGTAACAACAAGAGACAGTAAAAAAGCTTTACGCAGGGTCTTAATCTGAAAAGAATCCTTGCGACGGGTCCCTGCTGCACGTCTGCGCCTGTGTCTCCGTTGTGCCGTATCCTGGACGGGTATAGCACGGCGTTCATCTGTAAAAGAGAGGAACTTAGTTGAAAGAAAATCGTGCGAAAAATTTATTTTAAAATAAACAGAGTATGATTCAAAAAATGAATAAAATTGAGCTTTATTGTCTCTTTGTTGTACATGCGTGGAGCCCCTTGTAAGGGGCTACGCGGCTAGTAAGCCCCTTGTTTATTTATACCGGACTCGCCTAACCGTGTCTGGGGTCTGAATGACCTGTTTAGGTGCTTTGATCAGCAAAGCCGGATTAGTGTGTGGTTGTCAAGGCAGTCTCACATTCTTCCGTATTCGAGGAGCACTCGAAGTTTCCCTTTAATGAGATGATGCCGCGTGGACCGGGCATTTTAAGTGTAAGAGATGCATAATGCGGTATTGCGTTAAAGCGGGCGAAAGCTTCGCGTCCCAATAGTGCTTGATAGCTACTTTTAAATGGGGCGATGTGGAAGACTAACTTTTCGCGACGGAAGTTGTTGGATGAGCCGAACACAACTTCTAGCGGTAGGGAGCCCGTACAATGGGCATATGGGCCTGGCATTACTCCTTGAAAGGAAGTGTTGCTATGGCAAATTTTGGTTGGGTCTATCCCCATCCTGCGGATTGTGTCCTGATATAGTAGGTTTAGATCACTGCCGCCGTCCATTAGGACTTGTGTAAATTGGAGTCCGTCGATCATAGGATCTAATATCAAGGCAGTCCATCCTGCGTTCCGGATACTTCCCGAGTAGTCCTGATGGTCGAAGGTGATTGGTTTTGACAACCAGTGTTGGGACTCCGCTGGGGTAGACCGTGCGGCGCGTATTTCAATGGGCGCCGCTCTGTTTTTCCCTTTTGTCACTTGAAGTGAGTTTACTGTTTTGACCTCTTGTGGGAAATTCTTTTGTTTTCCGGTGCTCTGCTTGTGGGGTTCATCATCATCCTCACTTGGTGTGTCGAGCCCTTGTGTTCGGGCGTTGAGTCTGCCGGATCGCTTGAAGACCCAAAGAATCTCTGTGGGTATGGTTTGCGTGCTTCCCGAGTCTTGTGGATTTGGCATATCTTGTCTAAGATTTTGTTTAAGTTGGATAGCTCGTCGCTATTATCCTTAAGGGGCGTTTTTATTATTATTTTGCCGAGAGCTTTTGAATCTGGGCGTTGATCGCCGCGCTCTTGGATTGTTTCCCTTGGTCCGCGCTGGTCCTTGTTGCGTCGTGGTTTCCCATTTCCGCCCCACGACCTCGGATGTACTTGGGTCATTGGTGCTGCATCTTTGCCTTGACTATCCTCTCCAGCAAAAGCGGGTCATGAGGCTTGTTAGTGCGGCCATTGTTCTCGGCTTTTCTTGGCCAAGGTGTCTGGCGAGCCATTCGTCTCGGACGTTGTGTTTGAAAGCTGCTAAGGCTTCGGCGTCCGGACAGTCGACTATTTGGTTCTTTTTGGTGAGGAACCTGTTCCAGAATTTGCGGGCTGACTCTCCGGGCTGTTGAGTTATGTGACTTAAATCATCTGCATCTGGAGGGCGGGCGTAAGTCCCCTGAAAATTTGCCCGAAATGCATCCTCGAGCTCTTCCCAACTTCCAATGGTATTTTCCGGGAGGCTTTTGAGCCAATGCCGGGCTGGCCCTTTGAGCTTGAGGGGTAAGTATTTTATGGCGTGGAGGTCATCTCCTCTAGCCATGTGTATGTGCAGGATGTAATCCTCAATCCAGACTCCAGGGTCTGTTGTTCCGTCGTATGCCTCTATGTTTACGGGCTTGAATCCCGCTGGAAATTCATGATCCAGCACCTCATCGGTGAAACATAGGGGGTGTGTGGCGCCCCTGTATTTGGGTGTGTCGTGATGTTCGAATACTCTACGTGTTGCATTGCTTTCTAGAGCTTGCTTTCTTGGCCCATAGATAGACCTGACTGGGCCATCCTTTTGGTGCAAATCCTTATGCGGATCGCGTGCCGGCTTGTGTTCGGCGCCGCTTGCCGCTCTATGTTTGCCATGTGGTCGTCTATCCGACCGGGCAGCCTCTTTGTTCTTTGATTGTGGGGGCTCTACGGCCTCCTCGTCGAATTCGGGCAGTAGTTTGCGCTTCGGGTAGCTCTTTGTTTGGCGACTATCGCCGTATTTGTCTGCGGTGTTGAGTACTTTGCTCCATCTCATTCTGAGTGCGTCTTCCGCTGTTTTGAGCTTCCGCTTCTGCCTTTTCAGGCTACGTGCAGTGCCGACGAGCCTTTTGTGGAGGTTCTTCTGATCCAACGATGTGTCCGGCGTGAGATCGTCCGGACTGTTATCTTCGCCGGGGACAGATTGTTTATCCAAGTTATCCTGTTCGGATGGTTGCTCGATGGCATGTTCGTCGTCCACCGGTTCGCCCTGCTCTGTGGCTGGGTCTGTATGGGTGTTGTCTTTGTCGATGCGGGACTTTGAGCGGCGCTTACGTCGCCGTTTTGACTGCTTTTCAAAGGAATTATCCTTCGCAGCGTCCCGTTGTTCCTCGTTATCGCTTCCTTTAGGTGTATCCACCATACATACATCGTGAGTTGAGGTGGCCTTCGGTTGCCTCGTAAGCGCTGGTTCTTGGTAAATCTCGGCATCGTTGTCCATACCCGTCGATGTCTTGAGTCAAAGTCGAGCATGTCGGTTAAATCATCGACAGTGGCTACAAAGTGGGTGGTGGGTGGGCGTTGAATTTCTTCGTCGTCTGTGTCCCAACCTTCCTGACCATAGTCCGGCCAGGGCTCTCGATAAGAGAGAGACTTTAGTGAGTTCAGGATGTCGCCAAGGGCGAAGTCTTTGAAAAGATGTCGCGGTGATGAACTCCATAACAAGCGCCCAACCGGATTCGATTGGAAGGGTCGGGGAAGGTCCGGAGTCCGGAGGGGAGTCCGGCACCTTGGAGTCACGAGCTTCGCAAAGGACAGGGATGGTGTTCGGCTCGATCGCCCGTAGAGATCGTAGCCCGAGTGATGTCCACCACTCATCCTCGATCGGCGAAATCGGCTCGAGCTAAGGGTCGAGCGGACTCTGATCTTGACCTCCGGGCAGCCTTTGGCCGGCAGAGCTAGATCACACCCGTCGAGACAGTCTGGCGGTTATTGTGGCTCGAATCCGTCGAAGATCAAGTCTCCGCGGATGTCGGCCGTGTAGTTCAAACTCCCAAATCTGACCGATGGCGGGGCGTAGCTTCGATCTGCTCCAAATGGCCTAGCGAATTGGCCCGCAATGTAAAACCGCCGAATACGAAGATCTGTCCGGGAGAAAAGTCTCACCCTGGACCGCGTCGTCGTTGATGATCAAAGGAGCCATCGGGCCTAAAGGTGACGACACGGAGGAACTCTCACCGAAAGCACCAATGTCGGTGTCAAACCGGCGGATCTCGGGTAGGGGGTCCCGAACTGTGCGTCTAGGCGGATGGTAACAGGAGACAAGGGACACGATGTTTTTACCAGGTTGGGCCCTCTCGATGGAGGTAAAACCCTACCGCTTGATTAATATTGATGATATGGGTAGTACAAGAGTAGATCTACCACGAGATCGGAGAGGCTAAACCCTAGAAGCTAGCCTATGGTATGATTGTTGTTAGTCCCCACGGACTAAAACCCTCCGGTTTATATAGACACCGAAGAGGGTTAGGGTTACATGTAGTCGGTTACAATGGTAGGAGATCTACATATCCCAGATCGCCAAGCTTGCCTTCCACGCCAAGGAAAGTCCCATCAGGACACGGACGAAGTATTCAATCTTGTATCTTCATAGTCCAGGAGTCCGGCCAAAGATGATAGTTCGGCTATCCGGACACCCCCTAGTCTAGGACTCCCTCAATGCCATAGTTCTTTATGAATTTTCTGTAATATCCTGTGAGCCCCAGAAATCCCCTCACTTGTTTGACAGTAGTGGGAACAGGCCAGTCTTTGACTGCTTGCACTTTAGCAGGATCTGTACTCACTCCATCTTTGCTAATGACATGGCCCAAATATTCTAATTTCTGCTGAGCAAAGTAACACTTACTCATCTTCACATAGAGCTGGTTAGTAGCTAACAGGTCGAATACTTCCTTAAGATGTTTGAGGTGTTCCTTGAATGTAGCACTGAACACCAATATGTCGTCCATAAAACAGAGCACACATTTCCTGAGTAAGGAGCTAACACAGTATTCATCCCAGTCTGAAAAGTAGCAGGTCCTTCGCTCACTCCAAAGGGAATGACTTTAAATTCATATAACCCATTGTGCACTTTAAAAGCAGTTTTATGCTCCTCCCCTTCCACCAACCGAATTTGGTGGTATCCTGCTCTCAAATCCAACTTGGTGAACCACATAGCTCCAGCTAACTCATCCAATAGCTCATCCACAATAGGCATGGGATATTTATGTTTCACAGTGATTGCATTCAAGTGACGATAATCAACACAGAAACGCCAGGTACCATCCTTTTTCCTGACTAATAAAACAGGAGAAGCAAATGCACTAGAGCTTAGTTGAATGATACCTTGTTGTAACATAGTAGCTATTTGTTTCTCTATCTCATTTTTCTGGATTGGATTATATCTGTAGGGTTTGACATTGACAGGCACAGCCCCAGACAACAGAGGAATTTTGTGATCAAAACTTCTGTGTGGAGGTAGAGATGTAGGTTCTGAAAATAATTTTTTGTGTTCAGCAAGCAGTTTCTATACTTCTTCAGGCACAATTTCAGACTGAAGTGGACTATCAGATATGTGATAGAGCTGAATAATGTGATCAACAACATCAGTCTGCAATAAACCTTTCAGTTCTTGTGCTGACATTTGTTTGCAATCACTTGCAGTTTCCAGAATTCCTGTCAGTGTTACTTCTGTGTTTTTGTAACTGAATTTCATAATTTTCTTGCGCCAATCAACCCACATGGGACTCATGGTCTCCAACCAATTCATACCCAAAATGATGTCATAATCATCCAGTGGTAATGCTTTCAGAGATGTAGTAAAGCTAGTACCCTGACACCACCATTGGAGTCCCAATACTTGTTTAGTGCAGGTTAACAAGCCACCACCTGCTACTCTAACCGAAGCTGGATTGAGTTGCTCTACAGGACATTGCAGTTTCTCCACTAACTTCTCACTGATGAAGTTATTTGAGCTACCAGAGTCTATCAAAATGAGCAGATGAGTTTTCCCTATCATGCCCTGCAACTTGATACTCTCTTTGCAAGAAGTTCCACTAACTGCTTGTATAGATAACTTCATTACAGTTTCTTCTGTCTCAGACACAGTATCACTGTCTTCCCTTGCTGGTGCCTCATCCAATTGCTCAGGAAGTTGTAGTGCTGATAACAACTCCTCCATAACATGTATTTGAATGGATGTGGGACACTTGTGACATGGTCCAAATTTCTCTCCACATTTGAAGCACTCCCCTCTGGCCCGTCTCTGAGCTCTAAGATTATCAAATTTCTCATAGAATTTCCCTTTTCCAGTTATTTTCTGATCTCCAGGAGCTGACCCCAGTAATCCTTGGTGCACCTACTGTTTGTTCCTCTGCTTGAAATCTGGTTTGACTATTGGTCGACTGGTATCTTCAGCTAGCAATGCCTCCTGTGTTTGTGCACAAGCAAATGCCACATCCACAGTTACTGGATGTTGCAATTTAACAGCTATCCTTATCTCTTGTCTCAGTCCTTCCATAAACCGATTGACAAAAAATGTCTCATCATAGGAAGGATTGTACATGAGTATCTTATGCATATGCTCCTCAAAATAATGAGCATAATCATCCACTGAAACTTCCTGTCGCAAGGCAAAGAACACATCCATTAGTCTAGAATACTTGTTTCTATTGAACTTAGCAAACACTGCAACACACAGCTGAGGCCAGGAGTCGATTGTGTGCATAGCTTCATATGTCTGCAACCAGAGAGCCGCATTGCCTTGAAAATGCATAGTCACAAAATCAACCCACAGATTTGCCTGGACAGAGTACATCCTGAAGTATTTCTCGCATTGCTGTTTCCACCACTTTGGTGAAGGAAATATGCCCTAGAGGCAATAATAAAGTTATTATTTATTTCCTTATATCATGATAAATGTTTATTATTCATGCTAGAATTGTATTAACCGGAAACATAATACATGTGTGAATATATAGACAAATAGTATGTCACTAGTATGCCTCTACTTGACTAGCTTGTTAATCAAAGATGGTTATGTTTCCTAACCATGAACAAGGAGTTGTTATTTGATTAACAAGGTCACATCATTAGTTGAATGATCTGATTGACATGACCCATTCCGTTAGCTTAACACTTGATCGTTTAGTATGTTAATGCTTTCTTCATGACCCATACATGTTCCTGTAACTATGAGATTATGCAACTCCGTGCCACGGAGGAACACTTTGGTACTACCAAACGTCACAACGAATCGGGTGATTATAAAGGAGTACTACAGGTGTCTCCAAAGGTACTTGTTGGGTTGGCGTATTTCGAGATTAGGTTTTGTCACTCCGATTGTCGGAGAGGTATCTCTAGGCCTTCTCGGTAATACACATCACCTAAGCCTTGCAAGCATTACAACTAATGAGTTAGTTGTGAGATGATGTATTACGGAACGAGTAAAGAGACTTACCGGTAACGAGATTGAACTAGGTATTGGATACCGACGATCGAATCTCGGGTAAGTAACATACCGATGACAAAGGGAACAACGTATGTCGTTATGCGGTTTGACCGATAAAGATCTTAAGTAGAATATGTAGGAACCAATATGGGCATCCAGGTTCCGCTATTGGTTATTGACCGAGAATGGTTCTAGGTCATGTCTACATAGTTCTCGAACCCGTAGGGTCCGCACGCTAACGCTTCGATGACAGTTCATTATGAGTTTATAAGTATTGATGCACGAAGGTTGTTCGAGTCCGGATGTGATCACGGACATGACGAGGAGTCTCGAAATGGTCGAGACATAAAGATTGATATATTGAAGCCTATGTTTGGACTTGGAAGGGTTCCGAGTGAAAAGAGGAAGTTCTCGAACACAGGGGTTACGGAACCCCGGGGTATATGGGCCTTCATGGGCCACAAGGGAGAAGAGGAAGGGCCGGCCGGTGGGCTGCGCCCCCTCCCCTCTAGTCCGAATAGGACAAGGAGAGGCGGCGCCTTCCCTCTTCCCTCCCAATCCTACTCCAACTAGGACAGGGGGAGTCCTACTCCGGTGGGAGTAGGACTCCTCCAGCGCGCCTCCCAAGGCTGGCCGCACCCCTTGGCTCTTTATATATCTGAGGCAGGGGCACCCCATGACACACAAGTTGATCTACGGATCTTTCCTTAGCGTGTCGGTGCCCCTTCCACCATATTCCACTTGGTCATATCGTCGCGGAGCTTAGGTGAAGCCTGCGCGGAGAAGTCATATCGTCGCGGAGCTTAAGCGAAGCCCTGCGTCGGTGGAGCATCAACATCGTCCCACGCCGTCGTCTTGTGGAACTCATCCCGACACTTCTTTGGATCGAGTCCGGGATCGCCATCGAGCTGAACGTGTGCGAACTCGGAGGTGCCGTGACGTTCGGTGCTTGGATCGGTCGGATCGTGAAGACGCACGACTACATCAACCGCGTTGTTATAACGCTTCGCTTTCGGTCTCACGAGGGTACGTGGACGGACACTCTCCCTCTCGTTGCTATGCCATCACCATGGTCTTGCGTGATCGTAGGAATTTTTGAAATTACTACGCTCCCCAATGATGGCATCCGAGCCTGGTTTTATGCGTTGATGTCATATGCACGAGTAGAACACAAGTGAGTTGTGGGCGATACAAGTCATACTACCTACCAGCATGTCATACTTTGGTTCAGCGGTATTGTGAGATGAAGCGGCCGGACCGACATTACGCCAGACGCTTACGCGAGACTGGTTTCACCGCCCGAGCACTCGTTGCTTAAAGGTGACCGCGGTGTCTCTCTCTCTCACTTTAGTTGAACGAGTGTGGCTACGCCGGTCCTTGAGAAGGTTAAACGGAGTCTATTTGACGAAATATCGTTGTGGTTTTGATGCGAGGTAAGAACGGTTCTTGCTCAGCCGTAGCAGCCACGTAAAACTTGCAACAACAAAGTAGAGGACGTCTAACTTGTTTTTGCGGGGCATGTTGTGATGTGATATGGTCAAGACGTGATGCTATATTGTATGAGATGATCATGTTTTGTAACCGAAGTTATCGCAATGGCAGGAGCCATATAGTTGTCGCTTTATTGTATGCAATGCAATGCGCCTGTAATGCTTTACTTTATCACTAAGCGATAGCGATAGTCGAGAAGCAATAGTTGGCGAGGCGACAACGATGCTACGATGGAGATCAAGGTGTCGCGCCGGTGACGATGGTGATCATGACGGTGCTTCGGCGATGGAGATCACAAGCACAAGATGATGATGACCATATCATATCACTTATATTGATTGCATGTGATGTTTATCCTTTATGCATCTTATCTTGCTTTGTTTGACGGTAGCATTATAAGATGATCTCTCACCAAAATTATCAAGAAGTGTTCTCCCTGAGTATGCACCGTTGCGAAAGTTCTTCGTCTTTGAGACACCACGTGATGATCGGGTGTGATAGGCTCTACGCTCAAATACAACGGGTGCAAAACAGTTGCGCACGCGAATACTCGAGTTAAACTTGACGAGCCTAGCATATAACAGATATGGCCTCGGAACACGAGACCGAAAGGTCGGCGTGAATCATATAGTAGATATGATCAACATAGTGATGTTCACCATTGAAACTACTCCATCTCACGTGATGATCGGACATGGTTTAGTTGATTTGGATCACGTAATCACTTAGATGACTAGAGAGATGTCTCTAAGTGGGAGGTTTTTAATATGATTAATTAAACTTAAATTTATCATGAACTTAGTACCTGATAGTATTTTGCTTGTCTATGTTTTATTGTAGATAGATGGCTCGTCTTTGTTGTTCCGTTGAATTTTAATGCGTTCCTTGAGAAAGCAAAGTTGAAAGATGATGGTAGCAATTACACGGATTGGGTCCGTAATTTGAGGATTATCCTCATTGCTGCACAGAAAAATTACGCCTGGAAGCACCATTGGGTGCGAACTGCTGCGAGATCTTTGAGCGAAGTTATGAGCGTCTGCAAAGCAAAGTGATGACTACTCAATAGTTGATGTGCCATGCTTTACGGCTTAGAACCGGGTCTTCAACGACGTTTTGAGCGTCATGGAGCATATGAGATGTTCCGAGTTGAAGTTAATATTTCAAGCAAATGCCCGGATTGAGAGATATGAAGTCTCCAATAAGTTCTATAGCTGCAAGATGGAGGAGAATAGTTACATCGGTGAGCACATACTCAAAATGTCCGGGTATAACAATCACTTAATTCATTTGGGAGTTAATCTTCCGGATGATAGTGTCATTGATGAATTCTCCAATCATCGCCACCAAGCTACAAGAGCTTCGTGATGAACTATAATATGCAAGGGATGACTAAGACAATTCTGAGCTCTTCGCAATGCTAAAAGCAGGAGGTAGAAATCAAGAAAGAGCATCAAGTGTTGATGGTCAACAAGACCACTAGTTTCAAGAAAAGGGCAAAGGGAAGAAGAAGGAAACTTCAAAAGAACAGCAAGCAAGTTGCTGCTCAAGAGAAGAAACCCAAGTCGGACCTAAGCCTGAACCGAGTGTTTTCTTGCAAGCAAGCTGGACCTTTGGAAGCGGAACTGCCCCAAGTATTTGGCGGATAAGAAGGATGGCAAGGTGATCAAAGGTATATGTGATATACATGTTATTGATGTGTACCTTACTAATACTGCAGAGTACACAGGTATTTGATCTTGGTTCATTGCTAATATTTGCAACTCAAAGCAGAACTACGGATTGCGAAGATTGGCTAAGGACGAGGTGACGATGCGCGTTGGAAATGGTTCCAAAGTCGATGTGATCACGGTCGGCATGCTACCTCTACATCTACCTTCGGGATTAGTTTTAGACCTAAATAATTGTTATTTGGTGCCAGCGTTGAGCATGAACATTATATCTGGATCTTGTTTAATGCGAGACGGTTATTCATTTAAATCAGAGAATAATGGTTGTTCTATTTATATGAGTAATATCTTTTATGGTCATGCACCCTTGAAGAATGGTCTATTCTTGTTGAATCTCGGCGGTAGTGATACACATATTCATAATGTTGAAGCCAAAAGATGCAGAGTTGATAATGATAGTGCAACTTATTTGTGGCACTCGCCGTTTAGGTCATATCGGTGTAAAACGCATGAAGAAACTCCATCTTGATGGGCTTCGGAATCACTTGATTATGAATCACTTGGTACTTATGAACCGTGCCTCATGGGCAAGATGACCAAAACGCCGTTCTCGGAACTATGGAGCGAGCAACGATTTGTTGGAAATCATACATCTTGATGTTTGTGGTCCAATGAATGTTGAGGCCTTGGCGGGTATCGTTATTTTCTCACCTTCACAGATGATTTGAGCAGATATGGGTATATCTACTTAATGAAACACAAATCTGAAACATTTGAAAAGTTCAAAGAATTTCAGAATGAAGTGGAAAATCATCGTAACAAGAAAATAAAGTTTCTACGATCGATCGTGGAGGAGAATATTTGAGTTCTGAGTTTGGTTTACATTTGAAACAATGTGGAATAGTTTAGCAACTCACGCCACCGGAACACCACAGAGAAATGGTGTGTCCGAACGTCGAATCGTACTTTACTAGATATGGTGCGATCTATGATGTCTATTTCCGATTTACCGCTATCGCTTTGGGGTTATGCTTAGAGACGGCCGCATTCACGTTAAATAGGACACCGTCAAAAGCCGTTGAGACGACGCCTTATGAACTGTGGTTTGGCAAGAAACCAAAGTTGTCGTTTCTTAAAGTTTGGGGCTGCGATGCTTATGTAAAGAAACTTCAACCAGATAAGCTCGAACCCAAATCCAAAAATGTGTCTTCATATGATACCCAAAGGAGATGTTGGGTACACCTTCTATCACAGATCTGAAGGCAAGATTTTCGTTGCTAAATTCGGATCCTTTCTAGAGAAGGAGTTTCTCTCGAAAGAAGTGAGTGGGAGGAAAGTAGAACTTGATGAGATAATCAGATATCTGCTCCCTTATTGGAAAGTAGTTCATCACAAGAAATGGTTCTGTGACAACTACACCAATTAGTGAAGAAACTAATGATGATGATCATGAAGCTTCAGATCAAGTTACTCTTGAACCTCGTGGGTCAACAGAGTAAAATACGCACTGAGTGGTACGGTAATCCTAATTCGAAGTCATGTTACTTGACCATGGCGAACCTACAAACTATGAAGAAGCGATGGTGAGCCCAGATTCGCAAAATGGTGGAAGCCATGAAATCTGAGATGAGATCCATGTATGAGAACAAAGTATGGACTTTGGTTGACTTGCCGATGATCGGCAAGCCATTGAAAATAAATGGATCTTTAAGAAGAAGACCGACGATGGTAATATAACTGTCTACAAAGCTCGACTTGTTGCGAAAGGTTTTAGACAAGTTCAAGGGTTGACTACGATGAGACTTTCTCACCCGTGGCGATGCTTAAGTCTGTCGAATCATGTTAGCAATTGCCGCATTTTATGATTATGAAATTTGGCAAATGGATGTAAAACTGCATTCTTGAATGGATTTCTAGAAGAAGAGTTGTATATGATGCAACGAAGGTTTTGTCGATCCAAAGGGTACTAACAAAGTATGCAAGCTCCAATGATCAATTTATGGTCAGTGCAAGCCTCTCGGAGTTGGAATAAGCGCTTTGATAGTGTGATCAAAGCATATGGGTTTGTCTGAGACTTTTGGAGAAGCTGTATTTACAAGAAAGTGAGTGGGAGCTCTGTAGCATTTCTAATATTATATGTGGACGACATATTATTAATTGGAAATGATATAGAATTTCTGGATAGCATAAAAGGATACTTGAATAAAAGTTTTTCAATGAAAGACCTCGGTGAAGCTGCTTACATATTGGGCATCAAGATCTATAGAGATAGATCAAGGCGCTTGATTGGACTTTCACAAAGCACATACCTTGATAAAGTTTTGAAAAAGTTCAAAATGGATCGAGCAAAGAAAGGTTTTTACTGTATTACAAGGTGTAAGATTGAGTCGGACTCAATGCCCGACCACAATGCAGAAGATAGAGAGAAAATGAAAGATGTTCCTATGCTTCAGCCATAGGCTCTATCATGTATGCAATCTGTGTACCGGACACGACGTATGCTTAGCTGTAAGCTTGGCGGGAAGGTACCAAAGTAATCCAGAGTGGATCATCGATGCGTCAAGAACATCTGAAATACACGAAAAGGACTAAGGATATGTTTCAGATATGGAGGTGACAAAGAGCTAGTCGTAAATGGTTACGTCGATGCAAGCTTTGACACCGATCCGGACGATTCTAAATCGCAAACCGGATGCGTGTTTTTATTAAACGGTGGAGCTGTCGGTTGGTGCAGCTCTAAACAAAGCGCCGTGGCGGGATCTACATGTGAAGCGGAGTACATAGCTGCTTGAAGCAGCAAATGAAGGAGTCGGATGAAAGAGTTCATTTCCGATCTAGGTGTCATACCTAGTGCATCGGGACCGATGAAGATCTTCTGTGACAATCTTGGTGCAATTGCCTTGGCAAAGGAATCCAGATTTCACAAGAGGACCAAGCATATCAAGAGACGCTTCAATTCCATTGGGACCAAGTCCAAGTGGGAGACATAGAGATTTGCAAAATACATACGGATCTGAATGTTGCGACCGTTGACTAAGCCTCTTCCACGAGCAAAACATGATCGGCACCAAGACTCCATGGGTGTGAGGATCATTACTTTGTAATCTAGATTATTGACTCTAGTGCAAGTGGGAGATGAAGGAAATATGCCCTAGAGGCAATAATAAAGTTATTATTTATTTCCTTATATCATGATAAATGTTTATTATTCATGCTAGAATTGTATTAACAGGAAACATAATACATGTGTGAATATATAGACAAACAGTATGTCACTAGTATGCCTCTACTTGACTAGCTTGTTAATCAAAGATGGTTATGTTTCCTAACCATGAACAAGGAGTTGTTATTTGATTAACAAGGTCACATCATTAGTTGAATGATCGATTGACATGACCCATTCCGTTAGCTTAACACTTGATCGCTTAGTATGTTAATGCTTTCTTCATGACCCATACATGTTCCTGTAACTATGAGATTATGCAACTCCGTTTACGGAGGAACACTTTGGTACTACCAAACGTCACAACGTAATCGGGTGATTATAAAGGAGTACTACTGGTGTCTCCAAAGGTACTTGTTGGGTTGGCGTATTTGAGATTAGGTTTTGTCACTCCGATCGTCGGAGAGGTATCTCTAGGCCTTCTCGGTAATACACATCACCTAAGCCTTGCAAGCATTACAACTAATGAGTTAGTTGTGAGATGATGTATTACGGAACGAGTAAAGAGACTTACCGATGCGAGATTGAACTAGGTATTGGATACCGACGATCGAATCTCGGGTAAGTAACATACCGATGACAAAGGGAACAACGATGTCGTTATGCGGTTTGACCGATAAAGATCTTCGTAGAATATGTAGGAACCAATATGGGCATCCAGGTTCCGCTATTGGTTATTGACCGAGAATGGTTCTAGGTCATGTCTACATAGTTCTCGAACCCGTAGGGTCCGCACGCTTAACGTTCGATGTGATTCATTATGAGTTTATAAGTATTGATGCACGAAGGTTGTTGAGTCCGGATGTGATCACGGACATGACGAGGAGTCTCGAAATGGTCGAGACATAAAGATTGATATATTGGAAGCCTATGTTTGGACTTGGAAGGGTTCAGTGAAAGCAGAATTCTGGAACAGGGGTTACGGAACCCCGGGGTATATGGGCCTTCATGGGCCACAAGGGAGAAGAGGAAGGGCCGGCCGGGTGGGCTGCGCCCCTCCCCTCTAGTCCGAATAGGACAAGGAGAGGGGGCGGCACCCTTCCCTCTTCCCTCCCCAATCCTACTCCAACTAGGACAGGGGGAGTCCTACTCGGTGGGAGTAGGACTCCTCAGCGCGCCTCCCAAGGCTGGCCGCACCCCCTTGGCTCCTTTATATCTGAGGCGGGGGCACCCCATGACACACAAGTTGATCTACGGATCTTTCCTTAGCCGTGTCGGTGCCCCTTCCACCATATTCCACTTGGTCATATCGTCGCGGAGCTTAGGTGAAGCCTGCGCCGGAGAAGTCATATCGTCGCGGAGCTTAGGCGAAGCCCTGCGTCGTGGAGCATCAACATCGCCACCACGCCGTCAGGTTGTGGAACTCATCCCGACACTTTCTTTGGATCGAGTCAGGGGATCGTCATCGAGCTGAGCGTGTGCGTAACTCGGAGGTACCGACGTTCGGTGCTTGGATCGGTCGGATCGTGAAGACGACGACTACATCAACAGCGTTGTTATAACGCTTCGCTTTCGGTCTCACGAGTGCGTGGGCGGACCTCTCCTCTCGTTGCTATGCCATCACCATGGTCTTGCGTGATCGTAGGAAATTTTTTGAAATTACTACGTTCCCCAACATTTGGATTATCACCATCAATTTTGGAAAATCAGACCGAGGAATACGAGGACTGAATCTCGAATGGGAACACTGTACTGCTGAATTTGGCGACACTCCGTGCTCATCAAGTTCATCAGAGAATTCCTCATATGTTTGGAAGTGATTGCTGGAATGCTCACCCTGTCCTTGGACCGCGCGGATGTTGCGCTGTGCCCGCATCTCTGCGCCTGCCGGATTTCCTTCATGACGCGACACTTCCACCCTCAACCCCCCTGCGTGTTGCTATAGTTGCGGCAGAGTAGATGGTGTGGGCTGCGCCTGTTCCAGGGACGAGACGCGTTTAAGGACTCTAGTGAGGGAGCGCTTCATCTCGTCCACCGCTGCATCCATCCCATTGTTGGCGATGAGGAGCCGACCCAACGTTGTCTCTGTACGGTCGACCGACGCGGTGGTGGTCTGCGCGAGCGCATCGAATGCCTTCGCCGAGAACGACGCATAGTTGTCGACGGGGTGCGCAGTTCCTCGATCCCCTTGGCGTTGTGCGCCCCTGCCTCCCGAAACGGCCTTGCTCTGTGCGATGGTCGCCTGAAAACTGCTGCATCTCCGCGAGCGTCATCTCTGCCGCCGCCATGCGTGCAGAGAGCGTCGGCTTGTTGGATTTCATCGCCGTGGTTACCGCTGGTCGTCCCAACCCAACTCAGGTACACCGAAGTGTTTTGCGCGTAATTCCCAGAGGAATCGCACCTTTCATCAGGAATTAGGGGTCAATCGGCAGATTGGATCACCGGAATTTTTTTTTGCGCGGTTCTGACGAGGCTCTAGATACCAAATGCTACGATACAGATAGCATTCCCTGCCATGGCGAGGGTGTGGTTCATAGATCTCAAGGTTTCAAGGAGAATTACAGAGAGAGGGAGGCTTGGAGAAGAAAAAGCTCAGGGGATAAGATCTCGATTTGCTACAATCATTTTCGTACCCCCACACCTACATACGCAACGTCTATATATCTGAGTCGATGGGCCGGACCCTCGGCCCACGGACTGAGGCCTAGGTTATCAGTCGTTGCACTCGCGAGGTGCCCCTTGCATAGATATCTCCGCTCCTCGAGAGCCAGCTTAGCGAGGCCGCCCCCAGAAAGGTCTTGGTGTCGTCTGCCTCACGAGGCTTGGCCCCTCGCGAGGTCTTGAGCTATTCTTTGTCGGCCGGGTCGTACCGAGCCGTTGGTGGAGCCACGCCGTGGGCATGACGAGCAAGTCTGGTACCCCGTTCCCAGGACGCCGGCAATCACTATTATAAAAATTTCAACAAATAACTTGATCTCGATGTCCTCCATCCAATTTTGAATAACCTCGTCAATTTTGAATAACCTCGCATGTATACGCCATGGCCAGGGCTTTGTTGTGCCTATATTAGCACGCAATCAGTGTCCTACTAAGGTAGGTTGAAACACCTCCATAATTTACCGTATCGCAATGTAGACTGAAGCCATTTCTTTCGTATTGCTTGGTTCATATCCTATATGAAGCAATCACATATATTTCATAGTGATTATTTACTGTCGCAAATAATTAGTGTGTTTTGCCTCACAGTAGATAGTCGGAGAAAAGCTAGGGTTTTATTTGTTCAAACTTCAAAGGTTTTACAGGAAATTAGGAGGATTCAAATTTGTAGACAATTTCCTAAGGATTTTTTTATTTGCACTGTATTTTATAGGATTTTTCCTCCCACTTAATTTTGTGATTTTTTTCTTTTTTTAGGGGAAAAATATCTTTGTTTCTAATGTTCATCCTGCCATTGAATGAACTTTGGTGCACACAAAATCCTGTAGCATTGAAAGAGTGACATTGTAATTCTGTGTCTTGAGTTATTTTTACCTTTGCGGGAAAATAACCGAAGAATTAGATCCTGATTTCAAGCCAACAATAACAATAAAATAAGGAAACGTAGACAAACGGGACAATCTACCCCACAAGTAGCACGTGCGAGCAAAATATGACGATGGCATCCATCCAAGGCTCCGGCCCCCAATCCCCCAACCCAACGGATCTCCGTGTCAGCAGGGCCCCATCCCCCTTTCCCCTGCGCGGCGCCCGTGAGAATAAAAATCCCATCAATGCCATGCCCCATGCCAAGATGCAAATTCCCTCTCTTTTCTTTCCCTCAAAATCCTCCTAAACCCTTTTCTTTCCCTCTCCTCGCCTTTGCCCCTCGCCACTCACCCACTCCACTCCCCCGTCCCCCTCCCCGTCTATCTACCTCCCTCCGCCTTTTTCACGCCCGTTGCTCCCGCACGCTACTCGTCTCACACTCCATTTCTCTCACTTCGCCGCCACTCCAGAGCCAGAGGCCTCTCTCTCTCTCCTCCCCGTTACAGCTACGAGATTCTAGAAGCCAACAAAAACAGACGGGGGCGAACCAGAAAAGCAAAACCCCAAGTCCACCACTGTCAGTTCTCCCTCTCTCTCTAGATCTGCGCGAGCCTCGGTTTCCGCGATCGCTGGCCGCGGCGGTTGCTCCTGCAGCCCTGCCGCGCCGTCTCGTGCTGCTCCCGCGCTCGCGTGTGCTCGACCGGCCGATGGTCCGCTAATCCAAGGCCGGAGGGAGCGATGCGGGCGGGAGGCGGGTACCTCGTGCGGGCGGGGGGTCGGGTGCTCCTCCCGCTGCTGTTGATCGCCACGACGGTGGCATTGCTGCCGCGGGCGCTCGCCCTCACCGACGCCGCCGACGGTGAGCCCCCCCCCCTGGTTGCTGCCTTTGCTCTGCTTGCTGGCTCTGGCTCAGCGGCTCTGGCTGACGAATTGGTTTCCGAGCCGGTTTGAACGGGCTGTGCTTGCTTTGCGTCGTTTGGCTCTACTGTTTGTGCAGCGATTGTTCGGGGGAACGGACGATTTGTCGGTGAAGGGGAGGGGAGGGGAGGGGGGCGTTAATTTCCATGCAGTGCTGCTGCACCAGTGGGTGGTGAGAAATGTGCTGGGTTTTGGTTCCGCCGATTGATTCAGCTTGGTGCAGCAGACTGGTGGGGGGTGGGGGTGTGGGCTTGTGCCGTATTTCTGGAGGCCATGTCGTCACTGAATTTGTGTGTGCCTGTCCGTGGAAGCAACGATGTGATGATATCAGACAATTCGGATGCTCCTTTCGATGTGGAGAGTGGAGGCTGAGAGCGATGTTTTTGGTCCTGAGGCAATGTGGTGACATGTTCTGCAGACTACCATCATTGTCGATGCCAATTGGGGAGATACGTGTGCTTTCAGTTAGGATTTGGTTGCAGTGGAAAAAATGCAGGATAAAGGCGTGGAAGATTGGTTAGGTTGTTTACCATGGATGCGAGCTTTGATCTAAGTTGAGCTTGCAGTCCCTCGTCGCCGATAGTTAATGCCAACATGGGTCTCAGTGGTAGAAAGCTGTGATGTAAAATGTGGCTAACTGCATGAGTATTTTCTAGAGATATGGTCTTAATAGCTGTTTATAGTACAATGCTGGATTGCGTCTCCAAGTACTTGATTTGGCTGTTCTTTTACACAAGTGGCGCTGTACTTGCAAATGCAGTTGCAATTTATTTAGTATGTGAATGTATATTTTATGCCTACCGATGTTACAAAGCATTTTGTTTCTTGCTAATGGCTTGTTTGCCCTTCCATTTTTTGAATGCAGTTTCTGCTATAAATGGATTGTATGTTGCACTTGGGTCACCAGCTCTTCCTGGATGGACTGCAAATGGTGGAGACCCCTGCGGTGAGAAGTGGCAGGGTGTTGTATGTATTGGCTCAAATATAGACGCAATGTATGTCAATTATTCTTTAAATTCCTTTCCCTCGTAGAACTTTATATTTTGGGCTTTTATCAACTCATTGTCTGTAGAAATTTTATTGCTGCAACGATGGGAGGACAGCTGGGAAGCCTAGGGAACTTCACAGCTATAACCACAATGTAAGGGCCTTCATCGTCAATTTTATTCCCTCACTCATGTTTGATAGTTGTATCATCTAATTATTCTGTCATATATTCCATGGGTGTTTGAGAAAAAAAACTATGTTCCATGGGTGAATTAAGAACTTCTAGGGGTACATGTAATTATAGGCAGAAGTTACGTTGTCCTCTTATCCCGATTGAGCTTTTTGAGTATTTACTTTCATTTTTTGTAGAAATCTTAGCAACAACAAAATCACCGGAACTATACCAGATGATCTACCTGTTACACTGCGGAATCTGTAAGTTCTGTTCTTACTTTGTGCAGCTCCTTGTTAAAAAATAAATAAATTGTGCAGTTCCTTTAAGTGTTTCTGATTACATAACGAGATGATCTTTTTCTGTTTCTTGCTGCGCAGTTTTCTCTCGGACAACCAACTCACTGGAAGCATCCCGATGTCGCTATCAAAACTTAACAGTTTAACAGCCATGTAATTTATTATTTTCCCTGTAATTAAAAGAGCCACATATTACTTTCCTCTGCAAGCTGTCTCACTCAAGATCTGTCATTCCGTCTTTTTTCAGGTCACTCAATGATAACCATCTCGATGGACAACTACCAGATGCTTTTGGCTCCCTTGTTGGACTTATAAACCTGTAGGACTAACATATTTCTCTCTCTTTTTTGGTACTCGCCCTTAATCTTCATCCAGCTTGCTGATTACATCTGAGCTTTTATCGCAATTCACAGGGATATTTCTTCCAACAACTTCAGTGGTCCATTACCAACTTCGTTGGGAAACCTGTCATCACTAGTTACGCTGTATGTCTAGCCTACAATTTCTTTCTTGCGTTTTTCCTTTTTGGCTACTTTCTTTTTACGTTTTCTAATAACATGCTATTTCACAGGCGAATGCAAGATAATCAACTATCTGGGACCCTTGATGTGTTGCAGGGTCTTCCCCTCGGTGATTTGTATATCCACATTCTCTTTGCTGATTTACTTATATTAGCACATCAAAATATATAAACAGAAAATTATTTGATCAGTTAATTGTTGATTTTATAAGAACTTGATTGCTAAACAAAAACTTTCTTTCGGTCATTGTATAGACATCGAATTTTACTGCAATTTGATATAATTCTGGACTTGCGTGCAAGTATGGCACACAGTTTCTGCCTTATTTAGCATAATCAACCTCGAATTTCCTCAGTCAAGGCTGTACGATTCCCCCCGCAAAAAAAGGCTGTACAATTCCACATACTTAAACAATGTATATGTCAGTTACACACTTGGCTCTGTATTTCTGTAAGTACAATATGTAATCAATTACATGTAGCAATATTTTTTATTGGTTAGAAGGAACAGCTCACTGGATAAGTAGTTTTGCATCTCTTATTTTGTCATGTGGGGCGCTGCGTACAGGCGCAGGTCGCGCGCCCAGGAGCAGCAGCCGACGGCCACGGCTGGCGAGGCATGATCGGGGCAAGGAGTCCTGATCCTACGTTGGTTCCTAGAGTCCAGGAGTAGTTAGTCCTGATCCTACGTTAGTTCCTAGAGTCTAGGAATAGTTAGTTTCCTAGTTTGTTAGAAGCCCATAAGGCCTTTATATATCCTGTAATCTGCACCCTTGGACACAAGCAATGAATCATTATCTCCTACCTCTTCCTCTACTCCTAGTCTCCTCTTCTGCACCATTGAGCAGTTAGGCAAAAACCCTAGCGCTCCTATCAACCGAGACTACGAACTACGTAGTCGAGGTCCTGCTGTCTTGGGCACCGAGGTCCTTGACAACTTGGTATCGGGTTCCAGGCGATCCTCCTCCTCGTCCGCGCTCCATCCGCAGCCCGCCTCCACCCCTGCGTCCGCGCCAGGCACACCTCCATCGCCACCATCCGCCGCCGCCTCGGTCACTTCCGGCATGGCAGAACCAACCACCGCTGATCTGGCCAAGATGATCGAGGCCTTGGCTGCAACGGTGGCGTCCCTGCAGACGGCCGTCGCCGCACTCCAGAAGGACAAGTCCGCCTCCTCGCCGAGCGCTGACGGAGTCCACGATGGGCAGCGCCACAACGATCGACCGCCCCGGTTTCAGAAGATGGACTTCCCCAAGTTCGACGGCAAGTCCGATCCTCTCGCATTCATCAACAGATGCGAGTCCTTCTTCCATCAACAACGGATCGCCGAGGAGGAGAAAGTGTGGATGGCGTCATACAATCTCGAGGGTACTGCCCAACTGTGGTATATGCAGGTCCAGCGCGGCGAGGTGTCGTGGCGCCGCTTCACCGAGCTGCTCAATCTCCGCTTCGGGCCACCTCTGCGCGCTAACCCGCTGGGCGAACTAATAGCGTGCAAGCGCACGACGTCCGTCGTCGACTTCCAGGAGCGGTTTGAGGCACTCCTTCCCCGGGCAGGCACCTTATCAGAGACGCAGAAGGTTCAAATCTTCAACGCGGGACTCCAGCCACCTCTCAGCCTCGACGTGGAAATCCACAACCCGCAGTCCCTCGCCGTCGCCATGAGCCTCGCCCAAGAATTGAGCTGCGCGACCGAGGCGCCTTCGCCTCCGCGCCACGGTGCGTTTGCAGCGAAGGCATCTGCGGCGCCCGTCACGCCTCGCGCCCGCACCGGCCCACCACCGGCCGCAAAGCATGCCCCTAGTCTGCCGGAAGGGCGCCAAATCAAACGCCTGTCCCAGGCGGAGATGGAGGAACGCCGTCGCCTGGGCCTATGCTTCAATTGTAATGAGAAGTTTGGCAGGGGCCACATCCGCGTGTGCCAGCGCATCTTTCTCCTCGACCTGGCGCCGGACGACGACGACGACGACACGGCCTCCGCCACCGCTGATGCCTCGCCGTCCGACCCTCAGATCTCGCTCCACGCAATCTCCAGCGTGCGCACGAGCGAGACCATGCAGATGCATATCACCCTGATCGACTCAGGCTCCACCCACAACTTCATCGCCGAGGAGGCGGCCGCTCGTGCTACGCTGCCATCCCCCACCACCGAGAAGATGCACGTCACGGGTAACGGCGGCGCGTTACATGGTTGGCGCGATACCGCGCCGTGCCCTTCCGCATCGACCAAGAGGCGTTCTCGAGGATTCCTCGCCTTGCCGCTCGCGAGCTACGACGTCGTCTCCGGCAAGCAAAGTGGCTTGCGACGCTTGACCGATCCTGTAGGATTTCGCGCCTCTCCATGGCGTTACGGCGGAGGGCCATCGGGTGTCTTTGGCGCGGCATTGCGGGACCGGACGGACCAGTCACGAAATCATGCAATGGCGCGACTTCCTCGACGCCATCATCACCGAAGTTTGACGGCATCTTCGCGAACCTCCGGCGTGCCACCACCCGCAGCCGCGACCACGGCATCACCTGCTGCCGGTTCCACCCGGTGGCCGTCCGTCCGTATCGCTACCGGCCGCGACAAGGATTTGGAGCCGTCGATCGCCGCCATGCTCGCCAGGCATCATCCGAGCAAGTTGCTCGCATTCTCATCGCCGATCGCTGGTCCGCAAGGCCGACGGGTCTGGCGCTTCGCATCGACTACTGGCGCTACGAACGCCATCACCGTCAGGACGCGTTTCCGATCACGGTGGTGGACAAACTCCTCGGCGAGCTCCGGCGCTTCGTTTCTTCACTAAGCTTCGACTTGCGCCCGGCTACCACCGGTGCGGATGCGCGCGGAGGACATCCCAAAGACCGCCTTCCGTACCCACGACGGCCTCTACGAGTTCCTGGTGATGCCGTTCGGCCTCTGCAACGCGCCGGCAACGTTCCAGGCACTCATGAACGATCTGCTGCGGCCGTACCTGCGCCGCTTCGTTCTCGTCTTCTTTGACGACATCCTCATTTTCAGCGAGACGTGGGCAGACCATCTCCGACATGTGCGCACCGTCTTCACCGCCCCGCACCAAAGACCGCTCTTCGTCAGCGATCCGACGCGCGCGTTCGCCGTCGAGTCGATCTCCTACAGGTCACACCATCTCCGCTGCAGCGTGGCCATGGATCCGGAAAAGGTGCGGCGGTGGCGAATGGCGCAGCCACGCTTCGGCGCGCGTCCGGGGTTCCTCGCCTTGCGGGTACTACCGCAAGTTTGTCAAGGAGTTTGGCGTGGTTGCCGCGCCACTGACGGCTCTCCTTCGCAAGGATGGTTTCTCCTGGTCGCCGGAGGCGGCAGCAGCTTTTACCGCCCTCAAGACGGCGGTCACCACGGCTCCCGTCCTCGCGTTGCCGGACTTCACGCGGCCGTTCATCGTCAAGTGTGACGCCTCTACATACGGCTTCGGGGCCGTCCTTCTTCAGGACCAGCACCCGGTGGCTTTCTTTAGCCGGCCGGCCACGTCACGTCACCGTTCCCTGGCAGCATATGAACGGGAACTCATCGGCCTGGTGCTCGCTATTCGTCATTGGAGACCATACCTCTGGGGGCGCCAATTTGTGGTAAAAACGGATCACTACAGTCTCAAATTCCTACTTGACCAGCGTTTGGCAACCATTCCGCAGCATCATTGGGTCGGCAAACTACCGGGGTTCGACTTCACCGTGGAGTACAAGGCCGGTAGTACAAACACGGTGGCGGACGCCCTTTCCCGCCGCGACACGGAGGAGACGTCGATCATGGCGATATCGGGTCCTCGCTTCGACTTCATCGATCGCCTCCGACAAGCTACGTCAACCGACCCGGCGCTCGTCGCGCTACGTGAGGATATCACGGCGGGTACGCGGCAGCAGCCGTGGTCGCTCTCCGACGGCCTCGTCACTTTCAACGGCCGCCTCTACATTCTGCCGTCATCCCCGCTACTCCAGGAGCTCCTCACCGTAGTGCACGACGACGGGCACGAAGGCGTCCTACGCACCCTGCATCGTCTCCGCCGCGACTTCCACGCACCTAACCTTCGCAAGACGGTGCAAGAGTACGTCCGCGCTTGCGGTACTTGCCAGAGGTACAAGTCCGAGCACTTGCACCCCGCCGGTCTGCTGCTGCCGCTGCCGGTGCGCACGGGCGTGTGGACTGACGTCGGCATCGACTTCGTGGAAGCGCTCCCTCGTGTGGGCGGGAAGTCCGTCATCCTCACCGTGGTGGATCACTTCAGCAAGTACTGCCACTTCGTGGCGTTGGCCCACCCGTACACGGCAGAGCCGGTGGCACAGGTGTTCTTCGCCGAGATCGTGCGCCTCCATGGCGTTCCGCAGTCCATGGTTTCGGACCGCGACCCCGTCTTCACCTCGGCGTTTTGGCGGGAGCTCATGCGCCTCACCGGGACGAAGCTGCACATGACGTCGGCGTTTCATCCTCAGTCGGATGGCCAAACGGAGGGCTGCTAACAAGATCATTGTTATGTACCTGCGTTGCCTCACAGGGGATCGTCCGCGCCAGTGGCTACGGTGGCTTCCCTGGGCCGAGTACATCTACAACACCGCCTACCAGACGGCGACCCAAGAAACTCCGTTCAAGCTCGTGTATGGCCGCGATCCTCCCACTATTCGTTCTTACGAGCCAGGCGAGACGAGGGTGGCGGCCGTGGCAAAAAGCATGGCGGAGCGAGACGAGTTACTCGCTGATGTCCGCTATCGACTACAGCAGGCGCAGGCGGTCTACAAGGCCTACTACGACAGACGCCATCGCGACGTCAGGCATGTAGTGGGCGATTGGGTGTGGCTTCATCTTCGCCAGCGTGCCGCCTCTTCTCTCAACTTGCCAACCAGGGGCAAGCTCAAGCCACGCTTCTACGGGCCATACCGCATTTCCGAGGTCGTCAACGACGTCGCCTACCGCCTTGAGCTACCGGTGCGCTCGCGCCTCCATGATGTTTTCCACGTGGGCCTCCTCAAGAAGTTCTTCGGCACGCCTCCAACTGCACCGCCGGGTTTGCCTCCAATCCACAACAGTGCGGCTGTCCCGGAACCAGAACGCGTGACTCGTTCACGCCTCGCATGCGGCGTTCGCCAGCTCCTTGTCCACTGGAAGGGCGAGGCTGCGTCATCAGCAACATGGGAGGATCTTGACAGTTTCGTCGAGCGCTACCCCGGTTTTCAGCTCGAGGACGAGCTGCTGGTTGGGGGATGTCATGTGGGCGCGTGCAGTGCTGGTGGTCGCGCCCAGAGCAACGGCCACGGCTGGCGAGGCATGATCGGGGCAAGGAGTCCTGATCCTACGTTGGTTCCTAGAGTCCAGGAGTAGTTAGTCCTGATCCTACGTTAGTTCCTAGAGTCCAGGAATAGTTAGTTTCCTACTCCCTCCGTTCCCAAATATTTATCTTTCTAGACATTTCAAATGGTTACAACATACAGATGTATGTAGACATATTTTAGAGTGTAGATTCACTCATTTTGCTTCGTATGTGGTCACTTGCTGAAATCTCTAGAAAGACAAATATTTAGGAACGGAGGAAGTAGTTTGTTAGAAGCCCATAAGGCCTTTATATATCCTGTAATCTGCACCCTTGGACGCAAGCAATGAATCATTATCTCCTACCTCTTCCTCTACTCCTAGTCTCCTCTTCTGCACCTCCAGTTCTCCTCTGTGCTCCAGTTGTTTATCAGGACAAATGGTATCTCAGTATTTTGTTTCTTTCCTACAAACTGTTCTACAAAACAATAACCAGCCAGTACCATGTTTCATGCAATGCAGTTGATTTTTGTGATTAATAAAGAATATTGATGTCAGTCAAACTCTAACTGTCGATCCAGTTTGCAATCCAGATCATTGATAGCTTTGATTTTTGTAATGCATACAAATATATCCGCTTTGTTCTGATAATTTATTTCTCTTTTAACAGAAATATAGAGAACAATTTATTTTCTGGACCAATTCCTCCAAAGCTGCTCAACATACCAAATTTGAAGTAAGAAACATTTTCCCTATTTCAGATTTATTGGTGTCTTCTACAATTTCACATTGTTCTTGTATCTATATAAAGAATATTTCCTGCACTCGATACTTACACAGCTTATCAAGCAACTAATTATTTTTCCTACAGAAAGGATGGGAACCCATTTAATACCAGCATTGCTCCTTCCACGGCACCCTCTTTAACACCGACAGGCCCTACACCGACACAAACACCATCATCTCCTTCATCCCCTTCAGGAACTCCTTCATCCCCTTCAGGAACTCCTTCATCGTCTAATACACCCTCGAGCTCTTCTGGTGGATCCACAGCTCGAGACAGCAGATCATCCTCCGGGAAACACAAGTCTTCAACCCTAAGGACCGTTGGATACGTTTTTCTTGCCATTGTGGTGTTCATAATTGTTGTGCTGCTGGTAATCTTTTGCCTGTCCAAGTACCAAGAGAGACAGAGACATGATTATACAACAAGTCAGGTGGGAAGGGTGCACCAAAGAGTTGAAGAACCTAAAGTCAAGCAAGCTTCAGCACAGTCAAGGAACGACGTTAAAAAAGGTCTACTTTACTTACCTTTCTGTTGTATAATATATCTGTTCTAGTCTGTTATTTAGATTGTGGTACATGATGTTTCATTAACAGGCTCAGCTGGGGTTCCTGACAGGAAGCATGTTCGTGAAATAAATTTGGCCATACCAGGTACTTGTAAATCTGACCACTAGTTCATACTGTAATATTGTTGGCCTGTTTAAGTTCAAATGTATAATGTAATTTATCAACTGCTGGCAGCTGCTCTGGAGAAGCCTCCTGAAAAGAGAGAAGAGCGTGTAATTAACTTGGAGCGAACAGAGTCGGATATTTTTGCCGTGGAACCTCCGCCACCTCCACCACCGCCGCCGCCGCCACCACCAGTGTCCCCCCCACCACCTCCACCGCCGCCGCCGCCAGTGTCCCCACCACCACCTCCTCCTGTTGAAAAAGTGATTGTTAATCCTATTGTTAGGCCAGAAAAAAGAGCTAGCACCCCACCAAGGGCAGGTCCCTCGACATCTGCAACATCCTTTTCTGTTGCAACACTTCAGCAATATACAAATAGTTTCGGAGAGGAAAATTTAATAAGAGAGAGTAGGTTGGGAAAAGTATATCTGGCAGAACTTCCTGAAGGCAAAGTATGTACAATGTATTCTTCATTTACTCAAGAGGATCTTATGCTTATTGAAATGCTGTCCTCATCTTGTTTTATCCTGTGCAGTTACTGGAAGTTATGAAGATAGACAATGCCAATGGAAGAATACCAGTAGATGACTTTCTAGAGCTGGTTGCGTGTATATCAGATATTAGACACCCTAGCATCCTCGAGCTTGTTGGATACTGTGCAGAATATGGACAGCGATTACTTGTTTATAACCACTTCAGTAGAAGAACACTACATGATGTGTTACATGAAAGAGATGATCTAGATAGTGCACTGTCTTGGGGCGCCCGTCTCCAGGTTGCTCTTGGTTCAGCAAAAGCCTTAGAGTAAGCTGCATTCTACTTCAAAATACCTTTTCACGAATGATTAATTTAGCTTGTTAAGGGTCTGCCTTCATATTTAAAATCGATGCTCTTCTTGCAGGTATCTCCATGACACCTGCGAGCCTCCAGTAGTGCATCAGAATTTTGAGCCAGCCAATGTGCTTCTTGATAATAGATTCTCAGTACGTGTTGCTGATTGTGGACTGTCTGTATTGACGTTGTCAAGTTCTGTTACACAGGTAACCTCAAGTGTTAGTTGTAAATCTTGTGCTTAGGGTGTTTTAGCCTTGTTTGTAACCAAAAGATCTACTCCCTCCGTTCACTTTTGTAAGTCATTTCAGACAACTCAAAATGGGCTGTTTTGTACATTGTCTGAAATGTCTTCAAGGTCTTATAAAAGTGAACAGAGGGAGTACAACATTGATTAAAAACAGAAAATTTACCATGTTTACTTACAATTTGGAACTGTATGTTTTGTCAAGATCTTAATCCTTTAGTCCTGGTCTATCTGACAATGAGTTCATGGAGGATACCAACTTCTTATGTAGAAAAACATGGCACCCCCAGTTCTAATACTAGAATGAAACTTGTAAACAAGATCTGTTTCAACAGTACAGTACAAATTCTGAGTCTTGAAACACCCAGTCGTTAACTGGTTGAAATCCTAACAAATTATCCCAAGTACTGACCAAAATAATTAGACTAAAGGGCAGAAAACATGATTTGCTGAAGCATCACTAGTCTTCATGAAGTATCATTTTGTTTTCTAGTGACCTTCAGAAACGAGCCATTGCCCAACAGTTGTTCAGTTGATTTCCAGCTTCATCGTGCATGAACATACTCGCATATAATTATGGAGATAATATAGAGCTAGCAAAACTGTGAGCCCCTGACATTGACAGCTATTAGGTCTAGTCCAACAATTTCCTTACAAATAGCTAGTTCTCTCTACATATTTAGCTATTTTATGGCATGAAAGGCAATTGGAAAAGAAAAAGAAAATGGACTTGGTCTATATTTATGGATTAATTATCTGGCAGCTATTCTTGCTTCTGCACTTGTTTTAGGGAATTCTTGCTTCTGTACTTCGGTAACATGCGAATGAATCTGAAACCTATAACATATGGGTACTCACAGTTGTGTTCCTTTTGATTTCAGTTGTCTGGTCGCATGCGGGCACTACTAAATTACGAGGCACCTGAAATCCAGGAATCTGGAACTTTTACTGATCGAAGTGATGTTTACAGTTTCGGTGTGGTGATGCTAGAACTTCTTACTGGTCGTAAACCATATGACAGGTCAGTGATGCAATGTAATTTGCAGTGCTTAATCAGGATCCCTTTTTAAATGTTTTTACATCATGCACCTCCACAAAAAATGCGGCATTCTCATGCACCTATTTGTTATTTTCTTAAAATATGCAGTTCTCGTCCGCGACATGAACAACATCTTGTTAGATGGGCCCAGTCTCAGTTTCATGACATCGAATCACTAACAAAGATCGTTGACCCTTCTATTCGTGGAGAGTGTTCTGAGAAAGTGTTGTCTCGTTTTGTCGACATCATCAGTCGTTGTATTCCGGTAATTCAATGCTTCCATTCCTTCTTAGCTAAGCTGTACTTTCGAAGCACAAGACATGATACTATATGTGCTGCTTTGTTATAACTAGCACATCCTTCAGGTTTTTGTTGCTCAAAATTTTCTTTCCTATGTGAATACGTGGGGTAAAGCCATGATTTTCTTGGTGCCCTATAAGCTTGTTCACTATGATATTCCGGTTTTATTTAGCTCGTTTCCGGAGGACAGCAATATAATGAGATTAATTTATTGAGCATGTGTCTGACCCGAAATTTCTTATGCAGCCGGAACCAGAATACAGGCCGCCAATGTCTGAGATTGTCCAAGACCTAGCGAGTATGTTAAGCGCTTCTGGTGAGGAATCAGAGTAATAAGAAAAATCAAGGATGGGCCATATATATCGAATGTTGGCAGTGCAGCCAGCGAAGTATATTGAGATGAAACATCTACCACATTCTGTGGAAACCCTGTCAATATTTCTGTTGGACAACACCGTCAACAAGTGTACATGCTGATTTGGAGCCGGAAAGGAGGTAGCGGTACAGCCCCATTTTGGGGAGGAGGGAGGGCATACGGGGATCCTCGTTGTTCCCGGGCAGAAGATCCTTGTATTCTAGGCTTCTAGCCATGATTGTATGAGGTGTATCTCTAGTAACCACCTATAATTTTGGATAGTTTTTTTTAACTTATTACCTTAAAGTTAGTGATGTCCGTACGTTTCTCTGCATGCCTGGGTGACTGGGTCTCGTCTATCCATGAAAACGAAAGAAATGTTTTTCTTACTCTGTGGTTTTAGAACTCTTATTACTGATGTTTGTAGTCTGGTAGAGATGCTGTGCAGAAGCGAATGAAGTCCTGCACTTGACATGCAGGCGTTCTCTTCTAGAGACGCAAATTCTACTCTGGAGGCAAAAGTACACCAGTCCGCGGACAAATAGCAAGAGTTCATGCAGAGACTGTACAAGAGTTCATGAGACTGTGGTAAGAGTTCTAAAACCACATATACACGTCTTCTGGCTATGGATAATGAATAGTGCTTAATGTGACATTTTGTTTGCAACTTTGATGGCAATGTAGCCCCTCGTATGTTCGGTCGCTTGTGTGTGGTGTAAACCAACTTTATCGAAAGGAACGAACTATATTAAGAGTAAAAAAAGTGTTAAGTTCAAAAGTAAAAAAGTCTTCTGGTTATGGGTAATGAATTGTGCTTGATGTGATATTTTGTTTGCACTTTTTGATGGTAATGTAGCCCTCGTATGTTAGACTTCTGTGGTGTAAACAAAGTTTGTCAAAAGGAACGACTATATTAATTCTCGCAAAAAAAGACTATTAATTGAAGTAAAAAATGCATCGCGAAAAAACAATAAATGTGTTAAGCCCAAAATTAAAAAGCAATGTGCTAAATAAGCCTCTTTTTCTTTTTTCTTTGTTGGGCCATGAGCCTCTTTTCTCATTTTTGTGTGGCCTTAGGCCTTTTATTTTTAACGGCAATGTGCCTTTTTTCCTCGCTTTTACCTCTTTTTTTTTTCCTCTCAGATTGGCAGCCGATTGCACCCATGGAGGCGAACCAACGACAGGCAGCCCGGTAGATAAGCAGGGTGCATCACGGAGCGCACTTTCAGTGCACGACGACATTGGTGCACTTTATTCATGCCGTGTACTACATGCATCGTGATGTGAGTATCCAGTGCCAGCGTGTAATAAGGAACAATACGTTGAGCATATACTCCATGCATGTCGTAGCTATTAACTCAAGGTACGGTCCGGTATCGAAAGTACTCCTCCCCCCTCAACGCGATCACCTGGCTCAAGTCCGTGTTGCATGCTTTGGTTGCGTGGCCCAATTAGTGCCTGCCACACGATTTTCATTGCATGAAGTTTAGCTGGGACCCACGCAAGTCAAACAACTTAAGACAGCCAGGCCGTGCTTGTCGCCATCAAAACAACTAGATCGGGATCGCGCCGTGGCGCGAGGGTGCCGGTCCAAACGTTTGTATGCACATAATAAGAAGCTACTTAACAATGCATTAACATAAAATGCATGTTTCACGGTAGGTTAGCACCAAATATCTTAGGCATAGAAGATACGACAACACGTCGCTTAAAGACAATTTACAACTATGCATGGATAACTTTAAGTTTTAGGAATAACGTAGACGTTTAGGCATAGAAGATACGACAACACGTCGCTTACAGATGTTTTAGGCATAGAAGATTCGGCAACACGTCGCACAATTTACAACATGGGTCTTGCCGTCCTCATGAACCAACGTGTTCATACTGAGCCGGTGATAGTCCAAGGTGTGCCAGGAGCATGCCAAGAACTACCGTGTGTGGGATCCTAAACACTCGCTGGGTGTCCTGCAGTTCCCAATAACATAAAACATAAGGCCTTGGGGAATTGCCCAAAACAATTGCATTACAGCATGGGAAAGGAATCAGAGAAATCAGTTGCGGATAAAAGCAACCACAGTGATAAAAAAGATATGCCAAAAGATATGCCAAGCCTATCGTTTAATCAGGATTTTGTTTAGGATGTGCCAAGCATTTAAAAAAATAGACTATGAATCAAGATTTTGTTGCAAACAGACTGAATGATGGAATGAGAAGAGGAATATATTCATGAAATAAAGCAAGAGAGATGAAGTTGAAAGGAAAGAAGTGCAGAGCTTGCAGGTGAAAAACATCATATAAAATGTATAATCACCAATCAGGCAATTTCAAGATATCATGACTTACTGCTGTGATTAAAACAAAGCTAGTTGATAAATGATTGGAATCAGCTATTTCACTGAATAAATATATTCATGGCGTAGTTTCAGTTTTGTGCCATGAAGAGAGGCCGTCGAGTGTGATATCCAGAACAGAGATGACCATATATATCAAGAATGGTGAGGTATGAAGAAAACAAACTCTCAAAGGAACACATGCAGGTATTTTTTTCTTGGATTCTATTGCTTCTACCTGAATCTCAAGGTATACAGTGACAACCACGATTAGCGGAATTAAGCAACAACGACATGCTCTCTGATTTCAATGTAACATGTTTCCATTCCTCTATAACCCATGTGTTTTATCAAAACAAGCGCACAAACAAGATAATTATCGAAACAATATTATGTTCTCAGCAAGGCTATGTGCATTCTTCTCAAGTCTGAGATATGCACGTACAGTGGTCTTAGATCAATTGATAATCACCAGAACTAACTACAGTACATAGTCTGTGAATCAAAAGTGAGAAAATACCAGGAAGATGATTTGTGTAGTTGCAAGAGCTCAGGGGAAAGGAGAGTAGGCAGACCTGCTTGCTGGAGCTCCTTGACTGGCCAGTTGAACGTGCAGCCACAGCCGAAAGAGTGCTACTACCTTACATGAGAGCATGTTAAATGGAAAAAACTCAAATCCCTAACAAGAACTTTTTTTGAAAGATCCATAAAATCCAGATCGGGATAGGGGGACTAACACGAACTCATCCTTCACGCGAGCACCGCCACCCGATGGAGATGGTTGGTACCCCACGCCACTCCACGCATCATCATATTCCTCCTTCACGCGAGCACCGCCGCTCGGCAGCCTCCACATCCGCCGGCTCGGCTCCCTCGGTGGCCGCTGTGCCCCACGCCAACATGAGCGCCCATCCAAAGGGAAATAAAGAAGTAGACAACAAAACAAAGAGCGATGCTAATATAACCACATCATTCAATTCACATGTCAAGATACAATAGGAAGTCTTTCCACCAAGCGGCTTGATACATACAATTAAGCTTAGGAAAATAATATTCACCACTTATAGATAATAAGCAGCTGTAAGGGGGCACGTAGACAACCGCCTACCAGTATACATGCAAATAACTTCCAAAATAAACGTATGCCACAGGAAAAGTAAACTCCAACATATTACCAAAGAGACAATAAAAGCTCTAAACCAAAAAATCTAAGAAATGCTCAATTCAGTTTACTTAATAGTTACAAAATTAATTATTCTCGGTCAGGTGGTTCTGGTATACTTAAGAAAACACTTGTAGACTTCAAGTACAGATAAATATTCAAGCTACATGGAACTATAGTCAACAACATAGTTCTATAATAACAAGTGATTCCAATTAAACACAAGTGCTCAGAACCATGGAAATGGAGCTTTATAAAATCATGCTACTAATTATCTTAGACACCAATTAAACTCATATGCGGACATGGTCAACTGTGGGTTTATACACTCGTCAGAAATATTGGCCACTAAAAACATAACATCATTAATACAGTCAACACATACCTCAAGTACTGAAGGACTGAGGAACTGATCATCTGTTTGACTCGTTTTCACTTCTGCATACGCTATTTTTATAAAGTGATCGAGCAGGGGTGCAGCATCGTCGAGCAGGGGCGGCAGCGACAGCCAGACCACCTTGAGCACCACGGTCCGGAAGCCAAGAGCATGAGCAGACCAAAATCAGAATGGATTAACCAGGAAACCCTAGACAAATCCCTAAAAAACAACAAAGCCCTTGATGAGCACATACACATCACAAAGGGAAAGACAAACAAGGGAGCAAATAATCACCTCAGCCATCTTAGAAGCCCACTCGGTGTGCTCCCTCTCCGGCCGACCCGCAAGACAGCCCCAACGCCACGCCACCGTCCCAACCGTGAAATAGCCAGAGAAGCAAGGAAGATGGTAAGAAACAAGCGAAATAAAAGGTAGTGGGCTCCAATACAAACATTAACTAGCCTAAAGACGCTGTTATTAGAAACATGACACCATGGTTTCTGCTGGTTTATCAACAAATTAAAACAAGCCATTGAACCGACAACTTGCTTACTCTTAACCAGATGAAATCAAGGACCAACAACAAACAATAAAAGTCAAGAACAACTTATATGCAATAAAGGTATGAGAGAGAAGGAATATTCATATAAGATGGCTATAAACACTGGAGCATAAATAAGCAACACCTTTAAATACAAATAAAAAGGGTTCAGGGTTCAATGCATAGTGGGCTCAGATTTGCCTTTCCTCGATCATATAATCTACCCCCGCCATCTCTTGTCACCACATCAATCTGTTTATACAGTGGAGCTGCCCTGGTTATCACTCAACAAGAATGACCATCCAAGGACAGAACAATAAGTATCACATGATCAAAAAGGATTCTAGAGACAAGAGGGAGGACCCAACTTGATACCCACAGGTGCCTTGATTGCTCAAAGGCACACTTATTTCAGCCACAGCGAATCATCATCACCCTAGCAAGGACGGCTTCCAACCGGTGAGGCACGTGCGAATAAAAAGGGTTCAGGGTTCAATGCATATGGGCTCAGATTTGCCTTTCCTCGATCATATAATCTACCCCCATCATCTGTTATCACCAGATCAATCTGTTTATACAATGGAGCTACCCTGGTTATCACTCAATAAGAATGACCATCCAAAGGACAGAACAATAAGTATCACAGGATCAAAAAGGATTCTAGAGACAAGAGGGAGGACCGAACTTGATACCCACGGCTAATCATCATCGCCCTAGCAAGAATGGCTTCCGACCGATGGGGCACGTGATTCAAACGCGGTGGCACGAGATATCTCATTTTGGGAGTAACTATTCATTTCTGCAGTAACTGTTTTTTATCCGACGGACGAGTTCGTTACAGGGGTTGATCCGACGGCCCAAGATCCATCAAGCAACCAGATCCGACGGCCAGGAATCCCAAATCGCCGAGGAGCGGCCTGAGGAGCTTCTATTCTTATTTTTGGATGGACTTATTTCTGGATTTCTGGATGGATCACCGGATCAATATGTTCTTACGAGGGTTTAACTGCCCTGGTTATCACTCATTAGAAATGACAATCCAAGGACAGAGCCACTAAAATAAGAACGTGATCAAAACAGCTCAAAGAAACGAGGGAGGATCCAAATTAATACCCACAAGTGCCTCAACTGCTTGAGAGCATGCCTATATCAGACACAACTGATCATCATAGCCCTGGCCATGTCCCATATAGTAGCCGAAGCAGAGCAGGGGAAGATGGAGCTCACAGAGGGAGGTTGTAGCCGAGGCAGTACTCAGAGGGCACCAGGGTTGCGCCTAAACGACATCCAACCAGTGAGGAACCACGTCGGAGTTGCACCTTGCACCATCCCGCCGACGAGCACGAAAGCCATAGGCACCGAAATGGCCAAGGAGGTGAGGAGGTGATGTATAGCACATCTAGGAGCACCATCAGAGACGACCGGGGCAACGAGCAGGCAGAGAGAGAGGCGAGGCGGCAGGGAGAGGAAAGGGCACGACGCGAGTGCAGGCCTGCGGGGAGCGAAACATCAGCTATTTTTTATTTCGGAGTATATAGGAAGTATCAAACATATCATATAAGTGCAATCATCTTTGATAATATAAGAGAGCATACAAATCACAGAGCTTGTTTAAGATATTTTGTCACATCAAGTAGTTTAGATAAGAAAAGCCTAACCCAGAATTACAAATAATTGGAGTGAGTGATAGATTTATTATTCTGATAATTTGGTAGTAACTATACATAAATAATTCATTCGCCAACAGTAAAAAATATGCGATGCATTATTTACACAAAACAATATTTTTTGTATAGGGTCAGAAAGATATTTCAGCATTCAAATCAATAAGGCTGAAATAATCTAAGAGTATTATCACTACAGAGCAACAATTTATGAACTCGCTGTCAGTCAAAAGTAATAATACATGGAAATCTATCTTGAAGTGCAAGAGTTCAATTTAGCAGATCTGACACACCAGACACGAATGTGCTTACCTGCTTTCCCAGGCGGGCCTAGTCAGCTCTCTTTTAGCTGCAATCAAAGATAAGATTTGTTAGGACATTCTTGTGGGCAAAATTTATCATCATGCGAGCAATGGGCCTATCTATCATCATGCAAGCAATGGGCCTATCTATCGGGTTCACGCCTTGACGCGAGGGTGCCGGTCCTAACGTTTTAATTAAATGGGTAATGCTAAGTCAGTATTAACCCAGATTTAGCATATGCAATCATACAAGATAACATGCAGTGAGAATATAATAGGAGCGAGATACAGTGATCAACATTACAGTAATATTTTAAAAATATGTTAACACTTCTTAAGTTACACATAAAAAAAGCCTATAATAGTCAACAACAAGAAACCCAACCCATCCAACACTTTTACATCGCCACCAAGTGCCCTGTAGTAGAAATATCAGCCAAAATATGCACTAATGATTATCTGAACTGGAGCATCACAAGAAACAAGAATATATTTGGTAGACAACATACTGAACTTGGTTCACATGACATGACATTCCTTATGATCTGAACCTTGTAAAAAGGAAAGATGTATTTACTATTACATCTGATCATTCTAGCACAGCGAGTACAACCTTAAGATAAAGAGAAGATTCACAATGGATTTGACAGATGCCATGAGGACGATCAAGAGTACAGAATCAGCCGGGCTACAAAGCAGCAGAGCAAGTCTGTGAATAGATGTGGCTCGCGTTGCCTGCCTGAGCAATCCAACAGAGTATATGTCCTGGCAAGAAGAGAAAAGGAGGTGGAGCACCACATTACATAATTTATATTAGACTAAAGAGCAATACAATATCACAATAATTTGAAGGAGTAATTGCATGCCTAATCATGATCTCAAGAGATGTGACTCTGCACATGTATTTCTTTGATCATTTTTCATTTGAATAACCACGATCTTAAAATTACTATAGTTTGGTTTGATTATAATCAAATAAATCAACCAGCTATGCAAGTACGATAGTTATCTACAGATAGGCACCTCACGTGAGTCATAAATTTCAGGATAGGTACTTACTATATTTTCTAAGATTGGCATGCATCTTGTTAGAACCAAGAAATACATGTATATATACGCCAGCAGCTAGTGCTCCCAGGCGAACTGAAGTATGCTTATGCAGCATCATGAATATCTAAATATATACGCTACTAAATATATACAATGAATTTACTCTAGTTGTCGTGGTAAAAAGTTCTAAACTGACTTATATTCTACAAAAATGCACACCGGATGTGATCCAGTGTGTTGTTGCAAATACAATTTTTTAAATAAATCATCTGTACATCTCTGACCTCTATGCTCTAGCCATGATTACTATGTAATTACTAAGTTCTTAACTTTCTCTTCATTTATAATTAGAACATGGCATTACTTTGATATATCCCCACCTTGACACGGAGATCCTAAAAAAATCAGGCAAATAAGCCTAAAAACAAAACAGTGGTGATTACCTTGAGAAAAGACTAATTTGACCCTTGTATCAATCAATAAACGAAATTCTACTCTAGATGGCCACATATTGCCCATTCATAACTTTTATAAGGTGTATTGACCCGGTAACCGACTTTTAGTTATATTAGGTACTGAGCATTGGTCGATGCAACATCAAAGAGCAAAATTGGTTCCTTAAATAGATAAGCTTTTTGGAAACTTCACATGGAGAAAGCAAGGAATTTAAACCATGCTGCCAAGGTAAAGCATCCGACAACGCAAAAGGGACAACATAATCCAGAACAACAATTGTAAGCCATATTTTTTAATACAGCTGAGCCCAGAAGGGCTATTAAGCTAAGTTAGAAATTGTAGTGAGAAGTATAGAGCAAAAACATTAAAGACTACTAAAACCAAGGTATAGTCAACCTACCGGATAATTGATCTCAAGTTGGTTGTCCAGGAACTGATTTGCATCAGGATGTGTGCCGCCTGTCCAGGAAATGATTTACATCAGAAAGCGCAATGCGTAGTGCCTGTGTAAGGCAATGGTCAAGCGTCTCTCATAGAAGGAGTTGGTTCAACAGAATGCATATTTATAATAATAGTGGTTAAGTAAAAAAGCATCAAGATTTGACAGGATAACTGATTTGCACCAAGATTCATTACATTCCAAGAGAATGGCACAGTGGTAGCCCAGGATAATCGATTTGCATAAAGATTTGGTACAAAGCAAGATTTACAATATACTAAAAGCAAGGCATAATGATAACACAGGATAACCAATCTATTTGTTTCTACTATGGTATAGTAATATATTTTATAGTAGACCACATAGAGAGAGAGCTTTGATTGAACGCTTTGTCATGTGACTCGCTCAAGCTAGCGTGGCGATGTAACGACCTGTTCAACACTGACTGCTAAATTTTCAGTAAAATCACAGAGTGCTAGAATAGTATCTAAATTGACAGGCAAACCATGGACCAGGCGTGGAAGTGCATTGAAGTTATACAGATCCATGTTGATATTAAGGCTCTGGCATAATGATAACACAGGATAACCAATCTATTTGTTTCTACTATGGTATAGTAATATATTTTATAGTAGACCACATAGAGAGAGAGCTTTGATTGAACGCTTTGTCATGTGACTCGCTCAAGCTAGCGTGGCGATGTAACGACCTGTTCAACACTGACTGCTAAATTTTCAGTAAAATCACAGAGTGCTAGAATAGTATCTAAATTGACAGGCAAACCATGGACCAGGCGTGGAAGTGCATTGAAGTTATACAGATCCATGTTGATATTAAGGCTCTGGCTTTGATCCATGTAGCAGCCAAGATCGACAGCCATGTCAAAAAATATTTTCTGCTTGATCTCCCAAACAGTTCTGGTTCAATGATATAGAAAAATTTAGACACATCTGTAAATTGACACCTCGTTGGAACTAAAGCGAGGGGTGGTCATATTTCCCGCATTTGGGATCTCGATGATCTTTTGGTAGAGCCATCTTTCTAGATAACATTATTTTTCAGGACAAGAGAGCAGATATAAATTTCAGCGATCTCTCAATACGTTTCAAAGGATGTGAAGAAAAATTGCAGAGTAGGGGGCTCACCTGCTGTTGTAGGCCTTGCTTGGAGGTGCCGGCGGACAGACGGGTTGTGTTGGCCATCAGATCCGGCGTACGCGCGAGCTCGACGGGAGCAGCGGTGCGAGAGCTTCGATTTCGTGGAAGCTCACCTCTTCTTCGTCCATTTTGTGCCAGCGACCATGCTTTTTCTGGAGACTAATCATGTGGAACTTAGAGAATAATAAATTATAAACAGACATCTTCAGAGACTAACCTTGGGTCTAGCTGCTTGTCGACATAAGGATCACTGGAGGTGACTTTGTTAGATGATGTGCCGACAACCTGCATACAATGATTACAGAGAAAGGGATGAGTAAGGTTTGTTTGCTCAGGACTGTGCATCAACCAATCACCTAAAGTAATTTCAATAAATAAAAATTTACATATCGACCAAGATAAACATCACGGTTAAAAAATACGTTGAAAATATATACATCAATGACATCTCAAAGCTCATTTCACAACAAAACTACTGTAAACTTGATATAAATATATAATGGCCCCATAAAGATCCCCATCTGTAGAAACCAAGTGAAAAATCCTTTGGAAAATGGTGTTTAGATATCACTGCCCCATAAATATATAATGTCGCATGAAAAATGGTGTTTGTTCTAAATGGTCACTGAACATACTTGTTCTAGCGCTGCAAACATACACAGATAAAGGGCAAGCCAACAACCGTAGGTATTCAGTAGGCCTACACACATACACCTATTTTCTTCTATTCTAGAATCAAGATGCACTTTCATGTATTGTCAGATTATTCTCATCGTAAAGAGGATCGAGCCAAAGCTTGATTATAAGTATGTAAGCAAACAATATGGACAGAAGGAACAAACATTGGGTGTCAAATGCAAACAGTAAGCTTCAGAGAATTTACATCTCCTACAATCATTCAAGGGATTGTAGCCTTTTGACTACATGGTAGGTTGGTAGGTAGAAATACGTTCATATACATTGACATCAACATTTTTTTACCAAAACACCCTGACCAAAACGTAGCAATAAGAAAACAATTAACGACCTTAAGAATAAATTCTGAAAGAATTAGGAAGAATAAAACCAACAACAATTGGGATTGCAGAGAAAACATTTTCTAGTGGCCATCTGAGAAACATGGCACTCGCTTTTTAGACAAATTCAACTTGGAAGAAGCTGAGAGCAATTGCTCCTAAAACTGAAATATCAATTGAACCATCTGACCTAACATCAGGAAACGAAAAATCTATGTAAAACAAAAATTTATGATACACAGTCTGTAGATAGCAACATATATAGCTTTCAGCACCTGTGTATAGCTAGGTGATGACAATATATATAGCTGTGAATATATATAGCTTTCAGTAACATTAGGTGCTTAAGGCAAGTGAATATCTTCCTGACAGCATACTACTTCAGCTACAGGCCAATGAACATTTTCTATAAATCATATCTAGAACGATATTGGTTAGTTTGGTAGCCCCACCAGCGCGACACATGCGATCACTTCCAACAAACAAATCATTAGGCTACTTCTAGGACACAGCAGAAAGGTACAAGAAAGCATAGGTCCTACCAGGATCTGGAGAAGTGACAAAACTCCCCATTTCCGAATGCCAAGCAAGCACAATAATACAAGCAGGGAACAATAATTTAGGTGCTAGGCTTCTACGAATAAGAGGACAAAAAGCACATACATCCATTGTCCAAACACAATCTAACAACAGCTTCATACAGGAATTGAAGGTAAATACATGGCCGCAAAAAATGCAAGCCTAGGCCTGAAAAGCAGAGATGAGAGGGAGAGAAGGGGTCAACCTGCAAAGAGGTAGCCGAAGACCGAACACGACGAACTGGGCAGAACAACAAGAACCTATAGACAGCGGACTAACCTGCAAGGAAAAAAAAGGGATAATTAGGTACAACCATGGATGAGCTGCAGTTAACCAGAACTGAGACAATTCAAAACAATCACGTACAGATCGACGAACGCAGCAATAAATCCGTTGGCTGTGGTGGTTCCCGAAGGCAATGAGCACCTCCTCCCGGTGACGACAACGTGGTGGAGGATCAAGAGGAGTGGCGGGGGCCTCCTGCCAGTGGGTGGTGGCGGGGCAGACGCGAGGTGGAAGGAAGTACGCGGCGTCCTCGACCTCACCGAGCACCACATCGGCCAGCCCCTTGCTGCCAGCCATGGAGTTGGACGGAGAACCTGGTGTAGGCGCCGAGCAGGGCGTCGAGGCGCGGGTCGGGACGCCATAGTGGTGTGGTTTGGGGGCCGGGTCGTCAGGGGAGGAGGGTACAATGCTTCTTCCCACCCCCTCAGCGCTCAGCAGGAGGAGCTGCTCGCCGCCGGGCCTCACGGGAGTGGTCGCCGCCCCGCCATCTTCGGATCCGGCCCCCGTCACCATCTCTATTCTTGCCCCGTCATTCTTCAGGGTGATTCGGGCAACGGGAGGCGATGGGAGGAGGCGGAGCACCAGGGACGAAGCGACGGGAGGGGAGGGGAGGGGAGGAGGCGGAGCACGAGGGACGAACGGTGGTGGCGGCGGCGAGTGCGGGGAAGATGGGTGTGGCGAATGGGAGGACGAAGAGGCGAGATAGGCTCCCTCCCTCGTCTCATCCAGCCACGGGCCTGCCCGGGTGAGCGGCGGCGCCGGCGGCAGGGCAGGGAGGCGGGCGCGGGAGGGGAGAGGAGGCGGCGGCGAGGCGGGAGGAGAGGAGGCGCGCGGGAGGGAGGGGAACGAGAGAGAGAGGGGGAGAGGAGGCGCGCGGCAGGGGGAGGGGAGCCGTCTAGGGCTGTCTCCACGGGAGCCGGCCCTTTTATACCCCGTGCGAGTGAAATTACGAAAATGCCCCCGGTGGGGCATGCTATTTACGCGCGGTGGCACGAAACTGAAGTAACTATTCATTCTAGCAGTAGCTTTTTTTTATCCGACGGACGAGGTCGTTACAGGGGTCGATCCGACGGCCCATATCCGATCAAGCAACCAGATCCGATGGCTAGGAATCCCAAATGGCTGTGGTGCGGGATGAGGAGCTTCTATTCTTATTTCTGGATAGACAACTGGACGGCCCTCGGAGTTTCAGATCCATCTATTGCCTACTAGCAAGCCAGATGGAGTTCGTTGACATGGAAGGTCACCTAAGGTTGGTTTGTTATGAGCTTTCTTCTTGTCGGTTCAAGATCTTCTGGATAACATCTAACTGTTTGGCACTAATACTGAACCTTGCTATTCTGCCATTGGTGACGATTCAAGATCTTGGATGTGTTTTCTGAGTACTTGACGGTATGAGATGTATGTTTGGTGGGGATGGATGGGTGGGGTGGATATGGTGTGTGCTGGTGTATGCATGTGAGTTGGCCATGTGGTGGTGGTGCTACATGCAGCTGGGGGCAATCAGGCACGACCCCACTATTCAGTGTGTGTGCATGCATGAAGCTCATACGACGACTTGGGCGTTTACCAGTTTAGGCACGACCCACTATTCAGTGTGTGTGTGCATGCATGCATCGTGTTTCGGGCGAGTATTTGTCTGCGGTGGACTGGGCTGGGTTGGTGCACACTGTGTGTGTGCATCAGGTGTGGCCCATATGGGCACAAGGCAGACCGAGGGCGGCCGTCACAACATCGCCATAAATAAGCTTCCACCATTCCTTGCTGCGAGGAGGCGCGACTTGCATCCACAGTGCAAAAATATATATATCCCCTCTAGTGAAACCCTAGATCATGAGCATGTCAAACTCCTCCAACACAATGTCCACTGCTGGGTCAGCTCGCCGGCAGAGCCATGCTCCGGATGGACTGAATTTCAAATTCAGCTTGTGTGTGGTTTTCAAATGCATCAGCCCTCCGAATCCAATTTCCGTCACAAGACCGCGCTTGAAATTACTAAATTGGAAGACCACGCAACAAAACTTCTGGATAAATATACCAGATTGCTGCCTGCCATGGTGCTGGCTCGGGGGACATCTGCTTCGCCAACAAGAGGAATCCAGGACCAAAGTTGCTCCATTACAGTGGTCTAACTTGCGCTCGGGGCCAGTTGGTACAATATGCAACCTGTTCTAAATTGCGGCCTCTCTTGGTGCTAGGTCACGGGACATCTGCTGCGCATGCGGAGGAATCCAGGACCAAACCAACTAGATTACACGGCCAATACAGCATGCTGAATAACAAACGCATCGCTCCTATACATTTAACCATTAATGCGAGACGATGATCCACATGCGACCGACTGGTGAGAATATGCATACCCCTATCTGTTGTGCTCCTTCGCTTGTTCACCATGCCTAATGCGCACATGGCCTTGTAAGCGTTGTAATCCCATGCTTATACTCTCCTTCTATCAATACAAAGATACGCAGCTTGCGTATTCGCGAAAAAAGAGAATATGCATATCACTGGACGCCGTGCTCCAAAGAAGCTTTTCGGGGTGCATCATCCCACCTTGGGCAATATGGGACAAAAGTTTTTTTTTTTTGAGACAAGGGACAAAAGTTATTCAAAACTGTAATCCGCGCCCTCGGCGGCCAACTCGGTACGCATGCGACGTGACACACAATCCAGCCCACGTGAAGTCTCAGTAATAAAGGGAAAAAAGACGTTATTTACGCGAGAGTTAAAAATAACCGGGCAACCATTGGCCTTGTATGCGGAAAGCAGACTAAGGCCTTATACAATGGAAGGTATTTAGAGGCATGCTTAGAAAAATAAACCAGATTTTTCTGAAGCACCGATGCCTATTTCTACAGGAGAAACACTTAGTTAAGCGTCTATCCTATACAAATAAGCATCGGTGCTTAAGAAAAAACTGGTTTATTTCTTTAAGCACCTCCCCTAAGCATCTCTCATTGTACAGGGCCTAACTAATTGCTACGTTCTTCTAAAAAAACTAATTGCTACGTATTTCTAAAAAAACACTAATGGCTACATTTGCTAAATAAAAAAAACTAATTCCTATGTGCCCTAGAAAAAAAACTAATTGCTACGTTATTTTATTCTTAAAAAAACCACGGCACCCCTGATTGTATGTGTTGTAGAGATGCCCTAAGTGCGGTATTTTTGCCTTCAGAGTAGAATCTGTCCACACCAGTCCACGGACACTGATATAAGAGCCATCAAATCATGCCCACATACATTTCAAACAACATTTGAACACATCATACAAATTTCATGCAAACATGTCCAAATTCACTGAAGTTTGTACATAATTTACATAAAATGGATGATATTTCATACCTTCAAGTACAAACTAAAGAAATGAATATCCAATTAGGCTCTCGAGCTCATCTACACCCTGTGAACAGTAAATTAAAAAATACTAGAAAATTCAAAAATCCATTTTTTTGTTGAAAGATGCTTGAGTGTGTGAGATGTCCATGCAAGTTTCAGCTCATTCGGACATCTCAGTAGATGTCAGAAAAAATTAATCAGGCACGACCGTGCAAAACACTAACTTTTTCATATACCTCAATTTTTTCTTTTTTGCTGAGAGCTCGTCAAATGTTCAAATGCGCTAAAATTTTGCAAGGACATCATGAACTCAAGCATCTTTCACCACAATATTTTTGGATTTTTTTTACTATTTTTGATGAATTTACTGTTCACCTCGGGCTCATTTGAATCCCGGAGTCAAAACGTCCTGTCCCAAAAAAAAACTATACTAACCTGCAGCGGAAAGTGACCTTGCCGTCATTGTTGTCCTTCAGTGACGGAAGGGCGTGGAGGTGCAACAGCCTCCCAGCCGCCGCCTGGTGCTTGCGGAGGAGTCGCCCCGCTTTCTCCCGCGCCATGCGGAACGCCGCCACGGGCAATACAGCCCCCGGCCGCGGTGCCCTGGCAACGGTCTTGCCCCTCCCGGCATTCACGGAGGTGTCGTTGAGCGATCATTCCGCGCTGATCTTATCGAGCTCCCCTTCGAGGCCGTGGCACCGCACGACCATCTCCACGGTGGTGAGCGGGTAGTCACGGGCCCAGGACTCTGCAAGGTTGGGTTCCTCACAGACCTAGACCGACGCCTCGTCGGACTTGGCGAAAGCGGAGTGGTGCGTCGCTCTTGCCACGCCGCCTCCCTGGCTGCCCCCTCCTCGGCAGACACGATGGCCTGGAACAACGAGGAGTCGTTGTTTTGCGGCCACCGATGTAGTGGAGGAGACAGTCGTGCACCTTGGCAATCGCGGTTGGCACCTCCTCCTTGACGGCCTTGTCACGTTATACGTCCATTTTGCATCATGCTTTTCTACTATTATTTATTATGTTTTGGATTGTTATTTCACTTTATGATGCATTTCAAGCATTTTCTCTCTTATTTTGCAAGTTTCACATGAAGAGGGAGATTGTCGGGAGCTGGAACTCTGGAACGAAAAGGGCTACAGCAGATATAGCTATTCTGCACAACTTCTAATGACCACAAAATTTAAGGAGAATTATTTTGAAATATATAAAAAAATATTGGCGAAAGAAATACAAGGAGGGGGTCACCAGGGAGCGGCAAGCTCAGGGGGCACGCCCCACCCCCCTGGGCGCACCCTATGAGCTTGTGGGCCCCCTGGCAAGCCTTCGGTGCCCATCTTCTGCTATATAAAGCCATTTGCCCTAACAAAATAAAGAGAATACATTCGGACGAAGCGTCGCCGTCTCGAGGCAGAACTTGGGCAGGAGCACTTTTGCTCTCGGGCAGAGCGATTCCGCTGGGGAAACTTCCCTCCGGGAGGGGGAAATCGAAGCCATCGACATCACCAACGATCCTCTCATCGTGGGAGGACCAATCTTCATCAAAACCTTCACTAGCACCATTTCATCTCAAACCCTAGTTCATCTCTTGTATTCAATCTTTGTCCCGAAACCTCATATTGGTACCTATGGGTTTCTAGTAGTGTTGATTACACCTTGTAGTTGATGCTAGTTGGTTTATCCGATAGAAGATTAAATGTTCAGATTCTCAAGCATATTCAGTACACCTCTGATCAACATGAATATGATTTGTGAGTAGTTACTTTTGTTCTTGAGGACATGTGAGAACTCTTATTATAAGTAATCATGTGACGTTGGCATTCGTTCGATATTTGATGATATGCATGTTGTTGCTTCCTTTAGTGGTGTCATGTGAACATCGACTACATGACACTTCATCATACTTGGGTCTAAGGGAGATCATTGTGGAGTAATAAGTAGATAATGGGCTGCTAGAGTGACAGAAGTTTAAACCCTAGTTTATGTGTTATTCCGTAAGGGCTGATTTGGATCCATATATTTCATGCTATGGTTAGATTTATCTTAATTCTTCTTTCGTAGTTGCGAATGCTTGAAAAGGGGGTAATCGTAAGTGGGTGTTTGTTCAAGTAAGAACGGCACCCAAGCACCGGTCCACCCACATATCAAATTATCAAAGTAGTGAACGTGAATCAGCTAAACATGATGAACGTGACTAGACGACAATTCCCATGTTTCCTTGAGAGCAGTTTGCTTTATATAAGAGAAATTTTCGGCTTGTCCTTTTCTACAAAAAGGATTGCGCCAATTTGATTCACCTTTGCTACTTTTTTTACTTCTTACTTGTTATGAATTATCTTGCTACAAAACTATCTATCACTATTACTTACAGCACTTGCAGAGTATACCTTGCTGAAAACCGCTTGTCATTTTCTTCTGCTCCTCGTTGGGTTTGACACTCTTACTTATTGAAAGGAATACGATTAATCCCCTATACTTGTGTGTCGTTAAGACTCTTTTCTGGCGCTGTTGCCGAGGACTGAAGTGCCTTCGGTAAAGAAACATTTATATTACGTGCTGAAATTTTCTATCACTTGTCACTATGGAAAATAATCCTTTAAGGGGTTTGTTTGGGGTATCTTCACCTCGACCGGAAGCAATATGAGTTGCCCCTCAACCTACTGAACCTACTGAAAATATTTATTATGAGATTCCTTCGGTATGTTAGATAAACTGCTAGCTAATCTTTATGAAGGAGATGGAACAATACATCCTGATGTGCACTTAATCTATGTGGAAGAAATTTGTGAATTGTTTAAGCTTGCATGTTTATCCAGGGATGGTGTTAAGAAGAAGGCATTCCCTTTAGCTTTGAAGGGAAAGGCATTGATATGGTATAGGCTATTGGATGATATTGGAACATGGGACTGGAACCGATTAAAATTGGAATTTCACAAGAAGTTCTATCCTATGCATTTGGTTCATCGTGATCGGAATTATATATATATATATATATTTTTTTTGGCCTCATGAAGGAGAAAGTATTTCTCAAGCTTGGAGGAGGCTTTAGTCTATGATGCACACATGCCCCAATCATGATCTCTCAAGAGAAATTATTATTCAAAACTTTTATGCTCGACTTTGTCATAATGATCAATCCATACTCGATACTTCTTCTGTTGGTTACTTTATGAAGAAAACTATTGAATTCAAATGGGATATTCTGGAAAGCATTAAATGCAACTCTGAAGATTGGGAATTTGACAAAGGTCAAGAGTCAGGTATAAAACTTGAGTTTAATTGTGTTAAATCTTTTATGGAAACTGATGCTTTTCATAAGTTTAGTACTAAATATGGTCTTGACTCTAGATAGTAGCTTCCTTTTGTGAATCATTTGCTACTCATGTTGATCTCCCTAAGGAGAAGTGGTTTAAATTTCATCCACCTATTGAAGATATATTAGAGGAACCTGTTATAGCTAAAGATGAAACTATTATTTATAATGTTATTCCAGTTGCGCCTACTGCTTATATTGAGAAACCCCCTTTCCCTGTTAGGATTAAGGAACATGTTAAAGGTACAACTGTGGTTAATAAAAGTAATACTAGAGAACTTAAACCCTCTGAAAAAATTAGAGTGGAACCTAATATTGCTATGGTTAAAGATCTTTTGGTTGATAATATTGATGGGCATGTTATTTACTTTCGTGATGAAGCTGCTAGAATTGCTAAACATGTTAGAAATGAACAAGATATTTTAGATAAGAATAAGCCAGTAGTTGCCACGCCTGTTGTTTCTGTTAACATTGGAGATCATTTCTATCATGGTTTACGTGATATGGGTGCTAGTGTGAGTGCTATTCCATTTACTTTATATCAAGAAATTATGAATGATATTGCACCTGCAGAGATTGAAGATATTGATGTCACTGTTAAGCTTGCAAATAGAGATAATATTTCACCACTTGGGATTGTTCGAGATGTTGAAGTCTTGTGTGGTCAGAGCAAACACCCTACTGATTTCTTAGTACTTGGTTCACAACAAGATAATTTTTGTCCTACTAAATTTGGTAGGCCTTTCTTGAATACCGTTAATGATGAAATTGATTGTGTTAAATAAAAGGTTAGAGTTAAGTTTGGTGAGGTATCTCATGTGTTTAAGTTCTCTAAGTTTCATATTCAACCACATGAGAAAGAATTATCTAGTAAAGATGAAATTATTGGTCTTGCTTCTATTGTTGTACCTCCTACTGATCCGTTAGAACAATATTTGCTAGACCATGAAAATGGTATGCATATGGATGAAACAAATGAAATAGACGAGATATTCTTTAAACAAGCACATGTCCTAACATAATTTACCGGTTGAAACTCTTTGAGATCCTCTTCTACCTAAGAGTGATCCTATGTTTGAGTTAAAGAAATTACCTGATACACTGAAATATGCTTATCTTGATGAAATGAAGATATATCCTCTTATTATCAACGCTAACCTTTCAGAGCATGAAGAAAAGAGATTACTTAAAACTCTCAGGAAGTAGTGCTGCTATTGGATATACTCTTGATGATCCTAAGGGCATTAGTCCCACTTTATGTCAGCACAAGATTAATATGGAGCCTGATGCTAAACCCGTCATTGATCACCAACTTCGTCTAAACCCTAAGATGAAGGATGTGGTAAGAACTGAAATATTAAAGCTTTTGGAGGCAGGTATAATTTATCCCATAGCTGATAGTAGATGGGTAAGTTATGTTCATTGTGTTCCTAAGAAAGGAGGTATTACCATCGTTCCTAATGATAAAAGGAACTTATCCCACAAAGAATTGTAATCGGTTATAGGATGGTGCTACCTCTTGAGCACTGCGTTGGTTTTCCCTTGAAGAGGAAAGGGTGATACAGCAAAGTAGTGTAAGTATTTCCCTCAGTTTTTGAGAACCAAGGTATCAATCAAGTAGGAGACCACACGCAAGTCCTCGTACCTACACAAACAAATAAGAACCTTGCAACCAACGCGATAAAGGGGTTGTCAATCCCTTCACAGCCACTTGCAAAAGTGAGATCTGATAGAGATAATAAGATAAATATTTTTGGTATTTTTGTTGTTTAGATTGAAAAGTAAAGATTGCAAAATAAACGGTGACAGAAATAGCTAGTTGACGGGAGATTAATATGATGGAAGATAGACCAGGGGGCCATAGGTTTCACTAGTGGCTTCTCTCAAGATAGCATAAATATTACGGTAGGTGAACAGATTACTGTCGAGCAATTGATAGGAAAGTGCATAGTTATGAGAATATCTAGGCATGATCATGTATATAGGCATCATGTCCGCGACAAGTAGACCGAAACGATTCTGGATCTACTACTATTACTCCACACATCGACCGCTATCCAGCATGCATCTAGAGTATTAAGTTCATAAGAACAGAGTAACGCATTAGGCAAGATGACATGATGTAGAGGGATAAACTCAAGCAATATGATATAAACCCCATCTTTTTATCCTCGATGGAAACAATACAATACGTGTCGTTTCCCTTTCTATCACTGGGATCGAGCAAAGCAAGATTGAACCCAAAGCTAAGCACTTTTCCCATTGCAAGAAAGATCAATCTAGTACGCCAAACCAAACTGATAATTCGAAGAGACTTGCAAAGATAACAAATCATACATAAAATAATTCAGAGGAGATTCAAATATTGTTCATAGATAATCTTGATCATAAACCCACAATTCATCGGATCTCGACAAACACACCGCAAAAAGAGTTACATCGAATAGATCTCCAAGAAGATCGAGGAGAACTTTGTATTGAGATCCAAAGAGAGAGAAGAAGCCATCTAGCTAATAAATATGGATCCGAAGGTCTGAGGTAAACTACTCAGACATCATCGGAGGGGCTATGGTGTTGATGTAGTAGCCCTCCGTGATCGATTCCCCCTCCGGCAGAGCGCCGGAAAAGGCCCCAAGATGGGATCTCACGGGTACAGAAGGTTGCGGTGGTGGAAATAGGGTTTCGTGATGCTCCCGGATGTTCTCGGGGTATATGAGTATATATAGGCGAAGGAAGTCGGTTAGGGGATCCACGAGGGGCCCATGAGGGTGGGGGGCGCGCCCAGGGGGCAGGCGCGCCTCCCTGCCTCGTGGCCTCCTCGTTTCTTTCTTGAAGTCCACTCCAAGTCCTCTGGATGACGTTCGTTCCAAAAATCACTCTCCCGAAGGTTTCATTCCGTTTGGATTCTGTTTGATATTCCTTTTCTGCGAAACACTGAAATAGGCAAAAAAACAACATTTTGCACTGGGCCTTGGGTTAGTAGGTTAGTCCCAAAAATAATATAAAAGTGTATAATAAAGCCCATTAAACATCCAAAACAGATACTAGTTTAATATTGACATAAACATAGTAATACTACCTAGCATATTTGATGTGGAATGCTACCTAGCATATTCTTCAATGTAATTTTCTTTATCAGATCCGAAAGATTCAAGATAAAAGTTTAATATTGACATAAACATAGTAATACTTCAAGCATACTAACTAAGCAATCATGTCTTCTCAAAATAACATGGCCAAAGAAAGTTCATCCCTACAAAATCATATTGTTTGGTCATGCTCCATTTTCGTCACACAAGAATGCTCTCATCATGCACAACCCCGATGACAAGCCAAGCAATTGTTTCATACTTTAGTAATCTCAAACTTTTTTCAACTTTCACGCAATACATGAGCGTGAGCCATGGATATAGCACTATGGGTGGAATAGAGTATGATGATGGGGGTTATGTGGAGAAGACAAAAAAGGAGAAAGTCTCACATTGACGCGGCTAATCAACGGGCTAGGAAGATGCCCATCAATTGATGTCAATGCAAGGCGTAGGGATTGCCATGCAACGGATGCGCTAGAGCTATAAATGTATGAAAGCTCAACAAAAGAAACTAAGTGGGTGTGCATCCAACTTGCTTGCTCACGAAGACCTAGGGCATTTGAGGAAGCCCATTGTTGGAATATACAAGCCAAGTTCTATAATTAAAAATTCCCACTAGTATATGAAAGTGACAAAACAAGAGACTCTCTATCATAAAGATCATGGTGCTACTTTGAAGCACAAGTATGGAAAAAGGATAGTAGCATTGTCCCTTTTTTAATTTTTTTGGGCCTTTCTCTTTTTTATTTGGCCTTTCTTCTCCTTTTTTTTTAATTTTTTTGGGACAATGCTCTATTAATGATGATCATCACACTTCTATTTATTTACAACTCAATGATTACAACTCGATACTAGAACAAAATATGACTCTATATGAATGCCTCCGGCAGTGTACCGGGATGGGCAATGAATCAAGAGTGACATGTATGAAATAACATGCATGGTGGCTTTGCCTAAAATACGATGTCAACTACATGATCATGCTAGGCAATATGACAATGATGAAGCGTGTCATAATAAATGAAAAGGTGGAAAGTTGCATGGCAATATATCTCGGAATGGCTAGGGAAATGCCACAATAGGTAGGTATGGTGGCTATTTTGAGGAAGATATAAGGAGGTTTATGTGTGATAGAGCGTATCATCTCACGGGGTTTGGATGCACCGGCGAATTTTGCACCAACTCTCCGGTGAGAAAAGGCAATACACTGCATCAAGAGGCTAGCAATGATGGAAGGGTGAGAGGCGATAATCCATGGACTCAACATTAGTCATAAAGAACCCACATACTTATTGCAAAAATCTACAAGTCATCAAAAACCAAGCATTACGCGCATGCTCCTAGGGGGATAGATTGGTAGGAAAAGACCATTGCTCGTCCCCAACCGCCACTCATAAGGATGACAATCAAAGAACACCTCATGTTTCAGATTTGTTACACAACGGTTACCATACGTGCATGCTACGGGACTTGCAAACTTCAACACAAGTATTTCTCAAATTCACAACTACTCAACTAGCACAACTTTAATATCACTATATCCAGATCTCAAAAAAATCATCAAGTATCAAACTTCTCTTAGTATTCAATGCACTCTATATGAAGGTTTTTATTATATCCAAATTGGATGTCTATTATATTAGGACTAATTTTATAGCCAAAGAAAATTACCATGCTGTTCTAAAGGACTCTCAAAATAATATAAGTGAAGCATGAGAGATCAATAATTTCTATAAAACAAAACCACCACCGTGCTCTAAAAGATATAAGTGAAGCACTAGAGCAAAATTATCTAGCTCAAGACATATAAGTGAAGCACATAGAGTATTTTAATAAATTCTGAATCATGTGTGTCTCTCCCAAAAGGTGTGTACAGCAAGGATGATTGTGTTAAACTAAAAATAAAAGACTCAAATCATACAAGTCGCTCCAAGCAAAACACATATCATGTGGTGAATAAAAATATAGCATCAAGTAAGTAACCGATGGACGAAGACGAAAGAGGGGATGCCTTCCGGGGCATCCCCAAGTTTAGGCTTTTGGTTGTCCTTGAATTTTACCTTGGGGTGCCTTGGGAATCCCCAAGCTTAGGCTCTTGCCACTCCTTATTCCATAATCCATCAAATCTTTACCCAAAAACTTGAAAACTTCACAACACAAAACTCAACAGAAAATCTCATGAGCTCCGTTAGTGCAAGAAAACAAACCACCACTTTAAGGTACTATAATGAACTCATTCTTTATTTATATTGGTGTTAAACCTACTGTATTCCAACTTCTCTATGGTTCATAACCTCCGATACTAGCCATAGATTCATTAAAATAAGCAAACAACACATGAAAAAACAAAATCTGTCAAAAACAGAACAGTCTGTAGTAATCTGTATCTAACGCAAACTTCTGTAATTCAGAAAAATCTACCAAAATAGGACGACCTAGATAATTTGTTTATTGATCTACTGCAATTGGAATCAGTATTTTATCTCGTTCTGGTGATTTTTAACAATTATTTTCGTTAGCAGAAAGTTTCTGACTTTTTCAGCAAGATCAAATAATTACTATCCAAGAAGATCATATAGGTTTTACTTGGCACAAATACTAATTAAAACATAAAACCACATCTAACCAGAGGCTAGATCAAATATTTATTACTAAACAGGAACAAAAAGCATGGAACAAAAATATAATTGGGTTGTCTCCCAGCAAGCGCTATCGGCTCGGTGCTACTGGAAAACACCGGCGGGTTCAGCCTTAAGAAATGAGTCAAGTGATCTGCAGGTGGTGGTGGCGGTGGGTTGTTGTTGTTGTTGCCTTGGTTCTGTACCAATGTTTGGATCAAAGTGTTCTGCTGCTGAATCAACTGGGTGATCTCTGGCGGGAAAACAAACCCGGGGTCGCGTCTCGGAGGCATCTGATGGGTTTAGAAAAGATGAGAAATTAAGAAATAGAGTGAGGTCTAAGGAGAAACACTACCCAAATGCACATGAGCAAATGCACACAAAATCACTTCATTCAATTCAATCAAAAGGGCTTACAACGATCTAACTATCGCAAAAGTGCGTGTACTATGATGTTTACAAGGAGGTAATACTACTAATATGTGGGGGTCATCTATTAATTTGAACCGGTGGAAGACTCCATGATGTTTGCTCCAGCTTCGTCTTCAAGGTCGGGTTCACTTGGATCCGAATCGGTGTCGTCGATGATGATGTAGTTGCTCGGACAGCCGATGTACTTGTCTTCATTCTTGAGCGCCAATTTCTTCTTGAGTTCTTCAATCTCACACTTAAGATCGTTATTGTGTCTTGCTACAGCTACGATCTCGTCCATGTAGTCCTTACGTGTAGACTTTAGTTCTCCTTCAAGTTCGATGATCCTTCCTTTGCATTTTTCAACTCGATCATATCATTGCACACCGGTTCTCCTGGCGCCGAATGTCTTTGGTTTAACTCCGGATGAAAGCTGCAATGGATCCGTCCTTCTTGGTGCCGACTATCTCCCATTGTTCATTCCGGCATCCGCAAATCTGGTAGATAGTGTCCTTGAGATCTTCTTGATAAACTTCTCCAATGCGTCCCATGGTGATATGAGCTGCCATGCTCTTTCCTGGACTCAGGTTGGTGCATCGAAAACACTATCTATAGGCTTGGTGATTGGGGCGAATGTCCTTCCCGAATATGAGCTTGAATCTTCCAGCTCCTCTTCAGCAGAGTGGCGTTGAAAGTCCGGTGAAACTTGGTAGTCCAATGTTCAGTACTTGGTGACTTCCTTCAAATGAAATCCAAAAGGTGTGCCTTCATCCGGTTGGGCGACTTGATCTTGGCGCCCTTCATCCTAAAAGAGTAGAAAAGATGAGGAGTTAGAAAATGGGAAGAGAGTAGTGATCTATGGCTTTAACTTAGTGGTCGTGTCTCTACGGTCGGTGTGTGCTCGATACCATCTCTCAGAGCGACCCGACCGAATGGATCAAGTCTCGTGCTCAGTGTCATCCTCGGATCGAGAATGCCGACACCACACAAGATACTTGAAGGATTTATAACAGAGTAGCAATCACACACTTATTACATCGTTTGTCCGTAAGAGGACTTATTACAATAAATATGGCTTAAGGCCATCTAATAACGATAACAGCGGAAGACTTGGAAGATAAGTGAGTCCATCAACTCCGGTGCATCATCGAGTATAGAACCACGACCTAAGGCACCTTACTGTAAATCGAAAAGTCGCAACATGAAAGTTGCAGCCAAAACGGGTCAAGACATGGAATATGCCGCAATGTAACACATAGAGAATAATGGATGATAAGTCTGTACTACATGCATATGTGGCTGGTGGTAAAGCTCTCTGATTCTGATTTTGCATAAAGCCGCTTTTTCCCTATTGCAAAGGAATAAATGTGTTTAACTATCATGGTGGTTGTTAAACATTGAGAATGGTTGACAAGATCCTCAATCCCAATTAAAAGTACTCATTAAAACCCAACAATATTAATTAGAGTAACATGTTGAGATTCACATGATATTCAAGTACTAGATACTCAAGATGTCCATAACCGGGACACGGCTAATCATGATTAGTTTATACACTCTGCAGAGGTTTGCGACTTTTCCCCACAAGACTCGATCGCCTCCGTTTGGTTTCTCGTGACTACATGGTGTTTGAGAGACGGATGACCGAGACATAGTCTTTCGGAAGCGTTTGCACCTTACGATGGGTAGACCGTACCACCTACAACCCCTACATCAGCTAGTCTACCACCGTAAGAGTTAACACGACTTAATCAACTATGCCAGAGCCCATAATGGCTTGTGGCTGCACACGGAAGTTACTAGCATGAATGATCTTATGATCCCTTTGAGCACAGGTGGCGGTCCAAAAAAACAGGCAAGTCTGATGGAAACCAGTGCCTCAATCCACCCAGATGTGTGTTTAAGTTGCCACCTTAAATAAACCATTAATTTAACAATCTCACATCCGTCATGGAATACACTCACCCAATCCACGTCTACTAGCATAGCATAGCATAATAAGCAAACGAGAAGTAACTCCCAAGGTTTCATAAGTAAAACAGGTAATAGGTACTACCTCCTCTATTTCCCATCCCACAATTTAATTAGATCCTAATCATGCAATGTTTAAGGATTGATCTAATGCATAAAAACTGGGTATGAGAAAGTATGATCAAGGTGTTACTTGCCTTGTCGATGATCCATGAAACCTAGAGACTCAAGTAACAAGCGGCGACTCCGGTGATCTATCGCAGACAAACAACAAGCATACAATAAGTACTCATCTAATGCACAGGTAAATCTCGAATAAAAGATCTAACCAGAAAGTTCAACTTAAGAACCCTGGTTGCAAAAAGAATCGAATCAAATAAAGCAACGAAAGTCAAACGACGAAAGAAAACAACTTGGTTCTAGCAAGTTGAAACTAAGTCAAATTTTACAGTAGCAAAACTTTGTTTAAGTTGATTAGTCGGAACGGCGGTTTCGAGATGAAACTCCAGGCGTTTGAATCACCTGATCCCGACAAACGAGCGAGAAGATAAACTAGAACGAAAATCGGATCTGAAATCGCTATCAGAAAAATAGCGGAATAAATCCGATGAGAAAGAAAACGACGAACGGTCGAACGAACGGGCGTTCATTAACCGAAGCAAACCGGTGATCACGTTCGTTAGGACGAACGGTCCGGCGAACGCTCGCTAAACAAAACCGGAAAGAAAAACCGGCGAGAAAAACCGATCTAGGGTTTCGGAAAGAAACCAAACGAAAACCGATCTAGAAAACCAAACGATTCTGAAAAACCGAACCGAGGAAAAGGAAAGGTGACGCAAGGCTGGGCTAGTACCTCAAGAGGCGAGGGGCTCGGCGGCGGGGGCAGAGAGGGCGGCGGGCTGGTGAGGGCGGCGGCGGGTGTAGTGTAGGGCGGCGGCGGTGTGTAGAGGAGAGGAGAGGTGTTGGTGTTGGTTTGATGTGTTAGAGGGGGGGGGGGTGCTTGGGTATTTATATTGGGGAGGGGAGGGTTTTGCTTGGGGTAGGGGACAAGAAATAGACTAGGATTAGGAAACAAGAGAGAAAAGATCTAGAAACAAATACGAAATAAACGGAAATAGGACAAGAGTCCTACTAGGATTGAAAAAGGAAGCGGCGGCTCCTTGACTCCCTGGCGCGCGCGCGATGGCCTTGGCCTCCTGGCCGGCCGGTGGCTAGGCGGCTTGGGCCTTTGGCCCAAGGCGCTGCGGGTTTCTCTTTTTTTTTAAATCGGTTTCGCGCGCAGAAAAATACAGAGAAAAATCTAAACGAACTCCAAAATTAATAAAGTAAACTTTCCCCGACTCCTAAAAATGAGTCGAACAATATGAACTTTAACACGGGGCCAGAATGCAATTTTTGAAAACACACATTTTTCCCTAAGGCAAATAAACTCCGAGAGAAATCCAAAATTTGATTTATTTATTAAATCTTCATTTTTCCTAAATTTTGGGAAAATCATATTATTCCCTCTCTTATTTTTGATATTGGAAAAATATTTGAAGATAAAATAAATAAATCCAATGATCCTCTTTTCATAGTTTTGAGAGAACTCATATACGAAAATTTAGAAATCTCCAACTCTCTCCGAGGGTCCTTGAGTTGCGTGAAATTTCTAGGATCAACAAAATGCAAGAAAATATGATATGCATGATGATCTAATGTATAACATTCCAAATTGAAAATTTGGGATGTTACAAACCTACCCCCCTTAAGATGAATCTCGCCCTCGAGATTCGGGTTGGCTAGAAAATAGGTGAGGGTGGTCTTTGAGCAAATCTTCTTCTCTTTCCGTGTGGCTTCATCCTCCGTGTGGTGGCTCCAATGAACCTTGCAAAACTTGATAACCTTGTCATGCGAGTAACTCTGCTGGCATATTCGAGAATCTGACCGGTTTCTCCTCATATGTTAAATCATCCTTCAACTGAATTGCTTCAAGTGGCATTGTATTCTTAACGGTACTTCCACCATCTCGGCGTGACATTTCTTCACCGAGAAACATGGAACACGTCATGAACTCCCCGACAGTCCCTCCGCAATTCCAGCTTATAAGCAACTTCTCCCATGTGTTGCAAAATCCTATACGGTCCAACTAAACGTGGTGCTAACTTTCCTTTAACTCCAAATCGCTAACTCCTCAAGTGGGGATACTCTAAGATAAACTCTGTCTCCAACTTCATATTCTATCGCCTTGCGTTTTAAATCCGCATAGCTTTTACATTCGACTGGGCTACCTTGAGCCTATCGCGAATCAACTTAAACTTCGTTCGACTCCTTAATCAAATCTGGTCCAAACAATCGACGGTCTCCAACTTCGTCCCATGATAACGGTGTCCTACACCTCCTTCCGCATAAAGCCTCGAAGGTGCCATCTTCAAGCTGGTTTGGTAGCTGTTGTTATAAGAAAACTCGCATACGGCAAGTTATCGTCCCAACTAGATCCATAATCTAGTGCACAAGCTCTCAAAGATATCTTCCAAAATCTGATTGACTCTCTCTCACCCGTCCATCGTTCGTGGGTGGAAAGCAGATCAATTCCACTGGTTCCCAATGTTTCGTGTAACCGATTCCAAAATTTAGAGGTAAATTGGGTTCCTCTATCCGACACGATACTCCTCGGAACTCCGTGCAAACACACAATTCTGGTCATGTATATCTTTGCCAACTTAGCGCTGCTATAGGTAGTCTTGATCGAATGAAATGCGCTACCTTCGTCAAGCGGTCGACTATAACCCAAATCGAATCATAGCTCGAACGAGTCTTTGGCAAACCTGTGATGAAATCCATGCCTAGTTTATCCCACTTCCATTCGGTATTGGCAATGGCTGCAACAATCTCGCTGGCTTCGATGTTCTCGCCTTCACTCTCGACATACATCGCAAATCGCTACATACTCCGCGATATCCTTGTTCATTCCGTCCACCGAATGTTTCCTTCAAATCTAAAATACATCTTGGTATTTCGGTGAATCGAATAGGTGAATCATGTGCCTCTTGCGTAATCAACTTCCCGATCTCCGGTCATTTGGCACGAATACGGTCCTCAAACCATAGGGTATCGTGCTCATCCTCATGAAATCCCTTAGCTTTTCCTTCGCTCATTTTCTTCTTTATATCCGCAATCTCTTTGTCCTTTTCCGAGCTTCCTCGATTTTATCCATCAAGGTAGATTGAATCTCCAATGCTGCTATGTAGCCTCTCGAACTATTTCCAAACATAGCTCACGAAGATCTTTCGCTAGCTCCTTTGGTATTTCTCCGTCAATAGCGTATTGACATGGCTCTTCTTGGCTCAATGCGTCGCCTACTACATTAGCCTTTCCGGATGATAATGCAATCTCATATCATAATCCTTGATGAGTTCCAACCATCTCCTTTGTCTAAGGATTAATTCTTCTGCGTGAAAATGTACTTCAAACTCTTGTGATCCGTGTATACCTCACAATGATTTCCAATGAGAAAATGTCTCCATGTCTTCAATGCATGCACAACGGCTGCTAACTCCAAATCATGTGTGGCATAATTCAACTCATGAGGCTTAAGCGTCGTGAAGCATCTGAAACAACTCTTCCTTCCTGCATAAGCCTTGCTCCAAGTCCTCGGCGTGAAGCGCCGTAATACACCTCATAATCCTTGGTCCGATCTCGCAAAATTAACACCGTGAGGTAACCAATCTTTTCTTCAACTCCTGAAAACTTGCCTCACAATCCTCAAAGGCATATGAACTTGGTATCCTTCTTCAACAACTCCGTCATAGGCTTTGCAATCCTTGAGAAATTCTCAATGAATCTCCGTAGTATCCTGCAAGTCCAAGGAAACTCGGATCTCTCCAACTGTCGTTGGTGCTTCCCATTTGGTTACGGTCTCAACTTTTGTGGGGTCAACTGCTATCCCTTCTCCGGATATAACATGTCCAAGAAATCCAACTTCCTTTAGCCAAAACTCACATTTGCTTGAACTTGGCATATAACCGATGTTCCTTAGCTTCTCCAAAACCAATCGCAAATGTTCCTTATGTTCTTCTTCATTCTTTGAGAAAACCAAAATATCATCTATGAACACCACGATTTAACTTATCCAAAAACTCCATAAACACTTTGTTCATCGTGTTCATGAAATAGGTGGCGTGTTAGTCAGTCCAAATGACATAACGGTATACTCATACAGTCCATATCTTGTGGTGAACGCTGTCTTAGGTATGTCCTGCTCTCAAATCTTCAGCTGATGGTACCCTGATCGCAAATCGATCTTGGAAAACACTTTAGCTCCTTGCAAACGATCAAACAGATCATTTATCATTGGTAGTGGGTACTTGTTCTTGATTGTTACTGCATTCAATCCACGATAATCAACAACCATCCTTAACGATCCATCCTTCTTCTCCACTAACAGTACGGGTGATCCCCAAGGCGAAGAACTTGGGCGATAAAACCTTTATCCAATAGCTCCTTAATGCTTCTTGATTTCCGCCAAATCTCGTGCGGGCATCCTCGTATGGTCGCTTCGATATCGGGTGCATTCTCGCAACAGCTCAATCAAAACTCAATATCTCTATCCGGTGGCATTCCTGGCAATTCCTCAGGAAATACATCAGGGAAATCCCTTACCACTGGTACTTCTTCCTGCACAACTCCTCATAAGGAATTTATTCGTGCTCTTCTCGGCTCATGTCGTGATACATACTTGATTCTCCTCCCTTCTGGGGTGGTAAGCAAAATTGACTTAGTGGCGCAATCTATGTTCCCTCCATACTTCGATAACCAATCCATGCCTAATATCACATCCAATCCTTGGGATTCCAGAACTATTAGGTTCGAGGGAAAAACATAGTGTCCAATCCTTAATGGCAGTCGATCACACCATATACTAGCCATGTATTCTGCTCCAGGTGAGGTTACTAGCATGGGTGACCTAAGGGCTTGGGTTGGTAATTTGTACTTATCCACAAATCCCTTGATATGTATGAATGTGATGCACCGAAGATCGAAAAGAACTAGTGCAGAAATGACTTAACCAAAACTTACCGATTCGTGATCGGGCTGATCTTCAACCTCCTCCACGGTAACGTGGTTCACTTGTCCTTTATTGAAAGGGTTTGGCTTCTTTCCGAGCTTCCATTTCCACCTTGGCCTTGGGACATTCATTTGCATAATGTCCATTCTTGGAACACTTGTAACAGTGACATGGCTCAAGTCTTTCTTGGTGGGGTTGTTGGTGTGGTCCGGTTCGCCGTTGCTTCCTCCATTCCCATTACCATTCTTGTGGCCATTATGGTTGTGCGAACTACTTCCTCTATGAGTATCTTCAAACTGCACTCCTGCTTAGGGGTATAACGGGCTTCTTTGGGCTCCGAGTTATACTTCCCCGCCCATACTTCCTCTTGCGGTTCTCAATTTTCTGCTGCTTTCCTTCAATCATGAGGCGCGGTCTACCAACTCCTGGTAGTTATTGAAACTTGCTACCATCAATCGCATGCTTAACTCATCATTCAGTCCTTCCAAACTTCTCCGCTTAGCAAGATCTCGTAGTAACGCTATCCGGGGCATAACGTGCTAACTTACTAAAATCATCCACATCTCGCCAACATCCTTCCTCCTTGGCGTAAGTTGCGGAACTCACGCTTCTTCATGGCCATAGCTCCTGCCGAGACATGGGCGGTGCGGAAACCTTGTCAAACCGATCTCATGTGGCGGTGTCTCTGTGGTAAGTGGCTGTGAAATTCTCCCACCATGCCTGCGGGTCCTTCAAGTGGTGTGCAGCAAACTTCACCTTTTCTCCATCTCAGACATCCTGCAGTGGTCAACTCCCTCCCTACCTTACGGAGCCAATCATCTGCTACTATCGGCTCGGTGCTATTGGAAAACACCGCGGTTCAGCCTTAAGAAACGAAGTCAAGTGATCTGCGGTGGTGGTGGCGGTGGGTTGTTGTTGTTGTTGCCTTGGTTCTGTACCAATGTTTGGATCAAAGTGTTACTGCTGAATCAACTGGGTGATCTCTGGCGGGAAAACAAACCCGGTCGCGTCTCGGAGGCATCGATGGGTTTAGAAAAGATGAGAAATTAAGAAATAGAGTGAGGTCTAAGGAGAAACACTACCCAAATGCACATGAGCAAATGCACACAAAATCACTTCATTCAATTCAATCAAAAGGGCTTACAACGATCTAACTATCACAAAAGTGCGTGTACTATGATGTTTACAAGGAGGTAATACTACTAATATGTGGGGGTCATCTATTAATTTGAACCGGTGGAAGACTCCATGATGTCTGCTCCAGCTTCGTCTTTAAAGTCGGGTTCACTTGGATCCGAATCGGTGTCGTCGATGATGATGTAGTTGCTCGGACAGCCGATGTACTTGTCTTCATTCTTGAGCGCCAATTTCTTCTTGAGTTCTTCAATCTCACACTTAAGATCGTTATTGTATCTTGCTACAGCTACGATCTCGTCCATGTAGTCCTTACGTGTAGACTTTAGTTCTCCTTCAAGTTCAATGATCCTTCCCTTTGCATTTTTCAACTCGATCATATCATTGCACACCTGGTTCTCCTGGCGTCGAATGTGCTGGTTTAACTCCTGGATGAAAGCTGCAATGGATCTGTCCTTCTTGGTGCTGACTATCTCCCATTGTTCATTCCGGCGTCCGCAAATCTGGTAGATAGTGTCCTTGAGATCTTCTTGATAAACTTCTCCAATGCGTCCCATGGTGATATGAGCTGCCATGCTCTTTCCTGCACTCTGTGTTGGTGCATGAAAACACTATCTATAGGCTTGGTGATTGGGGCGAATGTCCTTCCCGAATATGAGCTTGAATCTTCGGCGCTCCTCTTGAGAGTGGCGTTGAAAGTCCGGTGAAACTTGGTAGTCCAATGTTCAGTACTTGGTGACTTCCTTCAAATGAAATCCAAAAGGTGTGCCTTCATCTGGTTGGGCGACTTGATCTTGGCGTCCTTCATCCTAAAAGAGTAGAAAAGATGAGGAGTTAGAAAATGGGAAGAGAGTAGTGATCTATGGCTTTAACTTAGTGGTCGTGGTCTCTCGATCGGCGTGTGCTCGATACCATCTCTCAGAGCGACCCGACCGAATGGATCAAGTCTCGTGCTCGGTGTCATCCCCGGATCGAATGCCGACACCACACAAGATTCAAGGATTTATAACAGAGTAGCAATCACACACTTATTACATCGTTTGTCCGAAGAGGACTTATTACAATAAATATGGCTTAAGGCCATCTAATAACGATAACAGCGGAAGACTTGGAAGATAAGTGAGTCCATCAACTCCAGTGCATCATCGAGTATAGAACCACGACCTAAGGCACCTTACTGTCGTTCGAAAAGTCTCGCAACATGAAAGTTGCAGCCAAAACGGGTCAAGACATGGAATATCCGCAATGTAACACATAGAGAATAATGGATGATAAGCCTGTACTACATGCATATGTGGCTGGTGGTAAAGCTCTAAGGTTACTGAGTTTTGCATAAAGCCGCTTTTTCCCTCATCGCAAAGGAATAAATGTGTTTAACTATCATGGTGGTTGTTAAACATTGAGAATGGTTGACAAGATCCTCAATCCCAATTAAAAGTACTCATTAAAAACCCAACAATATTAATTAGAGTAACATGTTGAGATTCACATGATATTCAAGTACTAGATACTCAAGATGTCCATAACCGGGACACGGCTAATCATGATTAGTTTATACACTCTGCAGAGGTTTATGACTTTTCCCCACAAGACTCGATCGCCTCCGCTTGGTTTCTCGCACTACATGGTGTTTGAGAGACGGATGACCGAGACATAGTCTTTCGAAGCGTTTGCACCTTACAATGGGTAGACCGTACCACCTACAACCCCTACATCAGCTAGTCTACCACCGTAAGAGTTCACACGACTTAATCAACTATGCAGAGCCCATAATGGCTTGTGGCTGCACACGGAAGTTACTAGCATGAATGATCTTATGATCCCTTTGAGCACAGGTGGCGGTCCAAAAAACAGGCAAGTCTGATGGAAACCAGTGCCTCAATCCACCCGGATGTGTGTTTAAGTTGCCACCTTAAATAAACCATTAATTTAACAATCTCACATCTGTCATGGAATACACTCACCCAATCCACGTCTACTAGCATAGCATAGCATAATAAGCAAACGTAGAAGTAACTCCCAAGGTTTCATAAGTAAAACAGGTAATAGGTACTACCTCCTCTACTTCCCATCCCACAATTTCATTAGATCCTAATCATGCAATGTTTGAGGATTGATCTAATGCATAAAAACTGGGTATGAGAAAGTATGATCAAGGTGTTACTTGCCTTGTCGATGATCCATGAAACCTAGAGACTCAAGTAACAAGCGGCGACCGGTGATCTATCGCAGACAAACAACAAGCATATAATAAGTACTCATCTAATGCAGGTAAATCTCGAATAAAAGATCTAACCGAAAGTTCAACTTAAGAACCCTGGTTGCAAAAAGAATCGAATCAAATAAAGCAACGAAAGTCAAACGACGAAAGAAAACAACTTGGTTCTAGCAAGTTGAAACTAAGTCAAATTTTACAGTAGCAAAACTTTGTTTAAGTTGATTAGTCGAACGGCGGTTTCGAGATGAAACTCAGCGCTTGAATCACCGATTCCGACAAACGAGCGAGAAGATAAACTAGAACGAAAATCGGATCTCAAATCGCTATCGAAAAATAGCGGAATAAATCCGATGAGAAAGAAAACGATTTAATGGTCGAACGAACGGGCGTTCATTAACCAAGCAAACCGGTGATCACGTTCGTTAGGACGAACGGTCCGTAACGCCGCTAAACAAAACCGGAAAGAAAAACCGTGAGAAAAACCGATCTAGGGTTTCAGAAAGAAAACCGAAACGAAAAACCGATCTAGAAAACCGGAAACGATTTACGAAAAACCGAACCGAGGAAAAGAAAAGGTGACGCGGCTGGGCTAGTACCTCAAGAGGCGAGGGCTCGGCAGCAGCGGCGCGGCGGCGGCGGCGCGGCGGGCGGGTGGCAAGTGGCGGGCGGCAAGGCTGGTGAGGGCGGCAAGGTAAGGTAGGGCGGCGGCGTTGTAGGAGAGGAGAGGAGAGGTGTTGGTGTTGGTTTGATGTGTTAGGAGGGGGGGGGGGTGCTTGGGTATTTATATTGGGGAGGGGAGGGTTTTGCTTGGGGTAGGGGACAAGAAATAGACTAGGATTAGGAAACAAGAGAGAAAAGATCTAGAAACAAATACGGAATAAACGGAAATAGGACAAGAGTCCTACTAGGATTGAAAAAGGAAGCGGCGGCTCCCTGGCTCCCTGGCGCGCGCGCGATGGCCTTGGCCTCCTGGCCGGCCGGTGGCTTGGCGGCTTGGGCCTTTGGCCCAAGGCGCCATGGTTTCTTTTTTAAATTGGTCAAGCAGAAAAATACAGAGAAAAAATCTAAACGAACTCCAAAATTAATAAAGTAAACTTTCCCGACTCCTAAAAATGAGTGAACAAAATGAACTTTAACACGGGCCAAAATGCAATTTTGAAAACATGCATTTTTCCCTAAGGCAAATAAACTCGAGAAAATCCAAAATTTGATTTATTTATTAAATCTTCATTTTTCCTAAATTTTGGGAAAATCATATTATTCCTCTCTTATTTTTGATATTGGAAAAATATTTGAAGATAAAATAAATAAATCCAATGATCCTCTTTTCATAGTTTTGAGAGAACTCAGATCTGAAAATTTGAAATCTCCAACTCTCTCCGAGGGTCCTTGAGTTGCGTGAAATTTCTAGGATCAACAAAATGCAAGAAAATATGATATGCATGATGATCTAATGTATAACATTCCAAATTGAAAATTTTGGATGTTACAATAATTCAAGCTTTTCTTCATGAGATTGCATTAAAGCATCAACGATATGTTTAGTAAAAGCTTTATTTTGACTATAAGCATGAGAAGAATTTAACACGGATTGCAACAAGGAAATACAATCTACTAAAGAACAATTACCATAATTAAATTCCTTGAAGTCTGAAATAGTGGGTATATTGCTATCTAAAGTTTTGACCTCTTCAATCCCACCTTTACCAATTTTTGCATCAAGATCTAAAAACTCCGAATCATTGGGACGCCTTTTAACTAAAGTTGACTCATCTCCAGTCCCATCATTATCAAGATTCATATTGCAAAACAAAGATTTAATAGGAGACACATCAATCACTTTTAGTCATCATTATTATCATGAAAACTAGAAGAACACGCTTTTACAAAGCAATCTTTCTTAGCACGCATCCTAGCGGTTCTTTCTTTGCACTCATCAATGGAAATTCTCATAGCTTTGAGAGACTCATTGATATCATGCTTAGGTGGAATAGATCTAAGTTTTAAAGAATCAACATCAAGAGAAATTCTATCCACGTTCCTAGCCAATTCATCAACCTTAAGCAATTTTTCTTCAAGCAAAGCATTGAAATTATTTTGAGAAAGCATAAATTCTTTAACACTAGTCTCTAAATCAGAGGGAAACTTATTAAAATTTCCATAATAGTTGTTGTAGGAATTACCATAATTATTAGAGGAATCACTAGGGAACGGCCTAGGATTAAAGTTTCCTCTATACGCGTTGTTACCAAAATTGTTCCTACCAAAAAAATTCACATCCATAGATTCATTATTATTCTCAATCAAAGTAGACAAAGGCATATCATTAGGATCAGAAGAAACACTCTTATTAGCAAACCATTTCATAAGTTCATCCATATTTCCACTCAAAACATTAATTTCTTCAATCGCATGAACCTTTTTACTAGTAGATCTTTCGATGTGCCATTAAGAATAATTAACCATAATATTGTCTAGGAGTTTAGTAGCTTCTCCTAAAGTTATTTCCATAAAAGTGCCTCCCGCGGCCGAATCTAAAAGATTTCTAGAAGCAAAATTCAATCCGGCATAATTTTTTTGTATAATCATCCATAAATTAAAACCGTGTGTAGGGCAATTACGTATCATTAATTTCATTCTCTCCCAAGCTTGTGCAACATGCTCATGATCAAGTTGCTTAAAATTCATAATATCGTTTCTAAGAGAGTTGATTTTAGCAGGAGGAAAATACTTAGAGATAAAAGCATCTTTGCACTTATTCCAAGAATCAATACTATTTTTAGGCAAAGACGAAAACCAAGTTTTAGCACGATCTCTAAGTGAAAATGGAAAAAGCTTCAATTTAACAATATCATCATCCACATCTTTCTTCTTTTGCATATCACACAAATCAACAAAGTTGTTTAGATGTGTAGCAGCATCTTCACTAGGAAGGCCAGAGAATTGATCTTTCATAATAAGATTCAGCAAGGCAGCATTAATTTCACAAGATTCAGCATCGGTAATAGGAGCAATCAGAGTGCTAAGAAAATCATTGTTGTTGGTATTGGAAAAGTCACACAATTTAGTATTGTCTTGAGCCATCATAGCAAACAAGCAATCCAACACACAAGCACACAAGAAGCAAGCGAAAAAGAGGCGAACGGAAAGAGAGGGCAAATAAAACGGCAAGGGTGTAGTGGGGGAGAGGAAAATGAGAGGCAAATGGCAAATAATGTAATGCAAGGGATAAGAGTTTGTGATGGGTACTTGGTATGTCTTGACTTGTGCGTAGACTCCCTGGCAACGGCGCCAGAAATCGCACGTTGGCGGGAGATCAAATCTTGACTTGACTTGGCGTAAGTCTCCCCGGCAACGGCGCCAGAAATCCTTCTTGCTACCTCTTGAGCACTGCGTTGGTTTTCCCTTGAAGAGGAAAGGGTGATGCAGCAAAGTAGCGTAAGTATTTCCCTCAGTTTTTGAGAACCAATGTATCAATCCAGTAGGAAGCCACACGCAAGTCCCTCGTACCTACACAAACAAATAAGAACCTTGCAACCAACGCGATAAAGGCGTTGTCAATCCCTTCACGGCCACTTACAAAAGTGAGATCTGATAGAGATAATAAGATATATATTTTTGGTATTTTTGTTGTATAGATTGAAGGTGACAGAAATAGTTAGTTGACGGGAGATTAATATGATGGAAGATAGACCCGGGGGCCATATGTTTCACTAGTGGCTTCTCTCAAGATAGCATAAATATTACGGTAGGTGAACAAATTACTGTCGAGCAATTGATAGAAAAGTGCATAGTTATGAGAACATCTAGGCATGATCATGTATATAGGCATCATGTCCGCGACAAGTAGACCAAAATGATTCTGCATCTACTACTATTACTCCACACATCGACCGCTATCCAACATGCATCTAGAGTTTTAAGTTCATAAGAACAGAGTAACGCATTAGGCAAGATGACATGATGTAAAGGGATAAACTCAAGCAATATGATATAAACCCCATCTTTTTATCCTCGATGGCAACAATACAATACATGTCGTTTCCCTTTCTATCACTGGGATCGAGCAACGCAAGATTGAACCCAAAGCTAAGCACTTCTCCCATTGCAAGAAAGATCAATCTAGTAGGCCAAACCAAACTGATAATTCGAAGAGACTTGCAAAGATAACAAATCATACATAAAATAATTCAGAGGAGATTCAAATATTGTTCATAGATAATCTTGATCATAAACCCACAATTCATCGGATCTCGACAAACACACCGCAAAAAGAGTTACATCGAATAGATATCCAAGAAGATCGAGGAGAACTTTGTATTGAGATCCAAAGAGAGAGAAGAAGCCATCTTGCTAATAATTATGGACCCGAAGGTCTGAGGTAAACTACTCACACATCATCGGAGAGGCTATGGTGTTGATGTAGAAGCCCTCCGTGATCGATTCCCCCCTCTGGCGTAGCGCCGGAAAAGGCCCCAAGATGGGATCTCACGGGTACAGAAGGTTGCGGTGGTGGAAATAGGGTTTCGTGGTGCTCCCGGATGTTCACGGGGTATATGAGTATATATAGGCAAAGGAAGTCGGTCAGGGGAGCCATGAGGGGCCCACGAGGGTGGGGCGCGCCTCCCTGCCTCGTGGCCTCCTCGTTTCTTTCTTGACGTCACTCCAAGTCCTCTGGATCACATTAGTTCCAAAAATCACTCTCCCGAAGGTTTCATTCCGTTTGGATTCCGTTTGATATTCCTTTTCTGCATAAACACCAAATAGGCAAAAACAACAATTTGCCTTGGGCCTTGGGTTAGTAGGTTAGTCCCAAAAATAATATAGAAGTGTATAATAAAGCCCATTAAACATCCAAAACAGATAATATAATAGCATGGAACAATAAAAAATTATAGATACGTTGGAGACGTATTAGATGGTAATTGATTTCAGAAAACTAAATAAAGCTACTAGAAAAGATCATTACCCCTTGCCTCTTATTGATCAAATGTTAGAAAGATTATCTAAGCATACACACTTTTGTTTCCTTGATGGATATTCTGGTTTTTGTCAAATACCTGTGTCAAAAGAAGATCAAGAGAAAACTACTTTTACTTGTCCTTTTGGAACTTATCTTATAGACGTATGCCTTTTGGTTTATGTAATGCGCATGCTACCTTTCAAAGATGTATGACTGCTATATTATCTGATTTTTGTGAAAAGATTGTTGAGGTATTCATGGATGATTTTTCCGTTAACGAGACTTCTTTTGATGATTGCTTAAGCAACCTTGATCGTGTTTTGTAGAGATGTGAAGGAACTAATCTTGTCTTGAATTGGGAGAAGTGCCACTTTATGGTGAACGAAGATATAGTACTTGGGCATACAATTTTTGAATGAGGTATTGTGGTAGATAAGGCTAAAGTTGATGCAACTGAGAAAATGACGTGTCCTAAAGATATTAAAGGTATAAGAAGTTTCCTTGGTCATGCTGGTTTCTAATTTCTCTAAGGTTTCTAGGACGCTAACTAATCTTCTTCAAAAAGATGTTCCATTCATTTTGATGATGATTGTGTAGAAGCCTTCGAAATACTTAAGAAAGCCTTAATTTCTGCACCTATTATTCAACCACCTGACTGGAACCTACCCTTCGAAATCATGTGTGATGCTAGTGATTATGCTATTGGTGCCATTCTAGGACAAAGAATTGATAATGAATTAAATGTTATTCATAATGCTAGTAAGACTCTAGACAGTGCTCAAAGAAATTATGCTACTACTGAGAAAGATTTTTAGCAGTTGTGTTTGCATGTGATAAGTTTAGACCTTATATTGTTGATTCTAAAGTTACTATTCACACTGATCATGCTGCTATTAAATATCTTATGGAAAATAAAGATGCTAAACCTAGACCGAGTAGGTGGGTTTTATTATTACAAGAGTTTGATTCGCATATTATTGATAGAAAGGGAGCTGAGATTCCTGTAGCAGATGGCTTGTCTAGGATGGAAAATGTTCTTGATGACCCACTGCCTATTGATGATAGTTTTCCTGATGAGCAATTATATGTTATAAATTCTTTTCTTAATAGTCCTTGCCATGCAGACTATGCTAGTTACATTGTTGCTAAATATATACCACCTAGTTTCACATACCGACAAAAAAAAGAGTTCTTCTTTTATTTAAGACATTACATTTGGGATGACCCACATTTATATAAAGGAGTAGATGGTGTTATTAGATGTCGTGTACCTGAGCATGAGCAGGAACAAATCCTATGGAAGTGTCAGTCCGAGGCATATGGAGGGCACCATGTAGGAGACAGAACTACACATAAGGTATTACAATCTGGTTTTTATTGGCCTACTCTCTTCAAGGATGCATGTAAGTTTGTCTTGTCTTGTGATGAATGTCAAAGAATTGGTAATATTGGTAGACGCCAGAAATGCCTATGAATTATTCACTTGTTATTGAACCATTTTATGTATGGGTTTTTGATTATATGGGACCTTTTCCTTCCTCTAATGGGTATACTGAAGGAAATATGCCCTAGAGGCAATAATAAAGTTATTATTTATTTCCTTATTTCATGATAAATGTTTATTATTCATGCTAGAATTGTATTAACCGGAAACATAATACATGTGTGAATACATAGACAAACAGAGTGTCACTAGTATGCCTCTACTTGACTAGCTTGTTAATCAAAGATGGTTATGTTTCCTAACCATGAACAAGGAGTTGTTATTTGATTAACAAGGTCACATCATTAGTTGAATGATCTGATTGACATGACCCATTCCGTTAGCTTAACACTTGATCGCTTAGTATGTTAATGCTTTCTTCATGACCCATACATGTTCCTATAACTATGAGATTATGCAACTCCGTTTACGGAGGAACACTTTGGTACTACCAAACGTCACAACGAATCGGGTGATTATAAAGGAGTACTACAGGTGTCTCCAAAGGTACTTGTTGGGTTGGCGATTTGAGATTAGGTTTTGTCACTCCGATTGTCGGAGAGGTATCTCTAGGCCTTCTCGGTGATACACATCACTTAAGCCTTGCAAGCATTACAACTAATGAGTTAGTTGTGAGATGATGTATTACGGAACGAGTAAAGAGACTTACCGTAACGAGATTGAACTAGGTATTGGATACCGACGATCGAATCTCGGGTAAGTAACATACCGATGACAAAGGGAACAACGATGTCGTTATGCGGTTTGACCGATAAAGATCTTCGTAGAATATGTAGGAACCAATATGGGCATCCAGGTTCCGCTATTGGTTATTGACCGAGAATAGTTCTAGGTCATGTCTACATAGTTCTCGAACCCGTAGGGTCCGCACGCTAAGGTTTCGATGATGGTTATATTATGAGTTTATGAGTTTTGATGTACCGAAGGAGTTCGAGTCCGGATGAGATCGGGGACATGACGAGGAGTCTCGAAATGGTCGAGACGTAAAGATCGATATATTGGACGACTATATTCGGAGTTCGGAAAGGTTCGAATGATTCGGTATTTTTCGAGTACCGGAGAGTTACGGGAATTCGCCGGGAGAAGTATTGGGCCTTATTGGGCCCTGCGGGAAGAGAGAGGGGCTGCCTAGGGCAGGCGCGCGCCCCATGGCCTAGTCCGAATTGGACTAGGGGAGGGGCCGCACCCTTCCCTCTTCCCCTTCCCCAAGTCCTAGTCCAACTAGGAGAAGAGGGGAGTCCTACTCCCGGTGGGAGTAGGACTCCTCCATGGCGCGCCCTCCTAGGGCGGCCTCCTCCTCCCTCCCTCCTTTATATCTGGGGCAGGGGGCACCCCAAGACACACAAGTTGATCTACGGATCTTGCCTTAGCCGTGTGCGGTGCCCCTTCCACCATATTCCACTTCGGTCATATCGTCATGAGCTTAGGAGAAGCCTGCTGCCGGAGAAGTCATATCGTCACGGAGCTTAGGCGAAGCCTGCGTCGGTGGAGCATCAACATCGTCACCACGCCGTCGTCTCGACGGAACTCATCCCGACACTTTGCTGGATCGAGTCCGGGATCGCCATCGAGCTGAACGTGTGCGAGAACTCGGAGGTGCCGACGTTCGGTGCTTGGATCGGTCGGATCGTGGAGACGTCGACTACATCAACAGCGTTGTTATAACGCTTCGCTTTCGGTCTCACGAGGGTACGTGGACGGACACTCTCCCTCTCGTTGCTATGCCATCACCATGGTCTTGCGTGATCGTAGGAAATTTTTGAAATTACTACGTCCCCGGCGATGGCATCCGAGCCTGGTTTTATGCGTTGATGTCATGTGCACGAGTAGAACACAAGTGAGTTGTGGACGATACAAGTCATACCGCCTACCAGCATGTCATACTTTGGTTCAGCGGTATTGTGAGATGAAGCGGCCGGACCGACATTACGCAGACGCTTACGCGAGACTGGTTTCACCGCCCGAGCACTCGTTGCTTAAAGGTGACCGCGGTGTCTGCTCTCTCATTTTAGTTGAATCGAGTGTAGCTACGCCGGTCCTTGAGAAGGTTAAACGAGTCTATTTGACGAAGTATCGTTGTGGTTTTGATGCGTAGGTAAGAACGGTTCTTGCTCAGCCCGTAGCAGCCACGTAAAACTTGCAACAACAAAGTAGAGGACGTCTAACTTGTTTTTGCAGGGCATGTTGTGATGTGATATGGTCAAGACGTGATGCTATATTTTATTGTATGAGATGATCATGTTTTGTAACCGAGTTATCGGCAATGGCAGGAGCCATATGGTTGTCGCTTTATTTTATGAAATGCAACGCCATGTAATTGCTTTACTTTATCACTAAGCGATGAGCGATAGTCGAGAAGCAATAGTTGGCGAGACGACAACGATGCTACGATGGAGATCAAGGTGTCGCGCGGTGGCGATGGTGATCATGGCGGTGCTTTGGCGATGGAGATCACAAGCACAAGATGATGATGACCATATCATATCACTTATATTGATTGCATGTGATGTTTATCCTTTATGCATCTTATCTTGCTTTGATTGACGGTAGCATTATAAGATGATCTCTCACTAAAATTATCAAGAAGTGTTCTCCCGAGTATGCACCGCTATGCGAAAGTTCTTCGTCTTTGAGACACCACGTGATGATCGGGTGTGATAAGCTCTACGTTCAAATACAACGGGTGCAAAACAGTTGCACACGCGAATACTCAAAGTTAAACTTGACGAGCCTAGCATATAACAGATATGGCCTCGGAACACGGAGACCGAAAGGTCGGCGTGAATCATATAGTAGATATGATCAACATAGTGATGTTCACCATTGAAACTACTCCATCTCACGTGATGATCGGACATGGTTTAGTTGATTTGGATCACGTAATCACTTAGATGACTAGAGATGTCTATCTAAGTGGGAGTTCTTAAGTAATATGATTAATTGAACTTTAATTTATCATGAACTTAGTCTTGGTAGTATTTTGCAAATTATGTTGTAGATCAATAGCTCGCGTTGTTGCTTCCCTATGTTTTATATGTGTTCCTAGAGAAAATTGTATTGAAAAATGTTAGTAGCAATGATGCGGATTGGATCCGTGATCCGAGGTTTATCCTCATTGCTGCATGTAAGAATTATGTCCTTAGTGCACCGCTAGGTGATGGACCTATTGCAGGAGCAAATGCGGACGTTATGAACGTTTGGCTAGCTCAATATGATGACTACTTGATAGTTTAGTGCACCATACTTAACGGCTTAGAATCGGGACTTCAAAGACGTTATGAATGTCATGGACCATATGAGATGTTCCAGGAATTGAAGTTAATATTTCAAGCAAATACCCGAGTTGAGAGATATGAAGTCACCAACAAGTTCTATAGCTAAAAGATGGAGGAGAATCGCTCAACTAGTGAGCATGTGCTCAGATTGTGCAGGTACTTTAATCGCTTGAATCAAGTGGGAGTTAATCTTCCAGATAAGATAGTGATTGATGAATTCTCTAGTCACCATCACTAAGTTACTAGAACTTCGTGATAAACTATAGTATGCAAGGGATGACGAAAACGATTCCCGAGCTCTTCGTGATGTTGAAATCGACGAAGGTAGAAATCAAGAAAGAGCATCAAGTGTTGATGATTGACAAGAACACTAGTCTCAAGAAAAGGGCAAAGGGAAGAAGGGAACTTCAAGAAGAGCGACAAGCAAGTTGTTGCTCGAGTGAAGAAGCCCAAGTCTGGACCTAAGCACGAGACTAAGTGCTTTTGCTGCAATGGAACTGGTCACTAGAAGCGGAACTACCCCAAGTATTTGGCGGATAAGAAGGATGGCAAAGTGAACAAAGGTATATTTGATATACAGATTATTGATGTGTATTTTACTAGTGTTCGTAGCAACCCCTCGGTATTTGATACTGGTTCAGTTGCTAAGAGTAGTAACTTGAAACGGAGTTGCGAATGAGCGAAACTAGTTGAAGGGAAGTGACGATGAGTGTTGGAAGTAGTTCCAAGATTGATATGATCATCATCGCACACTCCCTATACTTTCGGGATTAGTGTTAAACCTAAATAATTGTTATTTGGTGTTTGCGTTGAGCATGAATATGATTTGATCATGTTTATTGCAAAACGGTTATTCATTTAAAGTCAAAGAATAATTGTTGTTCTGTTTACATGAATAAAACCTTCAATGGTCATACACCCAATGAAAATAGTTTTCAAAACGGTTATTCATTTAAAGTCAAAGAATAATTGTTGTTACATTTAAATGAATAAAACCTTCGATGGTCATACACCCAATGAAAATAGTTTATTGGATCTCGATCGTAGTGATACGCATATTCATAATATTGATGCCAAAAGATGCAAAGTTAATAATGATAGTGCAACTTATTTGTGGCTTGCCGTTAAGGTCATATTGGTGTAAAGCGCATGAAGAAACTCCATGTCGATGGGATTTTTGAATCACTTGATTATGAATCACTTGATGCTTGCGAACCATGCCTTATGGGCAAGATGACTAAAGACTCATTCTCCGGAACAATGGAGCGAGCAAATGACTTATTGGAAATAATACATCTTGATGTATGCGGTCCGATGAGTGTTAAAGCTCACGGCAAGTATCGTTATTTTCGACCTTCATAGATGATTTGAGCAGATATGGGTATATCTACTTGATGAAACACAAGTCTGAAACATTTGAAAAGTTCAAAGAATTTCAGAGTGAAGTGAAGAATCATCGTAACAAGAAAATAAAGTTTCGCGATCTGATCGCGAAGACGAATAATTGAGTTACGAGTTTGGCCTTGATTAAAACAATGTGAAATAGTTTCACTACTCACGCCACCGGAACACCACAAAGATAATGGTGTGTCCGAACGTCAGAACCGCACTTTATTGGATATAGTGCGATCTATGATGTATCTTACCGATTTACCACTATCGCTTTTGGGGTTATGCATTAGAGACAGCTGCATTCACGTTTAATAGGGCACCATCTAAACCGCTGAGATGACACCGTATGAACTATGGTTTAACAAAGAAACCTAAGTGTCGTTTCTTAAAAGTTTGAGTTGTGATGCTTATGTGAAAAAGTTTTCACCGATAAAGCTCGAACCCAAATCGGAGAATGCGTCTTCATAGATTACCCAAAATAAAATGTTGGGTACACCTTCTATCACAGATCCGCAGCAAGTTTTTCGTTGTTAAGATGGATCCTTTCTAGAGAAAAGTTTCTCTCGAAAGAAGTGAGTGGGAGGAAAGTAAAGAGCTTGATAAGGTAATTTGTACCTTCTCCCGAATTGGAAAGTAGTTCATCACGAAATCAGTTCCGTGATTACTACACCAATTAGTGAGGAAGTTAATGATGATGATCATGAAACTTCAGATCAAGTTACTACCAAACCTCGTAGGTCTTCCGAGTAAGATCCGCACTGAGTGGTGCGGTAATCATGTTCGGAAGTCATGTTACTAGAACATGATGAAACCTACGAACTATGAGGAAGCGATGATGAGCCCAGATTCCGCGAAATGGCTTGAGACCATGAAATCGAGATAGGATCCATGTATGAGAACAAAGTATGGACTTTGATTGACTTGCTCGATGATCGCAAACCATGTAGATAAATGGATTTTCAAGAGGAAGACAGATGTTGATAGTAGTGTTACTATCTACAAAGCTCGACTTGTCGAAAAAAGGTTTTGACAAGTTCAAGGTGTTGACTACGGTGAGATTTTCTCAAGCTGTAGCGATGCTTAAGTCTGTCCGAATCATGTTAGCAATTGCCACATTTTATGAAATCGGCAAATGGATGTCAAAACTACATTCTTTAATGGATTTATTAAAGAAGAGTTGTATATGATGCAACCAGAAGGTTTTGTCAATCCTAAAGGAGCTAACAAAATGTGCAAGCTCCAATGATCCATCTATGGACCTGGTGCAAGCATCTCGAGTTGGAATATATGCTTGATGATTTGATCAAAGCATATGGTTTTTACAGACTTTTGGAGAAGCCTGTATTTACAAGAAAGTGAGTGGGAGCACTACAAGCATTTCGATAAGTATATGTGAATGACATATTGTTGATCGGAAATAATGTAGAATTATTCGCAAAGCATAAAGGAGTATTTGAAAGGAGTTTTTCAAAGAAAGACCTCGGTGAAGCCGCTTACATATTGAGCATCAAGATCTATAGAGATAGATCAAGACGCTTGATAAGTTTTTTTAATGAATACATACCTTGACAAGATTTTGAAGTAGTTCAAAATGGAACAGTCAAAGAAAGAGTTCTTGCCTGTGTTACAAGGTGTGAGATTGAGTAAGACTCAAAACCCGACCACGGCAGAAGATAGAAAGAGAATGAAAGTCATTCCCTATGCATCAGCCATAGGTTCTATAAAGTATGTCATGTTGTGTACTGATCTATTGCATACCCTACCACTAAGATTGGCAAGGAGTGCAATAGTGATCTAGGAGTAGATCAATGGACAGCGGTCAAAATTATCCTTAGTGGAATAAGGATATGTTTCTCGATTATGGAAGTGAAAGAAGGTTAGGTCGTAAAGGGTTACGTCGATACAAGTTTTAAACTGATCTAGATGACTCGAGTCTCTATCTGGATACATATTGAAAGTGGGAGCAATTAGCTAGAGTAGCTCCGTGAGAGCATTGTAGACATAGAGATTTGCAAAATACTTACGGCTCGAATGTGATGTGAGACCGTTGACTAAAAATTATCTCACAAGCAAAACATGATCACACCTTAGTACTCTTTGGGTGTTAATCACATAGCGATGTGAACTAGATTATCGACTCTAGTTAACCCTTTGGGTGTTGGTCACATGTCGATGTGAACTATGGGTGTTAACCACATATAGATGTGAACTATTGATGTTAAATCACATGGCGATGTGAACTAGATTATTGACTCTAGTGCAAGTGGGAGATCAAGGAAATATGCCCTAGAGGCAATAATAAAGTTATTATTTATTTCCTTATTTCATGATAAATGTTTATTATTCATGCTAGAATTGTATTAACCGGAAACATAATACATGTGTGAATACATAGACAAACAGAGTGTCACTAGTATGCCTCTACTTGACTAGCTTGTTAATCAAAGATGGTTATGTTTCCTAACCATGAACAAGGAGTTGTTATTTGATTAACAAGGTCACATCATTAGTTGAATGATCTGATTGACATGACCCATTCCGTTAGCTTAACACTTGATCGCTTAGTATGTTAATGCTTTCTTCATGACCCATACATGTTCCTATAACTATGAGATTATGCAACTCCGTTTACGGAGGAACACTTTGGTACTACCAAACGTCACAACGAATCGGGTGATTATAAAGGAGTACTACAGGTGTCTCCAAAGGTACTTGTTGGGTTGGCGATTTGAGATTAGGTTTTGTCACTCCGATTGTCGGAGAGGTATCTCTAGGCCTTCTCGGTGATACACATCACTTAAGCCTTGCAAGCATTACAACTAATGAGTTAGTTGTGAGATGATGTATTACGGAACGAGTAAAGAGACTTACCGTAGCGAGATTGAACTAGGTATTGGATACCGACGATCGAATCTCGGGTAAGTAACATACCGATGACAAAGGGAACAACGTATGTCGTTATGCGGTTTGACCGATAAAGATCTTCGTAGAATATGTAGGAACCAATATGGGCATCCAGGTTCCGCTATTGGTTATTGACCGAGAATAGTTCTAGGTCATGTCTACATAGTTCTCGAACCCGTAGGGTCCGCACGCTTAAGGTTTCGATGATGTTATATTATGAGTTTATGAGTTTTGATGTACCGAAGGAGTTCGAGTCCCGGATGAGATCGGGGACATGACGAGGAGTCTCGAAATGGTCGAGACGTAAAGATCGATATATTGGACGACTATATTCGAGTTCGGAAAGGTTCCAATGATTCGGTATTTTTGGAGTACTGGGAGAGTTACGGAATTCGCCGGGAGAAGTATTGGGCCTTATTGGGCCTGGGAAAGAGAGAGGGCTGCCTAGGGCAGGCCGCGCGCCCCATGGCCTAGTCCGAATTGGACTAGGGGAGGCCGCACCCTTCCCTCTTCCCCTTCCCCAAGTCCTAGTCCAACTAGGAGAAGAGGGGAGTCCTACTCCGGTGGGAGTAGGACTCCTCCATGGCGCCCTCCTAGGGCCGGCCTCCTCCTCCCTCCCTCCTTTATATACGGGGCAGGGGGCACCCCAAGACACACAAGTTGATCTACGGATCTTGCCTTAGCCGTGTGCGGTGCCCCTTCCACCATATTCCACTTGGTCATATCGTCATGAGCTTAGGAGAAGCCTGCGCCGGAGAAGTCATATCGTCATGAGCTTAGGCGAAGCCCTGCGTCGGTGGAGCATCAACATCGCCACCACGCCGTCAGGTTGTGGAACTCATCCCGACACTTTGCTGGATCGAGTCCGGGATCGCCATCGAGCTGAACGTGTGCAGAACTCGGAGGTGCCGACGCTCGGTGCTTGGATCGGTCGGATCGTGGAGACGTCGACTACATCAACCGCGTTGTTATAACGCTTCCGCTTTCGGTCTACGAGGGTACGTGGACGGACACTCTCCCCTCTCGTTGCTATGCCATCACCATGGTCTTGCGTGATCGTAGGAAAATTTTTGAAATTACTACGTTCCCCGACATATACTCATATTCTAGTTGCTGTTGATTACATTACTAAGTGGGTAGAAGCTATTACAAGTAGTAGTGCTGATCATAACACTTCTTTTAAAATGCTTAAAGAAGTTAATTTTCCTAAGGTTTGGAGTCCCTAGATATTTAATGACTGATGGTGGTTCACACTTTATTCATGGTGCATTCCATAAACTTCTTGCTAAATATGATGTCAACCATAAAATTGCATCAGCTTACCATCCCCAGTCCAGTGGTCAAGTTGAATTGAGCAATAGGCAAATAACATTAGTTTTGCAAAAGACTGTTAATAGACCCAGATAGAATTGGTCTAAGAAACTTGATGATGCATTATGGGCTTATAAAAACTCTATGGGAATGTCTCCATATAAAATGGTCTATGGAAAAGCATGCCATTTACCTCTTGAGTTAGAACATAAGGCTTATTGGGCAATTAAAGTACCTAATTATGATTTTAAACTTGCCGATGAAAAGAGGTTGTTTGATATTAGCTCACTAGATGAATGGAGGACACAAGCTTATGAAATTGCCAAGTTGTTTAAAGAAAAAGTTAAAAGATGGCACGACAAAAAGAATCTAAAAACGGGAATTTAAAGTAGGTGATCAAGTTCTATTGTACAATTATTGTTTCAGATTCTTTACAGGAAAACTTCTCTCTAAATGGGAAGGACCATATATCGTCGAGGAAGTTTATCGCTCCAGAGATATCAAGATCAATAATGCCAAAGGCACTAATCCGAGAGTGGTCAATGGGCAAAGAACTAAAATTATATCTCAGGTAAGCCCATTAATGTTGAAACGACATCGGAGGAGCACATAGAAGAGACCTTCCCACGCTCTAGAACCCTCAAAAGGAGTAGGTATGTGGTACGGTTAGTAAACCGACTCCAAAAGTTCCATAAAAGTACTTTTTGTTCATTTCGGAATATATAAAAAATTAGAAAAATAATAAACAATCAAAAAATTGCACAAGGGAAGCGACAAGACCAGGGGGCGCGCCCTACCTCCCTGGGCGTGCCTCCCGAGTTTTTGGCTCCCTCATGGACTTTCCCGACTCCGTTTTTGCCAGATTACTTGTCTTGCATGGATAATATTCATTATATATACTCCCCATTGTTTTGATCAATGTATTGCAAGTTTCTCCTCTGTTCTTGTTTCAGACTATTTTTCTTACAGATCTAGATCACCATGGCGCCTCCAAGTTCGTCCAAGGATAAGTTCTACGAGAAGGTCATCAACCCCTACCTTTTGGAGGTGATGAAACACCCTCAAGCCAATGAGATGCGTGAGGGGGTGCTTCACATTTAGGATGTTCAATGGCCTAAGAAGGACGAAAGCGAGAAGGCCAGGCTCAAAGCTGTGGAGCAGGAAATCTTCAAGTGCCAAGGATGGTGGAGCACGGACTTAGTGTCAACCACTCCATGATCACGAAATTCATCCGTGAGCACAAAGTAGACAACACGGATATTGGTGACATCATCCACAAGCTCAATGACCGGATTGATCATCTTCAGGCTCAAATCCATGATTCGCAGAACCAAAATTTTGAGTATGAAGCCAGGTTAAAGGTACGAGTTTAGCTGCAAGTTTCAGGACTCCGGAGACACGAACATCCTTCTATGATGGAGTACCTATGCCTTGGAAGCTGGAGGACAAGCCTACTATCGGTGTCAAAATCGGCGGATCTCGGGTAGGGGGTCCCAAGTTGAAATATAACACTGGGACTAAGGGTCAAATTGGTAATTTTTCTTACATCTCCCCCCCCAGGGGCCCAGGTATCATATACACCGCCAAAATAAAGAGCCTTGAGTACTAGAAGAAAAGCACCTAGACCTAACAAAATTAAGTGAATACCCAAAATTGTAGTCATTTTATTTCTATCTTTCCAGACATAACCAAAGAATGGAAAAGATTCCTCAAGAGTCTCGGGTCCCAGAAGCGCGTGCATCCCCCTCCTTACGATTAAGGGTAATGACTTCAAACCTTGCGATGCCTGTGCCCACAAGAAATCTCGAAGCCACCCATTAATCGTAATGGAACTCTGTGCAAAGTTTCCCCCTGTAATATGAGTTACCACCCCTTGATCACTTATAGTACCCCACGCATCTTGGACCAATGGGGAATAGGAGACACAGGGACAGTATTTACCCAGGTTTGGGCCCTCTCGAAGAGGTAAAACCCTACGTCCTACTTGATTATATTGATGTGTGTATGATAGTTACAGAGTCAATCTACCACGAGATCAGATGAACTAAACCCTAGATGAGTAGGATGATGGTTCTTCTTCTAGCCTCTACAGACTAAACCCTCTGGTTTATATAGACACCACGGGTACTAGGGTTACACATAGTCGGTTACCATCAGGGGATTAACGTGCATACGCCATGTTGACTTGGAGGACACACCAAGGATTCGGAGGTTTCCTTCCCGTACACAAAGTCGCCTTACAACTCGGCTTTCCAGTAATAGTCACAGAGCAGCCCACCTGTCCGGTTCACAAGAGATATGCCGGTAGCCCGAGGACACCCCTTAGTCCAGGACTCCGTCAGTAGCCCCTGAACTAGTCTTAGAAGCCGAGGTATGTAAGGGAATCATCGGCTTTGTGGACCAGTTCCTTTCTTCATGGTGCTCACGCCAGACATGCAGTTATCCTTAGCTGAACTTTTAAAAGGTTGCCTGATACGTCTCCATCATATCTACTTTTCCAAACTCATTTCCCCTTGTTTTGGACTCTAATTTGCATGATTTGAATGGAACTAACCCGGACTGATGTTGTTTTCAGCAGAATTGCCTTGGTGTTATTTTTGTGCAGAAATAAAAGTTCTCGGAATGACCTGAAAATTTACGGAGAATATTTTTGGAATATATAAAAACACCGGAGAAAGAATCAACCAGAGAGTACCCACCACATGTCCACAAGGGTGGAGGGCGCGCCCCCACGGGGCGCGCCCCCTGCCTTGTGGGTCCCCTGGACCTCCTCCGACCTCAACTCCAACTCCATATATTCATGTTCAGGGAGAAAAAAAGACCAGAGAGAAGGATTCATCGCATTTTACGATACGGAGCCGCCGCCACCTCCTATTCTTCATCGGGAGGGCAGATCTGGAGTCCGTTCGGGGCTCCGGAGAGGGGAAATCATCGCCATCATCATCACCAACCTTTATCCATCACTAATTTCATGATGCTCACCGCCATGCGTGAGTAATCCCATCATAGGCTTGCTGGACGATGACGGGTTGGATGAGACTTATCATGTAATCGAGTTAGTTTTGTTAGGGTTTGATCCTTAGTATCCACTATGTTCTGAGATTGATGTTGCTATGACTTTGCTATGCTTAATGCTTGTCACTAGGGCCCGAGTGCCATGATTTTAGATCTGAACCTATTATGTTTTCATGAATATATTTGTGTTCTTGATCCGATCTTGCAAGTTGTAGACACCTATTACGAGTTATGATCCGCATACCCCAAGGTGACAATAATTGGGATTCTTTCCGGTGATTACCGTAGTTTGAGGAGTTCATGTATTCACTAAGTGCTAATGCTTTGTTCCAGTTCTCTATTAAAAGGAGGCCTTAATATCCCTTAGTTTCCATTAGGACCCCGCTGCCACGGGAGGGTAGGACCAAAGATGTCATGCAAGTTCATTTCCATAAGCACGCATGACTATATACAGAATACATGCCTACATTACATTGATGAATTGGAGCTAGTTCTGTGTCACCCTAGGTTATAATTGTTGCATGATGAATGCCATCCGACATAACTATCCATCATTGATCCATTGCCTACGAGCTTTTCACATATTGATGTTTGCTACATTACTTTGTCATTGCCACTGTTACAATTGCTACAAAACTGCTACAGTCACTTTTATCATTGTTACCGTTACTTCCATACTACTTTGCTACTACATACTTTGCTACTGATATTAAGTCTTTCAGGTGTGGTTGAATTGACAACTCAGCTTCTAATACGCGAGAATATTCTTTGGCTCCCCTTGTGCCGAATCAATAAATTTGGGTTGAATACTCTACCCTCGAAGACTGTTGCGATCCCCTATACTTGTGGGTTATCATTGCCCGACCAAGTTAGGCCATGCTTTCTCCGGATTATGTCCTGATTTTTGAATTGTGTATATTACTTAGCCTCGAAGGCCAACCGCTTGAGTGTGAATAGTGCCCTCATTTGACAACTTTTAGCAAAAGGTTACAGCAGGCCATAGCCACTGACCGGTCACAAAAAACTCAATTCACGGTCCGAGGCAGTCTCTCCATTGGCACCCCCATCAATATGGAGATCGTGCCCTGTTCTTTAAGGGATGTGATCAATGACTCGGGTTATCCCATGCGCTCATAACAACATGATTATATCGGGAAGTGGCGAGGTCCACGACGCGGTAAAGGGGGCTCTTGGTATTATGACAGCTTATAAAAGGAAAATAACCACTATTTTCTCCATACGCTTTCCCTTCCTTCGTCACCATTGCTTTTCCCGTCTCCTGAGCTCCAGTGCCTAGATTCATTCCTTCTCAGGAAACCTTCACAGCCACCTCCTCAATCCGGCCATGGCCAGTTCTGGTTCCAAGGGCAAGTGGGAGGCCTCCAGCGTCATCGACTATGACATTGATGACCCACAAGTATAGGGGATCAATCATAGTCCTTTCGATAAGTATGAGTGTCGAACCCAACGAGGAGTAGAAGGAAATGACAAGTGGTTTTCAGCAAGGTAATTTCTGCAAGCACTGAAATAGTCGATAACAGGTAGTTTGATAGCAAGATAATTTGTAATGGACAAGTAATGGTAATGGTAAATAAAGTGCAACAAGGTAGCCCAATCCTTTTGTGGCAAAGGACAGGCCAAAACGGTCTCTTATAGTAAGCAAAGCGTAATTGAGGATACACGGGAATTTCACCATGTCACTTTCATCATGTCGGTTTGATTCGTGTTCGCTAATTTGATAATTTGATATGTGGTTGGACCGGTGCTTAGGTGCTGTTCTTACTTGAACAAACCTCCTACTTATGATTAACCCCCTTGCAAGCATCCGCAACTATGAGAAAAGTATTAAGATAAAATATAACCACAACATTAAACTTTTCGATCCAAATCGATCCCTTACGAAGTAGCGCATAAACTAGGGTTTAAGCTTCTGTCACTCTAGCTACCCATCATCTAATAACTACTCCACAATGAATTCCCTTAGGCCCAAATATGGTGAAGTGTCATGTATTCGACGTTGACATGACACCACTAAGGGAATCACAACATACATATCATCAAAATATCGAACACATATCAAGTTTACATGATTACTTGCAACATGACTTCTTCCGTGACCTCAAGAATAAAAGTAACTACTCATAAATGATAATCATGCTCAAGATCAGAGATGTATTAAATACCATAATGGATCTAAACATATAATCTTCCACCAAATAAACCATATAGTAATCAACACTACTAGTCACCCATAGGTACCAATCTGAGGTTTCGGTACAAAGATTGAACACAAGAGATGAACTAGGGTTTGAGAGGAGATGGTGCTGTTGAAGATGTTGATGGATATTTCCTTCCCAAAGATGAGAGGGGTGTTGGTGATGATGATGGCTTCGATTTCCCCCTCCGGGAAGGAAGTTCCCCCGACGGAATCGCTCCGCCGGAGGGCAAAAGTGCTCCTGCCAAAGTTCCGCCTCGAGACGGCGGTGCTTCCTCCCGAAAGTACTCCCCTATTTTTTCTAGGTCAAAACGACCTATATACCAGAAGATGGGCACCAAAGGTGGGCTGGGCTAAGCACAACCCACGAGGGCGCGCCTGGGGGGCCTGGCGCGCCCTGGCGTCTTCTGCTCACTAGGTGCCCCCCCCCCTCCGGTAGTTATTTGCTCCAGTATTTTTTTATATATTCCAAAATAATTCCCCACAAATTTTCAACTCATTTGGAGATGTGCAGAATATGTAACTCTGATGTAGCTTTTTCAGGTCCAGAATTCCAGCCGTCGGCATTCTCCCTCTTTGTGTAAACCTTGCATATTATGAGAGTAAAGGCATTAGAATTACTCCATAAAGCATTATTATGCATAAAAACATTATAAATAATAGTAGGAAATCATGATGCAAAATGGACGTATCAACTCCCCCAAGCTTAGACCTCGCTTGTCCTCAAGTGAAAACCGATATCAAAAAACATGTCCACATGCTTAGAGAGAGAGAGAGAGAGAGAGAGAGAGAGAGAGAGAGAGAGGTGTCGATAAAAACAAAATACGCACATAGTAGCATCATGCTTATTATTATAACAGCAACAAACTTAATCATAAAGCTTTATCATACAACTCTTATCATATAACTTCTCATGAACAAGTAACAATTCATCATAACATTGAAGTATAAAGCATAAACTCTACTGAAAACCAACAAACTATGTTCTCAGTCAACTTTGCAACTACAATTCATCATATTTTCATGAAGGGTCACGTATCAGAGCCTTTTGGCAAGTCCACATACCTAACCATCATTTAATCTTCTATGATTATTGCTAACACTCACAACATACCCATGAGCAAAAAGTTTCAACCAGACACATAGAAATATAGGGGCTTATAGTTTCGCCTCCCAACGTATTCACCTCAAGGGTGATGTCAACAATAATAATTCATGCTCACTCATATCCAACTGGATATATAGCCTAGATCTTTCCTCACCACATGATGCTTGCAAAAAGAGAAAATAAAAGGAATAGGGAAGAATACTTTGACTCTTGCATAAAAGTAAATACATAAAAGCAAAAGATAGGCCCTTCGCAGAGGGAAGCAGAGGTTGTCATGCGCTTTTTGTTTGCATGCCAATTACCTTAATGCAAAAGAAGGTCGCATTATATTGCCCCTTATGATAGCAACCTTTATTATGCAGTCTGTCGCTTTTATTACTTTGCCATCTCAAGTTCGTACAACGCTCAATTTTCTCTTACACTAAATGATCCAACACATTTAGAAGCAATTTTTATAGCCTTATTTCACCGATGACAACTTACTTGAAGGATCTTACTCAATCCATATGTAGGTATGTTGGCTAGCAAAGATATTGAGCAAGCACCACATGTTGAAGGATCTATGACAATATAACTTCTATGTGAATATGAGCAAACATAAATCATTACGTTGTCTTCCTTGTCCAACATCAACAACTCTGTTATATAGTGTTTAATGGGGGCTCATAATAATAAAAGATGTCCAACATAGTATATTTGCATGTGAATCTTCTCTTCCCTTATTAATTCTTTCATGAGTTGCATCATTGACCAACGTTATGTTTGTCAATCTCCAATAAATTTTATCACTTATACTTTTCCTTATGTGATGTCATTACTTACCATAAGATTAGCATATGATCTTTTTCATTTATTTTCTTTCTTTTTATTGAAACATAAGAGTAAAGAAACAAGACTCAAACTACTCTTTATTATATATCTCACACACGATTACATAGATAGATAGATCACTAAGCAAGCACACGAGAATAGATCAAACTAAACTTTTATTCAACTAAATCATAGGATAACTAAAGATCGAACTAAAATAGATAAAGGCAAAGATAGTGGTGGTGATACGATACCGGGGCACCTCCCCCAAGCTTGGCACAAGCCAAGGGGAGTGCCCATACCATGTACTCAAGTCCCCTTTGGTGGGGAAGGTGTTGATGGTGGTGGTGATGAAGTAGTAGCGAGCTTATCCTCCAGTTTCCATGGCAGCGGTTCACCATCATAAGAGGAAGCACGAGTCTCACGAGTCCTGCAACTGGCAGCTAAACTCATACTTTTAAATCTCGCCTCATATTCAAAGACTTGATTTTGGAGATCATAGATTTTGCTTGAAAATTGATTTTCTCGTTGTAGGTGAAGACGATGTCCTTCATGGACCGACCATCCACCTTGTGATAACGGGTGAACTCCATAATCATGAGGTGATTGGCACTGAGCCCACGTTCACCATCACCTTGCACTTGAAGACCCCCTGCTTCATGGCTTTGAGCCTGGCCTCCACAGTTCCTGTCCTCTTGGGCCCCTGGACATCCTAGATGTGGAAAACCCCCTCATGCATCTCAATGGCTTGAGGGTGCTGCATCACCTCCCGCAAATACAGGTTGATGATCTTCTCGAAGAACTTGTACTTGGAGGAGCTCTAAGCGGCCATGGCGATCTAGATCTGTAAGAAAACAGCAAGAAATAAGAACATAAGATTTCTCCCCGATACGATGGTCAACACATTCGGGGGGTATATAAAGATTGTTTTATCTTGGGGGACAAGAAAACGAGAGGAAACCCGAGTCGGGAAGGTTCCCGAGGTGGGCACAACCCACCTGGGCGCGCCAGCAAGGCAGGCGCGCCCTGGTGTCTTGGGCCTTCCTTGATTGCCTTCCTGGTTATTTCTTATTTTCCTAATTTTTTAATATTGTAAAACTGACCAAAAATATTTTTGTGGATTTTTCGAAGTCCATTTACTTACCGTACCACGTACCTCCACCTTTTCAGGATTCTGGAGTGTTCCGAAAGGTTTCTTTTATATGTTCCTCTGGTGTCATGGTTTGAATAATATTGCTTTCAACATTAATAGGCATACCTGAGATATAGTGTTTAATTCTTTGCCCATTGACCACCTTCGGGTTAGTACCTTTCGCATTATTGATCTTGATAGCTCCAGAGAGATAAATCCCTTTGAAAATATATGTTACTTCCCATTTAGAGAGAAGTTTTCCTGTAAAGAATCTAAAATGAGAGTTGTACAAAATAACATATTCTCCAACTTTGAATTCCCGCTTTTGGATTCTTTTTTCATGCCATGTTTTAACTTTTTCTTTAAATAATTTGGCATTTTCATAAGCTTGGGTTCTCCATTCATCTAATGAGCTAATATCAAATAACCTCTTTTCACCGGCAAGTTTGAAATCATAGTTAAGTTCTTTAATTGCCCAATATGCTTTGTGTTCTAACTCAAGAGGCAAATGACAAGCTTTTTGATACGTCTCCGCCGTATCTATAATTTTTTATTGTTCCATGCCAATATTATACAACTTTCATATACTTTTGGTAACTTTTTATACTATTTTTGGGACTAACATATTGATCCAGTGCCCAGTGCCAGTTCCTATTTGTTGCATGTTTTATGTTTCGCAGAAACCCCATATCAAACGGTGTCCAAACGGGATAAAAACGGACGGAGAATATTTTTGGAATATTTGGAAAATATGGGAAGAAGAATCAACGCGAGACGGTGCCCGAGGTGGCCACGAGGCAGGGGGCGCGCCCCTGACCCTCTTGGGCCCCCCCGTAAGGCGGTTGCTGCTCTTCTTTGGCCGCAAGAAAGCTAATTTTTGGAGAAAAATCTGGGTGAAGGTTTCAATCCAATCGGAGTTACGGATCTCCGGATATATAAGAAACGGTGAAAGGGCAGAATCCCAGAACGCAGAAACAGAGAGAGACAGAGAGACAGATCCAATCTCGGAGGGGCTCTCACCCCTCCCATGCCATGGAGACCAAGGACCAGAGGGGAAACCCTTCTCCCGTCTAGGGAGGAGGTCAAGGAAGAAGAAGAAGAAGGGGGACCCTCTCCCCCTCTCTTCCGGTGGCGCCGGAACATCACCGGAGCCATCATCATCACCGCAATCTTCACCAAAAACCTCACCGCCGTCATCACCAACTCTCCCCCTCTATGCAGCGGTGTAACCCCTCTTTTACCCGCTGTAATCTCTACTTAAACATGGTGCTCAACGTTATATATTATTTCCCAATGATGTATGGCTATCCTATGATGTTTGAGTAGATCCGTTTTGTCCTATGGGTTAATTGATGATCGTGATTGGTTTGAGTTCATGTTTTATTATTGGTGCTGTCCTATGGTGCTCTCCGTGTCGCGCAAGTGTGAGGGATTCCCGCTGTAGGGTTTGCAATATGTTCATGATTTGCTTATGGTGGGTGGCGTGAGTGACAGAAGCATATACCCGAGTAAGTAGGTTGTTTGCGTATGGGATAAAGAGGACTTGATACTTTAATGCTATGATTGGGTTTTACCTTAATGATCTTTAGTAGTTGTGGACGCTTGCTAGAGTTCCAATCATAAGTGCATATGATCCAAGTAGAGAAATTATGTTAGCTTATGCCTCTCCCTCATATAAAATTGCAACAATGATTACCGGTCTAGTTATCGATTGCCTAGGGACAAATAACTTTCTCGTGACAAAAAGCTCTTTACTAAAACTAATTTAGTTGTGTCTTTATCTAAACAGCCCCTACTTTTTATTTACGTGCTCTTTATATTCTCGCAAACCTATCCAAAAGCACCTACAAAATACTTATAGTTTCATACTTGTTCTAGGTAAAGCGAACGTTAAGCGTGCGTAGAGTTGTATCGGTGGTCGATAGAACTTGAGGGAATATTTGTTCTACCTTTAGCTCCTCGTTGGGTTCGACACTCTTACTTATCGAAAGAGGCTACAATTGATCCCCTATACTTGTGGGTTATCAAGACCTTTTTCTGGCGCCATTGCCGGGGAGCAATAGCGTGGGGTGAATATTCTCGTGTGTGCTTATTTGCTTTATCACTAAGTAATTTTTATTTGCTGTTCTTAGTTGTTCTCAATCTTTAGTTATGGATATGGAACACGAAATACCAAAAAAATTAGGTTTAGTTGCTACTCATGTAGATGGGGAACCTCCTAAAACCCTCGATGCTCGTTAGGTGACAGGTATTATGTACTACTTTGATAATCATGAGAAAACCCCATTCAATCTGGTAATGGGAGACACGTTGGATCAACGAGAATACTTTAGGGATTATCGCTTGACTCAAAAAGGGAAACTATTATGGGATCAAATTTATATGTTGAAGTGGTATGCTCGGCAAGTATGCTTGAGTTATGATTATAGTTGTTGCTCTAGGATGAAGGCTCCTCACCTTCCCTTTTCTAGAAAATTTAATGATAATAAAACCTTGGCTTCTTATGCTAATGGTATATATGATTACTATGATGTGAAACAAATAGAAGAATTTGTTTCTTTTATGGGTGCTTATGAAATTGAATCTTTGTTCAAAAAGTGTGAAAATCTTTATGATGCTGTGTATAGACCTGAAAATTTAGCTATCCTTAAATATTGCTATGAGAATTATGAATACAATGCCGATATTGATGCATTTATTGAGAAAGTCTTCGCTGTCCAAGAAGAGACTAATATTTTGCAGGAGTCTATGGAAGAAGAAATTGATGAAACTATGAGCCCATTGGATGAAAAAGATGAGGAGGAGAGCGAAGAACAAGAGGAGGAAGAGCGGATTGATCACCCGTGCCCACCTTCTAATGAGAGTAACTCTTCAACTCATACATTGTTTAATTTCCCTTCGTGCTTACCGAAGGATGATTGCTATGATGACTGTTATGATCCCGTTGATTCTCTTGGAATATCCCTTTTTGATGATGCTTGCTATGCTTGTGGCCAAGATGCCAATATGAATTATGCATATGGAGATGAATTTGCTATAGTTCCTTATGTTAAACATGAAATTGTTTCTATTGCACCCACGCATGATAGTCCTATTATCTTTTTTAATTCTCCCGACTACACTATATCGGAGAACTTTTTACTTATTAAGGATTATATTGATGGATTGCCTTTTACCGCTACACATGATGATTTTGATAGATATAATATGCATGTTCGTGCTGCTCCTACTTGCAATTATTATGAGAGAGGAACTATATCTCCGCATCTCCATGTTTCCAATATGATAAAATTGCAAAAAACTGTTTATACTATGCATTGTCCTTTACTTTGTGTGCATGAATTGTTTTTTATGACATGCCGATGCATAGGAAGAGAGTTAGACTTCGTCATTACATGATATCTGTTAATTAGTGCTCACTACTAAGTCACAAATCATTGTTAATTAAAATTGGCTTTGATATACCTTGGGATCCGGGTGGATCCATTACTTGAGCACTATATGCCTAGCTTAATGGCTTTAAAGAAAGCGCTGCCAGGGAGACAACCTGGAAGTTTTAGAGAGTCATTTATTTCTGTTGAGTGCTTTCATATAGTTTAGAAACAAAAATAAATAAATAGGGGAACACAAAACTTTTCAAAAAGGAAAGTGAAAGTGAGAAAGACAAGCATTGTTGAAGTGGGGGAGCTCCTTGAACTTTGTTCATGCTCACGGAAACTTTGTGAATCTTTATTACAGAAACTTTTCAAAAAAAATAATTACCCCCTTGTACAATTCCATTGTACTATAAAAATAATGTGCCGAGGTTTGCCTTTAGGATGTTTTAGATTGCTTGTTGGTTTGTGCGGTGCAGGACAGAAACTTTGGCCGTAGTGCGCGATTTTACATTTTTTACTGGAAAGTCAAATGGTTCTGAAAATTTTTGCACTGTATTTTTATGCAAATTTTTTATTTTCCCTAATTTTTGCAGAATTTGTCAAGTATCAGAGGTATGGTGAATGTTCAGATTATTACAGACTGTTCTGTTTTAGACAGATTCTGTTTTTGATGCATAGTTTGCTTGTTTTGATGAAACTATCAATTTATATCAGTGGATTAAGCCATGGAAAAGTTATATTACAGTAGCTACAATGCCAAAACAAAATATGAATTGGTTTGCAACAGTACTTAGAGTAGTGATTTGCTTTATTATACTAACGTATCTTACCGAGTTTGCTGTTGAAGTTTTGTGTGGATGAAGTGTTCGATGATCGAGAGGGTCTCGATGTGAGGAGAAGAAGGAGAGTAAAGAGCTCAAGCTTGGGGATGACCAAGGCACCCCAAGTAAATATTCAAGGAGACTCAAGCGTCTAAGCTTGGGGATGCTCCGGAAGGCATCCCATCTTTCTTCAACAAATATCGGTATGTTTTCGGATTCGTTTCGTTCATGCGATATGTGCAAATCTTGGAGCGTCTTTTGCATTTAGTTTTCACTTTTATTTTATGCACCATGCTGGTATGAGATAGTCCATGGCTGATTTATAGAATGCTCTTTTCACTTCACTTATATCTTTTGAGTATGGCTTTATAGAATGCTTCATGTGCTTCACTTATATCATTTGAAGTTTGGATTGCCTGTTTCTCTTCACATAGAAAACCGCCATTTGTAGAATTCTCTTTTGATTCACTTATATTTGTTAGAGCGTGGGCATATCTTTTATAGAAAGAATTAATCTCTCTTGCTTCACTTATATCTATTTAGAGAGATGACAGGAACTGGTCATTCACATGGTTAGTCATAAAATCCTACATAAAACTTGTAGATCACTGAATATGATATGTTTGATTCCTTGCAATAGTTTTGCGATATAAAGGTGGTGATATTAGAGTCGTGCTAGTGGGTAGTTGTGGATTGTAGAAATACTTGTGTTGAGGATTGTGATTCCCGTAGCATGCACGTATGGTGAACCGTTATGTAACGAAGTTGGAGCATGAGGTATTTATTGATTGTCTTCCTTATGAGTGGCGGTCGGGGACGAGCGATGGTCTTTTCCTACCAATCTATCCCCCTAGGGGCATGCGTAGTAGTACTTTGCTTCGAGGGCTAATAAACTTTTTCAATAAGTATATGAGTTCTTTATGACTAATGTGAGTCCATGGATTATACGCACTCTCACCCTTCCATCATTGCTAGCCTCTTCGGTACCGTGCATTGCCCATTCTCACCTCGAGAGTTGGTGCAAACTTCGTCGGTGCATCCAAACCCCATGATACGATACGCTCTATCACACATAAGCCTCATTATATCTTCCTCAAAACAGCCACCATACCTACATATAATGGCATTTCCATAGCCATTCCGAGATATATTACCGTGCAACTTCCATCATCATCATATACATGACTTGAGCATTTATTGTAATATTGCTTTGAATGATCGTAAGATAGCTAGCATGATATTTTCATGGCTTGTTCGTTTTTTGATGTCATTGCGCTAGATCATTGCACATCCTGGTACACCGTCAGAGGCATTCATATAGAGTCATATCTTTGTTCTAGTATCGAGTTGTAAGTAAATAAAAGTGTGATGATCATCATTATTAGAGCATTGCCCAAGAAAAAAAAGAGAGGCCAAAGAAGCCTAAATAAAAAAGGGGGGCCAAAGAAGCCCGCAAAAAAAAGAAAAAGAAAAGAAAAGAGGGGGCAATGTTACTATCCTTTTACCACACTTGTGCTTCAAAGTAGCACCATGTTCTTCATATAGAGAGTCTCTTGAGTTATCACTTTCATATACTAGTGGGAATTTTCATTATAGAACTTGGCTTGTATATTCCGATGATGGGCTTCCTCAAATGCCCGAGGTCTTCATGAACAAGCAAGTTGGATGCACACCCACTTAGTTTCTAGTTTGAGCTTTCATACACTTATAGCTCTAAGTGCATCTGTTGCATGGCAATCCCTACTCCTCACATTGACATCAATTGATGGACATCTCCATAGACCGTTGATTAGCCGCGTCGATGTGAGACTTTATCTTTTTTTGTCTTCTCCACGCAACCTCCATCATCATATTCTATTCCACCCATAGTGCTATATCCATGGCTTGCGCTCATGTATTGCGTGAAGCTGAAGCGCGTTAAAAAGTATGAACCAATTGCTCGGCTTGTCATCGGGGTTGTGCATGATGTGAATATTTTGTGTGGTGAAGATGGAGCATAGCCAGACTATATGATTTTGTAGGGATAACTTTCTTTGGCCATGTTATTTTGAAAAGACATGATTGCTTTATTAGTATGCTTGAAGTATTATTGTCTTAATGTCAAATGATAGACTATTGCTTTGAATCACTCGTGTCTTAATATTCATGGCATGATTAAATACATGATCAAGATTATGCTAGGTAGCATTCCACATCAAAAATTATCTTTTTTATCATTTACCTACTCGAGGACGAGCAGGAATTAAGCTTGGGGATGCTGATACGTCTCCGTCGTATCTATAATTTTTGATTGTTCCATGCCAATATTATACAACTTTCATATACTTTTGGCAACTTTTTATACTATTTTTGGGACTAACATATTGATCCAGTGCCCAGTGCCAGTTCCTGTTTGTTGCATGTTTTATGTTTCGCAGAAACCCCATATCAAATGGAGTCCAAACGGGATAAAAACGGATGGAGAATATTTTTGGAATATTTGGAAAATATGGGAAGAAGAATCAACGCGAGATGGTGCCCGAGGTGGCCACGAGGCAGGGGGCACGCCCCTGACCCTCTTGGGCCCCCCGTAAGGCGGTTGCTGCTCTTCTTTGGCCGCAAGAAAGCTAATTTTCGGAGAAAAATCTGGGCGAAGGTTTCAATCCAATCGGAGTTACGGATCTCCGGATATATAAGAAATGGTGAAAGGGCAGAATCCCAGAACACAGAAACAGAGAGAGACATATAGACAGATCCAATCTCGGAGGGGCTCTCGCCCCTCCCATGCCATGGAGACCAAGGACCAGAGGGGAAACCCTTCTCCCGTCTAGGGAGGAGGTCAAGGAAGAATAAGAAGGGGGCCCTCTCCCCCTCTCTTCCGGTGGCGCCGGAACATCGCCGGAGCCATCATCATCACCGCAATCTTCACCAACAACCTCACCGCCGTCATCACCAACTCTTCCCCCCTCTATGCAGCAGTGTAACCCCTCTTTTACCCGCTGTAATCTCTACTTAAACATGGTGCTCAATGCTATATATTATTTCCCAATGATGTATGGCTATCCTATGATGTTTGAGTAGATCCGTTTTGTCCTGTGGGTTAATTGATGATCGTGATTGGTTTGAGTTGCATGTTTTATTATTGGTGCTGTCCTATGGTGCTCTCCGTGTCGCGCAAGCGTGAGGGATTCCCGCTGTAGGGTTTGCAATATGTTCATGATTTTCTTATGGTGGGTGGCGTGAGTGACAGAAGCATATACCCGAGTAAGTAGGTTGTTTGCGTATGGGATAAAGAGGACTTGATACTTTAATGCTATGGTTGGGTTTTACCTTAATGATCTTTAGTAGTTGCGGACGCTTGCTAGAGTTCCAGTCATAAGTGCATATGATCCAAGTAGAGAAAGTATGTTAGCTTATGCCTCTCCCTCATATAAAATTGCAATAATGATTACCGGTCTAGTTATCGGTTGCCTAGGGACAAATAACTTTCTCGTGAAAAAAAGCTCTTTACTAAAACTAATTTAGTTGTGTCTTTATCTAAACAGCCCCTAGTTTTTATTTACATGCTCTTTATATTCTCGCAAACCTATCCAAAAACACCTACAAAGTACTTCTAGTTTCATACTTGTTCTAGGTAAAGCGAACGTTAAGCGTGCGTAGAGTTGTATCGGTGGTCGCTAGAACTTGAGGGAATATTTGTTCTAACTTTAGCTCCTCGTTGGGTTCGACACTCTTACTTATCAAAAGAGGCTAAAATTGATCCCCTATACTTGTGGGTTATCACTTTTCCATAAACCATTTTATAGGGTGACATACCCATAGGATTTTATATGTTGTCCTGTATTTCGAAAGTGCATCATCCAATTTCTTAGACCAATTCTTCCGGGACCTATTGACTGTTTTTTTGTAATATTAGTTTTATTTATCTATTGCCAAGTTCAACACCACTAGTTGTGGATGATAGGGTGATGCGATTCTATGTTTAATATCATATTTAGCAAGCATTTTACAGAAAGCACCATGAATAAAGTGTGAACCACCATCAGTCATTAAATATCTAGGGACTCCAAACCTTGGGAAAATGACTTCTTTAAGCATTTTGAAGGAAGTGCTATGATCAACACTACTAGTTGCAATAGCTTCTACCCACTTAGCAACATAATCAACAGCAACCATAATACGTGTATACCCATTAGAGGAAGGAAATGGTCCCATATAATCAGAACCCCAAACATCAAATGGTTCAACAACAAGTGAATAATTCATAGGCATTTCTTGACGCTAACCAATATTACTGATTCTTTGAAATTCATCACAAGATAAAACAAACTTACGGCATCCTTGAAGAGAGTAGGCCAGTAAAAACTAGATTGCAATACCTTGTGAGCAGTTCTATCTCCCGCATGATGCCCTCCATAAGCTTCAGAGTGACATTTCCGTAGGATTTGTTCCTATTCATGCTCAGGTACAAAACGTCTAATAATACCATCTACTCCTTTATAAAGATGTGGGTCATCCCAAAAGTAATGTCTTAACTCATAAAAGAATTTTTTCTTTTGTTGGGATGTAAAACTAGGTGGTACATATTTAGCAACAACGTAATTAGCATAGTTAGCATACCAAGGAGTATTATGAGAGACACTTATTGCAGCTAGTTGTTCATTAGGAAAACTATCATCAATAGGTAGTGGGTCATCAAGAATGTTCTCTAGCCTAGACAAGTTATCAGCTACGAGGTTCTCAGCTCCTTTCCTATCAGTAATATGTAATTCAAATTCTTGTAGCAAAAGAACCCACCTAATGAGTCTAGGTTTAGCATCTTTATTTTCCATAAGATATTTTATAGCAGCATGATCAGTGTGAATAATTACTTTGGAATCAACAATGTAAGATCTGAATTTGTCAGAAGCAAACACAACTCCTAAAAATTCTTTTTTAGTAGTAATATAATTTCTCTGGGCACTATTTAGAGTTTTGCTAGCGTAATGAATAACATTTAATTTCTTATCAACTCTCTGTCCTAGAACAGCACCAACAGCATAATCACTAGCATCACACATAATTTCAAAAGGCAAATTCCAATCGAGTGGTTGAACAATAGGTGCAGAAGTTAAGGCTTTCTTAAGTGTTTCAAAAGCGTCTACACAATCATCATCATCAAAAACAACTGGAGCATCCTTTTGTAAAAGATTTGTAAGAGGCCTAGAAATTTTAGAGAAGTCCTTAATAAATCTCCTATAGAAACTAGCTTGACCAAGGAAACTACAAATACCTTTAATATCTTTACGGCATGGCATTTTCTTAATTGCATCAACTTTAGCTTTATCCACCTCAATAC